>CM056052.1:553386815-553899315 GCA_029574335.1 Rana kukunoris | reverse complement strand
GAAAGCATGAGATGTTTTTTTTTTTACCAATTCCATGCTTTCCAGCCTGGAGGACAGATGTGGGGTCTAATTGACCCCGCCTTTCTCTATAAAGAGGACCTGTCACACACTAGTCCTATTACAAGGGATGTTTACATTCCTTGTAATAGGAAGAAAAGTGAAAAATAATACAAAAAAAGGGACAAACAAGTGCAAAAATGAAAATATTAAGTTAAAAAATAAAATAAAAAAGGAATTTAAATGCTCGTGTCCCTAGTAGCTCGCACTCAGAAGCGAACACGCATGCAAGTCCCACCCACATATGTAAACATCCTTCAAAACCCCACATGTGAGGTATCATAGCGTGCGTTAGAGCGAGAGCAATAATTTTAGCACTAGACCTCCTCTGTAACTCAAAAGTGGTAACCTGAGAAAAAAAGTCAAGCGTTGCCTATGGAGATTTTTAATAACGAAGTTTAGCGCCATTCCATGAGTGTGCGCAATCTGAAAGCGTGACTAGTTAGGTATCTATTTACTCGGTGTAACATCATCTTTTACCTTATCCCTAAAAATTGGGCTAGCTTTACTGCTTTCTTATTTTGTCATTCATGAAACAGTTTTTTTTTTTGAAAGCCAAAAAAAAAAAAAACGTTTGCAAATTTTTGGCACAAATACTGTTGGAAATGTGTCCGAAAAAATGGCCGCCACTTTATTCCCTAGGGTGTTTGTTATAAAAAATATATATAATGTTTGGGGGTCCTGAGTAATTTTCAAGGAAGAAAATATAATTGTTACATGAAGGAGAGAAGTGCCAGAATAGGCGCGGTATGGAAGTGGTTAAAGTGCACCAATAAAAGTGAAAAATTCCTTGAAATTCCGTACCATGGGGGGGGGGAGGCAATTAGGGGCGCCATCAGGAATTATGGGGCCCCTTACACAGCTTCAGGCATGGGCCCCCTGGAGCAGAGAACAGGGGGGGGGGGGGTGCCGCCTGATATTGAGAATGGGGGGGGGGCTGCCGCAATTTGATAAGCGGGGGGTTCCTTTACTAAAAAATACATATAGAAAAATATATATTAAAAAGGGTGGTAGCCATCCGGGGGCCCTGGGGACCACTGGGCCCTTTAATAAAAATAAACCTCTGGGCTCTTTAATGAAAAATAAATTACAATATCTATATATATATATCTATATATATAAAATAATAAAAAAGGGGGTTGCCTTGGGAGCTCTGGGCCCTTTAATAAAAAATAACTACCACAAATCTAAAAAAAATATAACATTGGGTGGGAGCTGTGGTGGCTCAACGTGAATGGCACTGCGCTGACAAGCTGTTCACCTCTGCAGCCAAGGGTTCGGATCCCGGTCTCGGCTACATGTGAATTGAGTTTGGTGGTGTCAGCCCGGCTCCCGGTGGGTGTGCTATGCAAGGTACGCCTGTGCTTAGTACGCCCACACCCCCCCCCCCCCCCACAAAAAACACCACACTTGCACGCACTTTGGCCATGAGGTCTCCTAAAATAAAGGGAGGCGAAGGACCTACAGGGCTGGCTGGGTGGGCTACACTCCCTCATAGGGGGAGTCCCTCTGTCCCATCGGGCTCCCAAGTGTAGCAGGTGGGGTGAGTGGGAGGCCCCCCTCACACCCACCATTGCCACCGGGGGCATGGAGAAGGATGGCGATTGCAAGTCTAGCTCCTCTCTCTCGACTTCACGCACAAAATACACTTTAAAAAAGAAATTAAAGTAAAAAAGAACAAACCTGGGGAAAATGTTTATAACATTTTTAGAAGCAAAAAGATAATTTTTTTTTTTTTGTTTTTTTTTAAAGGTGGGGGGTTGTCATCTGGAGCCCTGGGGATCTCCGGGCCACTGGGGACCTCCAGACCCCTAAAACAAAACATTGGCCCTTTAATAACAAAAAATATGGGGGGTTGCCACCCGGGGCCCTGGGGGCCTCTGGGCCCCTGGGGACCTCCAGACTGCTAAAAAATATTAAATTCCAAAAATTGGCCCTTTAATAAAAAATCCTACAAAAACCAACTACCAAATATATATACAAAAAAAAAAAGAGGGGGGTTACCATCTGGGGCGCTGGGGGGCCTCCAGGCATCTGGGCACCTCCGGACCCCCGGGCCCCTTACAGGTGTACAGGGCCGCCATCAGGAATTTTGGGGCCCCTTACACAGCTTCAGGCATGGGCCCCCTGGAGCAGAGAACCGGGGGGGGGGGGGGTGCTGCCGCATGAAATTGAGAAGCGGGGGGGGGGGGTGGTGCCGCAAATTGAGGAGCGGGGGGGCCCTTTACAAAAATTTTGACAGAAATAAGAAATAAAGAAAAATATATATAAAAAGGGGGGTAGCCATCCGGGGCCCTGGGGACCTCTGTGCTCTTTATAAAATAAAAATAAAAAAGAGAGAAAATACATATATATATATTTTTTAAATATAACATTTATCGAAAAAAATTAAAAAAACAAGGGGGTTGCCTTCCAGGGCCCTGGGGACCTCTGGGCCCTTTCATAAAAAAAAAAAAAACAAATATATAAAAAAAATATATATATTTTTTTAAATATATATATTTTATTTAAAAAAAAGGGCTTGCCATCTGGGGCCCTTAGTGGCCTCCGGGCCCCTGGGGACCTTCGGAGCCCTTAAAAAAATAAAACTAAAAAAAAAGTTTTTTTTTGTTTTAGGGTGGTTCCCATCCGGGCCCCTGGGGGCCCCTGGGGACCCCCGGGCGGTGTAATCCCTGTACCCCCCTAATGGCGGCCCTGCAGGTGTACTGCCTGTACCCCCCTGATGGCGGCCCTGGGTGTAATGTCAGCATGTGAAAAATGACATTCTGAAGGAAAAAAGCCATTTAAAACTGACTCGCGGCTATAATGAATTGTCAGCTCCTGGAAATTGCAGGAGAATTCATTCATTAAAAACACCAATAAAAAAGCGTGGGGGTCCCCCCAAATTCAATAACCAGACCCTTTAGGTCTGGTATGGATATTAAGGGGAACCCCGCCATCAATTTAAAAAAAAATGACGTCGGGTTCCCCCCAAATATCCATAACCAGACCCTTCGGGTCTGGTGTGGAATTTAAGGGGAACTCCACCCCAAATTTTTAAAAAAATGGCGTGGAGTCCCCCCTAAAATCCACACCAGACCCCTTATCCGAGCACGTTGACCTGGCCGGCCGCAGAAAAGAGGGGGGGACAGAGCGCGGGCCCCCCCCTCTCCTGAACCGCACCAGGCCACATGCCCTCAACATTGGGAGGGTGTTTTGGGGTGCCCCCCAAAACACCTTGTCCCCATGTTGATGAGGACAAGGGTCTCTTCCCCACAACCCTTGCCCGGTGGTTGTGGGGGTCTGCGGGCAGGAGGCTTATCGAAATCTGGAAGACCCCTTTTACAAAGGGGCCCCCCAGATCCCGGCCCCCCCCTGTGTGAAATGGTAATGGGGTACCTTGTACCTCTACCATTTCACGAGAAAAAAAAAGTGTCAGTGTAAAAAAAGACAAGAGCCGGTTTTTGACAAGTCCTTTATTATCTTCTTTCTTCTTTCCTTCGGGTTTCTTCTTCCTCCATCTTCTTCTTCCTCTGCTTCTGTCTTGGGTCTTCTATTCCCGCATTTTGCCCGGCGTGTTCTTCCATCTTCTTCCGCTGTCCTTCTCGTCCGCATCTTCTTCTCCTTCTTCTTCTTCGCCGGAGCGGCCGCTTCCAATTGAAATCCCCGCTGTCTGCCGGACCACGCCCCCCCCCTCTGACGCCACGGGCAAGCTCTTAGGAGTGTGCTGCCAGTGCGTCAGAGGGGGGCGTGGTCACAAGTCAGAGGGCGGGCAATTCAATTTGAAGCTTGTGCGCGGCTTTTTCTTTGCCAGAGTCGCCGCTTCCAATTGAATTGCCCGCTTTCTGGAACATGTGACCACGCCCCCCTCTGACGCACAGGCACCACACGGGGACTTTCCTAAGAGCTTGCCCGTGGCGTCAGAGGGGGGGGGGCGTGGTCCGGCAGACAGCGGGGATTTCAATTGGAAGCGGCCGCTCCGGCGAAGAAGAAGAAGGAGAAGAAGATGCGGACGAGAAGGACAGCGGAAGAAGATGGAAGAACACGCCGGGCAAGATGCGGGAATAGAAGACCCAAGACAGAAGCAGAGGAAGAAGAAGATGGAGGAAGAAGAAACCCGAAGGAAAGAAGAAAGAAGATAATAAAGGACTTGTCAAAAACCGGCTCTTGTCGTTTTTAACCCTTTACATTTTTTTTACTCGTGAAATGGTAGAGGTACAAGGTACCCCATTACCATTTCACACAGGGGGGGGCCGGGATCTGGGGGGCCCCTTTGTTAAAGGGGTCTTCCAGATTTCGATAAGCCTCCTGCCCGCAGACCCCCACAACCACCGGGCAAGGGTTGTGGGGAAGAGACCCTTGTCCTCATCAACATGGGGACAAGGTGTTTTGGGGGGCACCCCAAAACACCCTCCCAATGTTGAGGGCATGTGGCCTGGTGCGGTTCAGGAGAGGGGGGGGGCCGCGCTCTGTCCCCCCCTCTTTTCTGCGGCCGGCCAGGTCAACGTGCTCGGATAAGGGGTCTGGTGTGGATTTTAGGGGGGACTCCACGCCATTTTTTTAAAAATTTGGGGTGGAGTTCCCCTTAAATTCCACACCAGACCCGAAGGGTCTGGTTATGGATATTTGGGGGGAACCCCACGTCATTTTTTTTTTAAATTGACGGCGGGGTTCCCCTTAATATCCATACCAGACCTAAAGGGTCTGGTTATTGAATTTGGGGGGACCCCCACGCTTTTTTTTCCCTTTTTTTAATGAATGAATTCTCCTGCAATTGCCGGGAGCCGACAATTCATTATTGCCGCGAGTCAGTTTTAAATGGCTTTTTTACTTTGAAAAATGACATTTTGTGCAGAGACAGTTCTAACCACGGGAAACATGCGCTTTTTCACATGCTGACATTAGAGCCCCCCATAGTACGAAATTTAAAGGAAAATTACACTTTTATTATTGCACTTTTAGCATTATTAAAATCACTGCTCCCGAAAAAACGGCCGTTTTAAAAAATAAAAAAAGCATTGGTACATGTCCCCTGGGGCAGGACTGAGGTCCCCAAACACTTTTTAGGACAAAACTTGCAGATTAGCCTTTAAAATTCACAATTAAGATTTCGCCCCATAGACTTATACAGGGAGTTCGGCGGCGGCTTTACTTATCAATCACATCGCGCTGCTGCTGCCGCCGGTTCATGCGCCTAATTAGGGATTCATCCAGCGCACGTATTAAGGCATGTACCGGCGCAGCGCAGCTTCTTTAGTAAATCAGCCCCTATGTGTGTAGTTGCACAAGTGCAAAAGCATTTAATAGGGTAAACTATTCCGGTTGAGGTGGATCTAAATTCCAAAGATTTTGTTCTACCACTGATGTTAAAGTGGCATACATTGCACTTCTTACATGGGAAGTAGCCCTTCATATCTTGAAAGAAAACGGGGCGAATAGGTGGATCTATGACATTTGGAGCAATGCTGTTCCTTAATGATGGAGCTCCTTTGAAAATGATTTTGGCCGTATCGGGTAGTTTTGGTCCAAGGACTTTATCGTTCTTAAGTACACCCCAGTGCTTATTGATGATGGATTTGATATCTCTGTGCTGTGTAGAATAAGACGTCAGAACAGAGAACTTAAACGAGCCATCTGGTTCTCCTGGGGGCTTTTGGAATAACAGGGACGTCCTCTCAGTAGCTCCCACTTGTTGTAATTCTAGATCTACTACTGAGGTGTCAAACCCTTTTCGATAAACCTCTCCTTTAGGACCTGAGCCTGTGTGAAATAGGTCTCCAAATCAGTGCAGTTTCTGCGTAGCCGCAGAAATTGGCTGCGAGGGACAGAATCCAACCAGGACTGGTGGTGGCAGCTATCTCTGGGGATATAGCTGTTCCGGTCTGTTGCTTTAAAATGAGTCTGAAATTTAAACTGGCGGGAATGCAATTCTATTTCTAAATCAAGAAAAACAACCTTACTAGAGCTCCAAGTGTGGGTAAGGGCAATGCCACAATCATTGGCATTCAATGCCAGGAAATAATCGTTCAACGTTTCTGGTGGGCCATCCCAGAGGAGGAGGATGTCATCTATGTATCTAGCCCATAGGACCAGGGACGGATGACGGTCCAAATAGACGACATCCTCCTCCCACTTGGCCATAAACAAATTAACCAGACTGGGGGCAAACTTAGCCCCCATTGCGACACCACGTTTCTGTAGATAAAACTTCTGGTTGAACCAGAAATAATTGTGGGTAGTCGCAAATTTCAGAAGTTCCATGATGAATGATTTCTGTTCGTCAACAATAGAGTGGTCCTGACTCAAAAAGTGGGCAACTGCTTCAAAGCCCAAATGTTGAGGAATGCACGTGTATAATGAGGCTACATCTGCTGTTGCAATAAGATAGTCTCCACCAATATGTGTGCCTTCCAAGAGTATGATTGTGGAGGTGGTGTCTTTAAGGTAAGATGGAGTGAGCTTAACAAGAGGCTGCAAATAGTTATCAATGTAGCGACCGATTCGAGACGTGATCGAGTCGATCCCACTAACTATTGGCCTGCCAGGAGGTCTGAGGGGATCCTTGTGAATTTTAGGAAGTTGGTAAATAGTGGGTATCCTCGGAGCAAGTGGAATTAAGTAAGATTGCTCCTTTTTATTCAAAATGCACGAGTTAAACCCTTTATTCACAAGATTAACCAGTTCTTTTTTTAAATTACTTGTAGGATCACTGGGTATTTGTCTGTAAGTATCAACATCACTGAGGATGCGATCCATCTCAGCATTATAATCAGATTTGTCTAGAACAACTAATGCACCGCCTTTATCGGCTGGGCGCACTATGATGTCCTTACGGTTACAAAGTGCAAGGAAGCCATCTTTGGGGATGGGTTGGTTGTAGAACTTCCTAGTAGGTAAAGCTTCCAAATCCTTAAAGACAAGGTCTCTAAATGTATTGATAGTAGACGAAGCAGGGGCAGGGGGGTTGAACAATGATGGATTAGACAGCCCAGAGTGGACAGTCCCCGACGTAGCGGCTCTCTCCATAGTGGGCAATGGATTGGACATAATATGACGTTGGATGTTCATCTTACGTATAAATTTATGAATGTCGATAAAAGTATCGAACTTATTGAGCTTATTGGGGGGGGCAAATTTAAGGCCTTTATCTAAAACGGCCAACTCATTTTGAGAGAGATCTTTGCCGCTAAGGTTAAATATTCCTTGGCCGATCAAGTTCTTCTCTTTTTTCTTTTGGTGCCTTTTGCCTCCCCGGTTGCCTCTTTTGTGTCCGAAGGCCTTTTGTGGCCTTGTCCTCCCTGATGAAAATCCTGACTAGAGCGGACCCCTGGACCATGATGACCATGATCTGGTTTAGGTCTAGAATAACCAGAGGGTTCATCCCTAAGGTCTCGAAGTGGTGTAAACCTGTTATTAATAGGTATTACTGGATAATCTTGATAATAAAGATTAGTGTCGTGTGGTGTTATATAGTCATTGTGCCTCTTTGGTGACTCATAATAGTCATAATGGTCATATCTCCGATGATCAGAGAATCTGGGATCTGGGAAGTTACCCCTAGATCTACCTCTGCCGCCTCTCCTTCCCTGCCTGGAGGTATTTCTCACTGGGGTATGGACATTAGAATGTCTACCTCCAGGAGGGTATCCTCCCAAGACAGGGGGAGGTGGACGAAGGTGAGTAGATTTGAGTTGCTGTGGATTAGATGTGTTCCCATTACTAGGACTATCACGTACATCTACCTCAATAGGGGAATCTTGATCTAACGAGATCCCCAATTTTTTCTGCCACTTGAATACAGACCGATATTTGTAATCGCCAGCATCTCTAGAGTATTTTTTGTGTTTTTTGGTTCGCTGGTCCTTATCTTCTTTCTCCAGGTGTAACTGGAGATTAGAAGAGAGAGTGTTGTATTCAGTAGAGTTCTTAGACAATGATAGTTTGTCTTTAATTTCCTTAATTTCTCTATCTAAGACTAAAAGTCTCGACTGCTTACGTAAGATAAGAAATTGTACAAAATCGGTACCTGCCTCATTAAAGTATCTGTACCAAGAGTCAAGGTCCAATTCTCCCTGTTGTGGTTGGACTTCCCATCTGAGACTGCGGGGTACCATGTCCTCCCTAACATACTGTGTCAGGAAGGCAATGTCCCACTGTAAATGGAGTTCTGATACCATTACATTTTTCAGTCTCAGAAAGAGACCTCCAATCTCAGTGTCATTGTCAATGATTGAAAAGACACCATCAGTGTTGACAGTACGTGAAGCCCTATAGTCAAACACATCCATGTTGAACTATAAATGAAAATAAAAATAACGTAAAATAATAAAATAAAATGAGTGGCAGCAGTGAAAAGTGATCAAAACAGTGGAAAAAATATGGTATATACCTAAGTATGTACGCTCACCGCGCTACTAAACAGAATAGCAGCTAACACAACTAAATGATCAATTTAGCAAACATAGAAAATACAAAAGAAATATGTAGCGCTTAAATAAAGAATAACAAATAATAACATGAGCTGAACATTAGACACCATAGGTGCACATTGAAGTGTCTCTGAAAATAGTGCTGAAGTCCAAAAAATCAATATGTAGTGACTGGGTGCAAGTGAGATCTGAAAGGTCCACCACCATAGATGAAGCTGAGGAGGCTTACCGGATGGATAGCGAGTAGCGACCACAATAAGTATATACCTATTTGGTCAGCTAAAGCATGATCTTATACCAGGAACTGCTCACAAGGCGACTCCAGTAGGAGGAAGAGTGGTAGAGGTATCCGATCGGTTGAAAGATCATATCCAAAAATGTTATTTTCCTTTCTTTTTACAATATACTCAGCCGACAAGGTGACTCAGAAGGCCCAATAGTAAGGAGGAGGAAAAATAAAGCAAACATAGCGTAACTCTGATAAACAGGTTTACTGAGATAAAATAAAGTAGTACACTCACATTGGTATGAACAATCATGGGCACATAGATATACAGGCAGTAGGGTCAATCGGTTCCCGACGCGTTTCGTTATACAAACATCTTCATGGGAGTTGTCCTACTGCATAGAAAGACCCTTAAATATATAGTGAGCTCCCACAGGTAATCAGCAATGACGCGAATGGAACGGAATCATCAGTTAATGAATACTTCCGGGTGGGTAAAAGATGGCCACTGCAGCGTGCGTTCCAAGCCTCACTTCCGTGTAGGACATTGGAGCGCATCGCCGAGCACATATGGACCGTCAGTTAAAAGACTCAATTAAAACATAAAGTAAAATAGAATAAAATGAATAATCGCGCCCTAATGCGATATAGAGTGGTGACCCCGACTCCATTAGCGCCGCTGATGATACACCGCTGTGCGTTGCAAACCTTGTATCAAACGCACAGCAGTGGAGCGCATAGGAGATGGACGTACGCGCGTCATCACGTCACGTGGCGCGTCAAGCGTCATTGGTTTGTACTCCGCGATGCGTTCCAGACCTCGTAACCAACAGGGGGAAGAGACGTAGGCTCTGGACGCATCATTGGAGCGCGTGATGACATCACGATCGAGGGGATGATTTCTATGGATTTATTTTTTTCAGAAGCACATGATTAGAGCCTGAGACTTTAACCACTTAAAACCCGGACCTTCAGGCAGCTAAAGGACCCGGCCAGGTTTTGCGATTCGGCACTGCGTCGCTTTAACAGACAATTGCGTGGTCGTGCGACGTGGCTCCCAAACAAAATTGGCATCCTTTTTTTCCCATAAATAGTGGTATTTGATCACCTCTGCGGTTTTTATTTTTTGCGCTAAAAACAAAAATAGAGCAACAATTTGGAAAAACATGCAATAAAACATTTTTGGTAAAAAAAATCGCAATAAGCCTTTATCGGTTGGTTTGCGCAAAATTTATAGCGTTTACAAAATAGGGGACAGTTTTATGGCATTTTTATTATTTTTTATTTTTTTTACTACTAATGGCGGCTATCAACGTTTTTTTTGTGACTGCGACATTATGGCGGACACATCGGACAATTTTGACACATTTTTGGGACCATTGTCATTTTCACAGCAAAAAATGCATGTAAAATGCATTGTTTATTGTGAAAATGACATTTGCAGTTTGGGAGTTAACCACAAGGGGGCGCTGAAGGGGTTATGTTTTTACAACTGTAGGGGGGTGTGGCTGTACGTGTGATGTCATCGATTGTGTATCCCTATAAAAGGGATCACACGATCGATGACTCCGCCACAGTGAAGAACGGGGAAGCCATGTTTACACAAGGCTCTCCCCGTTCTTTAGCTCCAGGGACCATTCGCAGGACTCCATCGGTGACCGGGTCCGCGGGTCCCGCAGTCACGGTCACGGAGCTTCGGACCGGGTCGCGTGCACAGCTGTGCCATTCTGCCGACGTATATCAGAGCACTGCGCCCTGAGCCCAACCTGATATTAACAAGTTGATATTCACTATTGTCTTCCTTTTGCCCCTTCCGGCCACTTAGGAAGCATGTTCTGAAACCCCATTGGCCGGGAGTCCTAAGACCCCTTTGGCCTGGAGTCCAAAGATCTTAATGGCCGGGAAGAGAAGCCAACAGCCGGGACACAGAGGAGACAGAAGGGGGTAAGCCCCTGTGACCTAGGTGGGGTAAGTGTGGTCCTAAGAGGGGCCTGGCGGGCAAGAGGGCAAGCCGGCGACCGGGATATACGGTGTTGTCAATGGTGTGCAGTGGCAGGCTAGAGGGGGGGGGGGTAGTGTGGGGTGGCAGGCTGGAGCGACTAAGCTGTTTCAAAGGCTGGCCCAACCACCTGGACATGCATGGACTTGGGTGTAGTATAATCAAATTTACTTCATTGGGCTGATCTTAAGTCTATGCACTGGAGCTGGTCCAAGAGGTAAAATCTTTGCATTGGGGCCAATCTGAGGTCAGAAGTATATGAAGTATATGCACTGGAACTGATCGGAAGTCTAAAGTTGGGGCCAGTCTAAAGGTCTAAAGTCTAAAGAGGGGGGGGGTAGTGTGGGGTGGCAGGCTGGAGCGACTAATGCCGCGTACACACGGCAGAGAAACTCGACGGGCGGAACACATCGTTCCGCCCGTCGAGGTTTTCTGCCAGCCGTCAGATTCGGCGACCCGCCCGTCGGGAAAGGCAACCAGCCATTCATCCCAACGGGCCGTCGAGCAAATAGAGAACCTGTTCTCTATTTGCTCGACGGGTTTCCCGGCGGGCGGGGCTCGCCGAGAGCGTACACACGGCCGAGGTTCTCGGCAGAATGCGGCTCCCAGTGAGGTTCTCGCTGGTTTCTGCCGAGAACCTCGGCCGTGTGTACGGGGCTTTAAGCTGTTTCAAAAGCTGGCCCAACCACCTGGACATGCATGGACTTGGGTGTAGTATAATCAAATTTACTTCATTGGGCTGATCTTAAGTCTATGCACTGGAGCTGGTCCAAGGTGTAAAGTCTATGCATTGGGGCCAATCTGAGGTCTGAAGTCTATGCACTGGGGCTGATCTGAGGTCTGAAGTCTATGCATTGGGGCCAATCTGAGGTCTGAAGTCTATGCATTGGGGCCGATCTGAGGTCTGAAGTCTATGCATTGGGGCCGATCTGAGGTCTGAAGTCTATGCATTGGGGCCGATCTGAGGTCTGAAGTCTATGCATTGGGGTCAATCTGAGGTCTGAAGTCTATGCACTGGGGCGGAACTGAGGTCTGAAGTCTATGCATTGGGGCCAGTCTGAGGTCTAAAGTCTATGCATTGGGGCCGATCTGAGGTCTGAAGTCTATACATTGGGGCTTATCTGAGGTCTGAAGTCTATACATTGGGGCTTATCTGAGGTCTGAAGTCTATACATTGGGGCTTATCTGAGGTCTGAAGTCTATACATTGGGGCTTATCTGAGGTCTGAAGTCTATACATTGGGGCCAGTCTGAGGTCTAAAGTCTATGCATTGGGGCCAGTCTGAGGTCTAAAGTCTATGCATTGGGGCCAATCTGAGGTCTGAAGTCTATACATTGGGGCTTATCTGAGGTCTCTTGGGGGTACATGCACACACACTTTTTTTTTGTCATCAAATGCAGTCAACGTAAAAGTCTCAGCGTTTTCTATGCATTGAGGCTAATTAGAGGTCTAAAGTCTATGTACTGGGGCTGATCTGAGGTCTGAAGTCTATACACTGGAACTGATTGGAGGCGCTGTGATTGGATGCCTGAGAGAGGACAGAAGAAGATGTGGAGGACATGCAGGAGACCGCTGCTGACCAGCTCTCAGACAGGTAAGTGCAGGCAGCCTCTGATGGGGCACAGTTAGCGCCAATTGATGGGCACACTGGCAGCCTCTGATGGGGCACAGTTAGCGCCAATTGATGGGCACACTGGCAGCCTCTGATGGGGCACAGTTAGCGCCAATTGATGGGCACACTGGCAGCAATTGATGGGGCACAGTAGCGGCAAATAATGGGCACAGTGGCAGCAATTGATGGGGCACAGTAGCGCCAATTGAAGGGCACAATGGCAGCAATTGACGGGGCACAGCAGCGCCAATTGATGGGCACAGTAGTGCCAATTGATGGGCACAATGGTAGCAATTGATGGGGCACAGTGGCAACAATTAATGGGGCACAGTGGCAGCAATTGATGGGGCACAGTAGCGCCCATTGATAGGCACAGTGGCAGCAATTGATGGGCACACTGGCTGCATCTGATGGGGCACAGTAGCGGCAATTGATAGGCACACTGGCAGCAGCTGATGGGGCACAGTAGCGGATATTGATGGGCACACTGGCAGCAATTGATGGGGCACAGTGGCAGCAATTAATGGGGCACAATTGCGGCAATTGATGGGGCACAGTAGCGCCAATTGATGGCCACACTGTCAGCAATTAATGTGGCACAGTGGCAGAAATTGATGGGGCACAGTAGCGCCAATTGATGGGTAGAGTGGCAGCAATTGATTGGTACATTAGCTGCTTTTTATGGCACAGTGGCTGCGTTTGATGGCACAGTGGCTGCACTTGATGGCACAGTGGCTGCAATTTATGGGCACAGTGGCTGCTTTTAATCGGCACAGTGGCTGCGTTTCATGGGCACAGTGGCTGCTTTTAATCGGCACAGTGGCTGCGTTTGATGGGCACAGTGGCTGCTTTTAATTGGCACAGTGGCTGCGTTTGATGGGCACAGTGGCTGCGTTTGATGGGCACAGTGGCTGCTTTTGATGGGTACAGTGGCTGCAATTTATGTTTTTTTTTCCATTTGTTTGCGCCACCCCAAAAATTTTGAGCACCAGCCGCCACTGATCTGAGGTCTGAGTGAGTAAATAACTTGTATAGTGCTACAAATGCGAACTAAATCGCCTCAAGGCGCTTATTTCCATCCAGTGACGTCCTGATCCTTCAGAAGAGATGAGTCCTAAAGCGTTGGTTCACCCTAAAACTACCCTGTCCCATCACATCCAGCATACTGGCGTCAGCGCCAGTATGCTGTTTTTTTTTTATTTATTTTTTTATCGCTGTACTTACTGTTAAATGAAGAACTTTCATTTCTGTCCACCGCGGGTGAATGGCGCGGCTATGTCACGTCACGCCTTCCGAAAATAGCCGATTTAGGACTCGGCTCTTTCCGGCGCTATACGGCGCCTGCGCACAGACCTAGGAGCTGACTGCGCAGGCGCCATAAATCTCTGAGTCCTATTTCGGCTTTTTTCGGAGGGCGTGACGCGCCGTAGCCATAGAACTCGGCTATATACGGCGTATAGCGCCGGAAAAAGCCGAGTCCTAAATCGGCTATTTTTGGAAGGCGTGACGTGACATAGCCGCGCCATTCACCCGCGGTGGACAGAAAGAAAATTCTTCATTTAACAGTAAGTACAGGGATAAAAAAAAAACAGCATACTGGCGCTGATGCCAGTATGCTGGATGGGATGGGACAGGGTCGTTTTAGGGTGAACCACCGCTTTAAGTTTTTTTCTGAAGGCTCGATGGTTTTCTTCCATGCGGATGTTTGTTGGTAGAGCGTTCCATAGCCGTGGTCCTTGGACTGCAAATCTTCATTCTTCCTTTGATTTGTAGTGGGACTTGGGGGATGTAGAGGAGGTTTTGGTTAGTTGATCGGAGAATGTGATTGGGGTGTAATGCTTTATTTTCTCACACAAGTATTGAGGAGCGTTTCCTTGTGTGCACTTGTGGGTAAGACAGAGGGTCTTGAATGTGATCCTATGGCTGTCAGGTTCTGGGCGACTTGTAGACGCTAAATCTGATATTTAGGTAGGCCAATATAGGGCCAGATTCAGGTAGATGAGAGCATCTTTGCTCCAGAGTAACGCTTCTCATTTACGTTACTCTGAAGACCCTTTCAGCGCAAGTCCTGTAATTCACATAGCAGTTGCGCGTAAACTTGCGCCAGAGTAACGATAATGCGCTGGCGTAACCCGACGCAAGTGGAAGTGGGTGTGATCATATGTAAATGATGGGCGGAGCCCAGCGCAGAGGCTTACGTTCAGCGCATCAACCACGGAGCATGCGCAGTGAGTGCGGCTCCACTCGCCCCCTTTGTGCGCATGCTCACAACTTCCGTCGGCACCACTTCACGGGAAACGTCAGCGCAATGCCTTCCGTTGGGCGTTTAAATGCGCCCGTAGAAGCGCCATTTCGGCACTAAAGTATATCCTGCTCCCCCTCCCCGCAGTGATGTTACTTTTGTTTTGAGATGGCTGCTCCCGTTCCCCGCAAACACACAGGAGAAAGCTGAACTTTAATGGCCAGGAGCTGTCAGCCGTCATCTCGGCTATGGAGACCTATGATGTCTTCCTCCATGGCTGTAAAATTTGACAGACAAGCATGGACAGAGGTGTTGTCCTGCAAGTGGGGGTGCTCAGCTAGCTCTTATCGTCGGTAACGCTGCTGTAGCTGCTCTCCTGCTGACCTGTGGCCATCTGGAGTAAAGATAAAGCAGCCTTTTGTAGAAATAACTTTGCGCCGGACGGACGAGATACGCGCGGCGCATGTAGCCAGCGTATGGTGCTAATCCGTTCGTGAATTGTGAAAAATCCCTCATTTGCATATTTGCAGGGGAAATCAATAGGCGCGACTGATGCGCCCAACGAAATTAAGCGCTGACGATACTCTGGCGTCGGAACGTTCCGCCAGTCGCAAATGACCCGTTATTGGGCGCATCTAGTTTGGTGGGTACGGGCACATAGAAACGACGGCGCATCATCACAGTTACGCGGCGCATATCGAAATACTCCAGCGCAAGTGTTCCTGAATCTGGCCCATAGAGGGAGTTTGCGTAGTCAAGTCGGGAATTGATAATTGTTCCGACTACTACTGCTATGTCTTCTTTTGGGATGAAGGGGAAGAATCTATGCAGCAGGCGGAGAAGACGGTGGGATCCGCTGACTACTGATCCTATTTGTGTATCCATCGACATTTCAGAATCAAAGATGACTCAGAGGCTTTTGACTTTGGTGCTTGGGGTGATCATCTGTCCAAGGATGGTGGGTAGTGTCCATGAAGTCTCAGCTTTTGCCTTTAGGTTTGCGTGGAGGAGAAAAAGTTCTGTCTATACACTGAAACTGATTGGAGGTCCAAAGTCTTTGCATTGGGACTCAGTGGCGGTGCGTCCATAGAGGGCGCCGGAGCACCGCCCCCTCTGGCTCCCGTACCACCACTGATACAATACATAGATTCATGCATTGCATGAATCTATGTATTGCCGCTACCGCCGACTATTCAGATGGCCGGCCCCCTGCCGAGCGCCGGCCATCTGAATATTGGCAGCTGGCTGGCTGAGGAAGTGCCTATCAGAGCCAGCTTATGGCACAGTGGCGACAATTGCTGGGCACAATGGCGACAATTGATGGCACAGTGGTGATAATTGCTGGGCACAGCGGCGACAATTGCTGGGCACAGTGGCGACAATTGATGGCACAGTGGTGATAATTGCTGGGCACAGCGGCGACAATTGCTGGGCACAGTGGCGACAATTGATGGCACAGTGGTGACAATTGATGGCACAGTGGCTACGTTTGAAGGCACAGTGGCTGCGTTTGATGGCATGGCACAGTGGCTGTGTTTGATGGAACAGTGGCTGCGTTTGGCATGGCACAGTGGTGACAATTGACGGGCACAGTGGTGACAATTAATGGGCAAAGTGGTGACAATTAATGGCACAGTGGCGACAATTGATGGCACAGTGGCGACAATTGATGGCACAGTTGTGACAATGGGCACAGTGGCGACAATTGATGGCACAGTGGCTGCGTTTGATGGCATGACACAGTGGTGACAATTGATGGGCACAGTGGCGATAAATGATGGCACAGTGGCTGCTTTTGATGGCATGGCACAGTGGCTGCATTTGATGGCATGGCACGGTTGCGACAATTGATGGGCACAGTGGTGACAATTGATGGCACAGTGGCTGCATTTGATGGGCACAGTGGCTGAATTTAATGGGCACAGTGGCTGCCTTTGATGGACACAGTTGTTGCAATTGATGGGCACAGTAGCTGCGTTCGATGGGCACAGTGAGGCTGCAATTGTTTTTTTATTTTCGTTTGTCTGTGCCCCCAAAAAAAATTTGAGCACCAGACGCCACTGTTGGGACTGATCTGAGGTCTGAAGTGTATGCATTTGGCTGGTCTGAGGTTTATGATTTGAGGCTGACGTGAGGTCGGAATGCATGCACTGGGGCTGATTGGAGGTCCACAGTCTTTGCACTGGGATTGACCTGAGGTCAGAAGTACATGCATTGGCGCTGATCTAAGCTCTGAAGTCTCTACACTGGAACTGGTCGGGGGTCTGAAGGTTGGGCTTTGGTTATATCAACATGTTTTGTGTGCGCGCCAGTTAATCAATTTGTTGCAAATAATAAAAAAAAATCTTAATCAAAATAATTGAAAGTAAAAAATACAATAGCCATACAACTATGAGTACAAAGCCTGAAAGCGAAGACCACAGAGTGCCATTGTTCACCGGCACACCGGATTGCTAATGCTTGAGGACGCGACCCTCACCATACAAAAGTTTGTAGACCCCCCGGCATCAGCTGGTTAAGAAGTTGTATTATAAGTATCCATTTCTCACAAAACAACCCGCCGAACAATGTTAGCGTTGCGTTCTGTTACCGCAATTAAGTGTTTTTCCTGTAAGGCTACAGAATGACCTTGCAGCTGGTATGCAGCTTTATGAAGGATTTAAAAAAAAAAAAAAATTATTTGTCTGTTTTATTTTTTCACCTTCCTATTCATGAGGATCTAAAGTGTTTTTTTGTGTCATTGTATCTCTCGACAGATAAATGTTTTCCCTTCCATTTACATGTAATTAATTGAAACAGCGATGAGATGTATAATATGAAATCCATTATTCCAGCTTAACGGGGGCCCTGGTGGGGGTTGGGGGCCCGGGTGGCTGATGTCTCTCGCCCACCGGTGGGTAAAATGTAATGGAAAGAGCCTGGAAATGTGTGTGTGGGGGGGGGGAGGTCTTTCTAATGGTGTTTGGATACGTGCACATGCCGTTCCCCGAGACTTAATGAAATGGGACGGTAATGGGGGCCGTCGGAGCTGGATGGAGAATTAGCATCTGTAATGGATTCTCTTCTGGAGTGAAGTTTCGTTTTATAGACGATCGGGAGATACTTAAACTATTAGCCGACCTCTGCAGCGGGTGTAATGCGCCCGCTAATGGATTAACCCTTAGTGGGTGAGGCTTCAGCACGGCGGGCGATATGTGATCAGACAAATTTCCCCGACAGGGAAGTGATAATGTATTATTCTAATAAAGCGTTTACTGTTACATTAGATGCATTGTTAACTGCTTCCCGACGGCCGCGCGCCGATATACTTCGGCAGAATGGCACGGGCAGGCAAATGGGCATACAAATACGTCCCCTTGAATTTGCCGCCTAGTGGGCACGCACCCACCGTGCAGCTCAGGACTGTGCTCCCGGGTCTCGCAAACTCGATGTTCGACGGCGGGCCCGCGATTACGGTGTGGAGGGGCAGAACAGGGAGATGCTTATGTAAACAAGGCATTTCCCTGTTCTGCCTAGTGATATGTCAGGGATCCACTGCTCCCTTTCATCATGAGCAGTGATCTCTGTCATGTCAGTGGTAGCCCATCCCCCGCACAGTTAGAATCACTCCCTAGCAGGGGCAGACTGACCATTGGGACTCTCGGGCACTGCCCAAGGGCCCCATGCCACTAGGGGGGCCCCATCGAGGTTGCCAGGCTCAATAAAACCAGGGACAGTATGTAAAAATCTGTGTTTTCTTTTTTTACATCAGTCCCTGATTTGTCCGAAACCGACATGCTTTTGATGTGAAAATCCTGAGATTTTAGCTGCCCTGCCTCTGCACTGCCCCCTGGCGTGGTGGCCATCTGTAAGCCCAGGGGCCCCCATAATCTTCTTTTGCCCGGGGGCCCCATGAGTTGTCAGTCTGCCCCTGCTCCCTAGCATAGGCGTGCGCAGCCTATTGCATTAGGGTGTGCACCCCAATTGTATTAGAACATAGACAGTGTCAGTACGGCAGTGGATCATGTCAGTAGGTTTTTATTTCTATTATTTAAGCCCTGTTATGGGGTTTTAATTAACTATTAGAAGGGTAAATCTGCGCCCAGGGCCGCCATCAGGGGGGTACAGGCAGTACACCTGTAAGGGGCCCGGATAGCAACCCCTCTTTTCTTTTTTTATTGTAAGGGGCCCAGAGGTCCCCATGGCCCCGGATGGCAACCACCCTTTTTTTTTTTTTTAATAAAAAATATATATTTTCTTTTTATTAAAGGGCCGGAGGTCCCCAGGGCCCCAGATGGCTACCCCCCTTCTTTTATCATTTTTTTAATATATTTATTTTAAACAATTTCTGTAAGGGGCCCAGAGGTCCCCAGGGCAACCCCCCTTCTTTTTTTGTCAGTACACAAAGCCCCTCCCAATTCGTGGCACCCCCCGCATCTCAATTCACGGCCCCCTTGCTTCTACTTACTCAATTAGCAGCGGCACCCCCCCGCTTCTCAAATTGAGGTGGCAGGACAGCACCCCCCCCCTTGTTCTCTGCTTAAGGGGGCTTATGCCTGAAGCTGTGTAAGGGGACCCATAATTCCTGATAGAGGCCCTGTCTGCGCCACAAGGGGTGATTAGGGTGTGCCCACACCCCCTGCGCATGCCCATTCTCCCTAGGACACACTTAACCCCTTGATTGCCCCCTTAACACCTTCTCTGCCAGTCACATTTACACAGTAATCAGTGCATTTTTTTAGCACTGATCGCTGTATAAATGACAATGGCCCCAAAATAGCGTCAGATGTGTCTGCCATAATGTCGCAGTCCCCAAAAAAATAATCACAAATCGCCGCCATTACTAGTATAAAAAATAATAAAAATAAAAATGCCATAAAACTATCCCCTATTTTATAGACGCTATGGCCCAGATTCACAGAGCAATTACGCCTGTCTACCTGGTGTTAGACAGGAGTAATTTCAAATTTCGCGCGCCGTATCACTAGTTTGAATCCTCAAACCATGATACGGCGGCTTCGGGCTTCGATCCGAGAGGCTTACGTCCTCGTAAGCCTTCGGATCTACACTGCGATATTTTTGCGGCCGCTGGGAGGAGTTCGCGTCGTTTTCATGCGTCGGGATATGCAAATGACTTTTTACCGCGATCCACGAAGGTACGAGTGTCCCTCGCAATCGCCTACGTCATTTTTTGGCTACGTAATGTTAGAGGAGCTTTTTGCTGGTCTAACAGTGCGTAACCCATGTAAAGTATGGCCGTCGTTCCCGCGTCGATTTGAAAATATATATATTTTTTTTAACGTAACTCGTTCGGGAATAGGAATGTACGTAAACGACGCTACTACGACGTGACGACGTGTTTTCGCGCAATGCACGGCGGGAAATTTGCGAACGGAGCATGCGCAGTTCGATCGCCGCGGGAACGCGCCTATTTTAAATGCTTCACGCCCCCTACTCGCGCAGATGGATTGCGACGGGAGAAATACACTACGCCGCCGTCGTTTACTGGACAAAATCTACCTGGATTCCACGTAGAGCCAGGTAAAAAACGGCGGCGTAGTGTATTTCTGATACTCTACGAGAATCTAATTCTCTGTGAATCTGCCCCTATAACTTTTGCACAAACCAATCGATAAACGCTTATTGAGATTTTTCTTTTAACCAAAAATAGGTGGAAGAATATGTACCGGGCTAAACTGAGAAAAAAAAAATTGGGATAAAAAAAATGTGGGTATTTATTATAGCAAAAATAATATATTTTTTATTTTTTTATTTCTGAAAAAAAAAAATTATGTATTTATTTCTCTTTTTTTTCTACCCCAATATAGACTATTGTGTTCTGATCCATCACATATAATACAGATTTTTTTTTAAAAAACATTCAACTAAAGGCTGTAATGTAACAAAATAGGTAAAACGCCAAGGGGGGGGGGGGGGGTGGGGATGAATACTTTTGCAAGGCACTGTAGCCGATTTTGTTATTTTTCTTTATTTATGTATTTATATTTTGCTATTATTCAAATCCAAAAGAAAGTCTCGCTAGAAAATTATAGGTGAAGTGAGGAAAGCTGACGCACAAAAGAATCCGGGGAAATAATAATAATAAAAAAAAGAAAATCAACACAACTAAGCAAACAAAGTAAAAAAAGAACAAAGTCAATAATTCTCTAACAAGCACATTCTCTCTTTGTTGTTTCCTGGCCTCCTTGAACCCGTGCCACCACCAAAATAACACAATCGTTTTTGCTGTTCAGCTTTTCTTATAAATACCCAGCACTATAATCTTAATACGCCGCTCGCCCTCCACCGAAAAAAAAACTCCCACCCGCTTGCATCGCCCTGTTCGCGCCGCCATGGAATTCTGCTCTCTCAACATCCAACATATTAGCCGCATCAATTAAAAAAAAAAGAAAAAAAAGAAAAGTTTTGCAAGCACTTGTCAACTTTTTTTTTTTTTTTTTTTTTACTTTCTGCTGATAATTAACATTTACTTTCCTAGCAAAGCGTTTGCAACAATGTTATTTTGAGTATCTTGCTGGCTTTCTTAATTGGTGATTATATTTTCCATGCTGTGCAGCAATTTTTATGGCTTTAATTGTTTAAACAACTAATATTACGAGCCTTTCATCTCTCGCTCGTTTCAAAGCTTCGAAGGGGAGCCGCGGCCTTCGGTGGCAGCTTCTTTACTCTCTGTAGTTACAAAAAAAATGAGGACTTTATTTAATGTTTTCACTGAGCCGATTAGAGGCGAGGGCCCCCCTGGTAGAGGTGAGTAGATAATTGGAGATCCCCTCGGCCAGCGGTTAGCTTGAACCCCCCCCACACTGAAATCTGGTATGCACCGCTCAAACCTGCCTATCTACTCATTTAAATATTTGAAGATTTGGAAAAGAAATCTTGAAACATCTACTGAGTGCCATGGAAGCTTATGGGTCCTCTGATACACTATACTGTCAAAAGTATTGGGATGCCTGCCTTTAAACGTACATGCAGGGCTCAGGGGCGGACTGACCATTTGGGCTCTCGGCACTGCCCGAGGGCCCTGTGGCAGACTCTCCAGGGACAGAGGCTTTTGGAGGGGACTGAATGCTAGCCTCTTGCCTTGCGATCATGGGCCCTGAGGGGAATGGTACTCTTTGTGAGCTGTATGCCTGGGGACCCTGTATATGCCATTAGAGTGACTGATTCATACTGTTGGGACATACAGTGTAAGGAGATGCTAATGCCGTCCCCTCCAGCCATCTGTCTGTTTTCTGTGCTAATTGACCCTGCTGTTGTGTGAAGATGTCCTGTGTTAACACTTATGATAATGTGTATTGTATAGCAGGTGAGCGAGGAGATGGGACATCTACCCTGAAAGGTCATATCTCTGAGTCACCTAGTCTGGTTAAATGATTAGTTAGTTAGCTCATGTTAATTTATGTTCTAGTTACCACCTCTTTAAACTGTATATAAGGTTGTATTCTTGGTTCTATTAAACTCTCCATCTTCAGCAGACAAACAAGTCGCGTCTCGTTGTGTGCTTGTAAGCAGCTGGAATATCTGATATCTATATCCAGACTGACAGGAAGCAGTATATGACAAAAGCACTCAAGCGGAGTGTGGGACGTTCCATTACATTGGTGGCTAGCAGCGGGACACTTCCTGTAGTCGGGGACATCCAACCGCCACCTGGATCCAAGGTTCGGATAGCAGGAGAGGAGAGGTACAGATACCAGCCGCCATGGAAGAGGAATTCGAAAGGAGGTTGCGAGAGAAGCAGATACAGCACAGAGGACCAGTATCAGAGCAGGTCCTGCTGGGATGGTTTGATTCTATTCGCTGCAAACTCTGGAAGGAAGTGCTAGCCCATGAGCAGCGACACCAGGGAGAAGTTCACCCCTCCAAGCAGGAAAGGTACTGGTCTCAGTATGGATTGCGGGTGATGTTGTTGGGAGAAAAAACGCACAAGGAACAGACAGCTGAATTAAGCAGGCTGGTCTGGGCACAGATCCGACTGGATGAGAGCTACAGAGCCCTTCAGTGGTATGTGTCCCAAGCATTTCCCTGGATAGCCGATGACAGCCCAACGGAAGGCTTAAAGGATCACTAAAGGATTTTTTTTTTCTAGCTAAATAGCTTCCTTTACCTAACTGCAGTCCTGGTTTCATGTCCTCATTGTTCGTTTTTGCTTTGAAGTTGCTGTAATTCTCCTCTGATCTCCACCCTTTCTGCTTGTCTGGCTCCTTATGAAAAATCTCATGGCAGCTTTTCACTGTGGTCCAAGATGTGTGTCTAAAACTCCTCAGAACCAATCAGATATATTTTAAAAACAAACACTGCCCTGTGCTTGTTTTTGTTCTTTGTGTCTCTTTACTTCACAGAAACATGAAACCAGTTTAAAAATGAAACTAAACTGCAGGCACATTATATGATTGATTTTTATCTATTTTTAATAATTTTTAAAAGGAATCAGTTAACTATTATGGGCCAGATTCTCAGAGGCGTTACGACGGAGTATCTCAGATACCCCGTCGTATCGCCTTTTTTTTTGTCTCGTATCTATGCGTGTGATGCTGAGCATCACTTTTGCATAGATACGCTTCTACATCCGACAAGTGTAAAAGCATTACACTTTCGGATCGTAGGTGTAATGACAACTCCGGCCACTAGGTGGCCTTTACGTTGTTTTTTCATTTGCATATGCAAATGAAGTAGTACGCCGATTCTCGATCGCTTTTACGCCGCCCCGTCGTCGCGTACGTCGTTTTCGTTCGCGTAAGGTTACCCCAGCTTCTATGTGGAGTAACCTTACGAGGTCCCGTCGGATGCCGTTGTGTCCCGTCGGATGCCATGTTAAGTATGGCGTCGGGTCAGCGTCGGCTTTTTCCGTCGCTTACGTCGTTTTACTAACTCGTTCGCGAATAGGGAGTTGCGTAAATGACGCTCACGTCGTTTTGACGTCGGTTTCAACGACGCTTTCCAACGTGAGCAGGAGCATGCGCAGTGGGCTTTTTCCCCGGCCGGCGCATGCGCAGTTCGTTCGACGCGGGGCCGCACTTAATTTAAATACAAGCCGCCCCATTTGAATTGCGCGGGTTTACGCTGCGCGATTTACGCGACGCAGGCGAAACCTACGGAGCAAGTGCTTTGAGAATAAAGCACTTGCTCTAGTATGCAGCGGCGGCGTAGTGTAAATGGCTTACGCTACGCCGCCGAAAATATATGAGAATCTGGCCCTATGTCTCTATACCATGTAAACAGTCATTTCAGCAAAAAAAATGTTTTCCTTTAGTGACCCTTTAAGCTACGGCGGCCTGGGACTGTTGTATGTGAAGCTGACAGAGGACTCTAACTTTGGGAGTGATTTGGAGTGGCGGTTGGATGAAATCAAGGATTTCAGAGAGGGGCTACTGAACGTCTCGAAAGTGCGCTGGGCACTGGAAGATTTGGAGTTTCTGGCCATTCAGGAATAGGAGCTGAAGATCGCCTACAGACGGCTGCTAGACTCTGCTCAGCGCCAGGGCTGGGATCCCTTTGCCTGGGACTATCAGGAAATATCAGTGGACAACTCTGAAATCCTGGCTGAAGTGTCGTCAATGTGGCAGAGTAACAGTGTGCTTTGCCAACCTGCCCCCGCAGCTATGGACGCGGAGGTCTTATGGCGGATTCAGCAAGTGCTGACTGACCTTGATGATCCTGTTTCTGCATGGGATGATCTTGGATGGAGGAATGTGCCTGTCCAGCAGCATGCCAGAGAATCGGCCGTGGAAAATCTGGATATTACCATCCCCACAGATGAAGTGCTGATAGCAGGGCAGAGTACTACCAACCTCTGCCCAGCACCGATAGGATCTTCTGGGTTCCACGGACAGGAGATGGTGAACCTCTTTCCAGAGGCGTAACTAGAAACTTCGGGGCCCCGGTGCAAGAAATCGTGAAGGCCCCCCCCCCCGAAAAGCATGATTTTGATACATTATTTTTTTGCAATGTATAACTAAGTAGTGGAAGTGCTAGTGTTGATGGGGGGGGGGGGGTGATAGTGGTTGTATTTAAGGGGGGGTGGCTGCGGTGGTGCCATCCTCTCTCACCACCACCTGTGCCTCTTACTGATCCCATCCCCTCACCACTGATCTCATCCCTATCCCCCTATCACCTCTGTTGCAGAAGGAATGAGGGGGATAGGGATGAGATCAGTGGTGGGGGGATGGGATCAGTAAGGAGGCACAGGTGGTGGTGGGAGAGGATGGCACCACCACTGCCACCAGCCTCAAGTACCACCACGGCCACCCACCCTCAAATACCACCGCTACATCCCTCTTTAAGTACCACTGCTGCCACCACCCCTCAAGTATTACCGCTACCACCCCCATCAAGTACCAGCGGTGGTACTTGTGGGAGGTGGCAGTGGTCCTCTCCCATCACCACATGTGCCTCTTACTGAACCTATCCCCTACCACTGATCTCATCCCTATCCTCCCCATCACCTATGTTGTAGAAGTAATGGGGGGATAGGGATAAGATCAGTGGTGGGGGATGGGATCAGTAAGAGGCACAGGTGGTGGAGGATGGTATCAACTGCTGAGCTGAGCTCTGTCACTCTTGATTGACTTACTGTCAGTCAATTGATATCCTTTGATCTGTTCTGTGGCCTGGGTCTGACTGAGTCACTGTGTGCCTTCTCCCCCCAGGATGCCTTGCCTCATGCCTGGGTAGACACCGGGTAGGTACCCCACGCATGCTGCCGCAGAGGGGAAAGCTCCTCGGCGTGTTCTCTCATTTGCTGCAGAGTCTGCCCCGCTCCCTACATCTGTGTCCCTGGATAGGCGGAGGCGGTGACGGTCCACAATCTCAATCAGTGAGTGCTGCCTCAACCTTTGCATTGTTTTTCTCTTACCTCCACGGCAAAAGCACAACCCGCTCAGCCGCTGAACGAACAGCGCGCAGTGCGCACCGCATCATCAGCCGCTGCCAACATAACACACTGTGTGACTGCAGTCAGGGGCCCCCCGGACTTGGCGGAATTACAGGGCCAGTCGCAAATGCGACTGTTGTGACCATGAAAATTCCACCACACCCCTCTTTAAAGAGGGGGTTCACCCTTAAAACTACTCTGTGTGATCCCATCCAGCATATTGGCGTCAGCGCCAGTATGCTGTTTTTTTTTTTTTTTTTAATCTTCGTACTTACGGTTTAATTGATCATTTTATTTTGTGCCTACCGCAGGTGAATGGCGCGTCTATTCAGCGTCACGGCTTGTAAATATAGCCGACTAGCACTCGGGTATTCCCGGCGCCTGCGCACAGACCTAGGAGCTGACTGCGCAGGCGCCGTATATATCCGAGTCCAATGGCTATGGCGCTTCACGACCTCCGAAAAAAGCCGAAATAGGACTCGGATATATATACGGCGCCTGCGCAGTCAGCTCCTAGGTCTGTGCGCGGCCGCCGTATAGCGCCGGGAATACCCGAGTGCTAGTCGGCTATTTTCGGAAGCCGTGACGCTCCATAGACGTGCCATTCACCTGCGGTAGGCACAATATAAAATGGTCAATTAAACTGTAAGTACAAAGATTAAAAAAAAAAAAAACTGCATACTGACGCTGACCCCACAGAATAGTTTTAAGGGTGAACCCCCGCTTTAAGTACCACTGCTGCCACCCCCCCTCAAGTATTACTGCTACCACCCCCCCCATCAAGTACCAGCGGTGGTACTTGTGGGAGGTGGCAGTGGTCCTCTCCCACCACCACCTGTGCCTCTTACTGATCCTATCCCCTACCACTGATCTCATCCCTATCCCCCCTATCACCTCTGTTGTAGAAGTAATGGGGGGGATAGGGATGAGATCAGTGGTGGGGGATGGGATCAGTAAGAGGCACGGGTGGTGGAGGGTGGGATCAATTGCTGAGCTTTGTCACTTACCGTCAGAGTCAATCGGGATATCCTCTGTTCTGTGGCCTGGGTTGGGTCTGACTAAGTCACTGTGTGCCACTGTGCCTTATCCCGCCTGAATGCCTTGCCTCATGCCTGGGTACGGGTAGACACCGGGATCGGGTAGGTACTGTCACCACGCACGCACGCACGCTGCCGTCTTCTCTCATTTGCTGCAGAGACGAGTCCGCCCCGCCTCCCTACATCTGAGTCTCACTGACTCACTCACTCTCTGGATAGGCGGAGGCGGAGGCGGAGGTGGGGACAGGGACGGTCAGTGAGTGCTGTGTATTGTTTCTCTATTGAGGAGGTCTTACCTCAGCGGCAAAAGCACGCCCCGCTGAACGAACAGCGCGCAGTGCGCGCTGTTCATCAGCCGCTGCTAACATGTCATGAATGAACATAAGTTACATAACACACTGTGACAGTCAGGGGCCCCCCCGGACTTGAGGGCCCAGTCGCAACTGCGGCTGCTGCGACCATGAAAATTCCGCCACTGCCTCTTTCCCAGACAACAGTTGCAGACTTTTCTGCTGAGGAAGAACAACTTGGGGAGGCTCCAGCAGAAGAGCTGGTATCAGGGCCACACTTCACTATGCTCTGCCCATCACCATTCACCAACAGCAGTATCAGTGGAGTTGCAAGGAACTTCCCCAGCTAAAGCGCTGGTCACCGGACATAGGGTTCAAGACCTCTGCCCCACCCCTGTGGCAGTTCCGGAGGCTTAGGGTGAGAAGGTGGCGATCCGTACATCTGGGAAACAGTACCACAGACATGTTGTCCCAGCAGCCAGATGAGAGTATGGAAGAGGAACCAGCCAGCTCACCTCCCCAATGGCAGCTACACAGTTTGGGTGTGGAGGAATCCAGTTTTCCCAACGGTTAGATGGAGCGGATGATGTGTCCCCAGCAGAAGTGCTGACAAAAGGGCAGAGTGCCACTGGCCCCTGCCTAGCACATACAGTGTCTCTACAGCTTCAGGAAGCTGGGGTGGTCGGCCCCTCTGCCCAGCAGCAGACCAAGCCCGGAATGTTAAAAACCACTCAGCTGAAGTGCTGGCAGCCGGACAGAGAGTCAATGACCTATGCCCCACACCTACTGGTGTCAACTACTCCTTGCAGCCAAGATTGGAGGTCATGCGGACAGACTATGTGAGTTCACTTTGTCCGACTACCACATGTCCAGACCAGGTGGAGGTCTGGGACCTTGTTAGTCGACATTTGATGGGGAGAAATGTGACAGACTCACCCGGGACAGAGGCTTTTGGAGAGGACTGAATTCTAGCCTCTTGCCTTGTGATCATGGTCCCTGGCATTTGGGGGAACGGTGCTCTTTGTGAGTTGTATGCCTGGGGACCCAGTATATGCCATTGGAGTGACTGATTCATACTGTTGGGACATACAGTGTAAGGAGATGCTAATGCCCTCCCCTCCAGCCATCTGTCTGTTCTCTGTGCTAATTGACCCTGCTATTGTGCAAAGATGTCATGTGTTTACACTTATGATAATGTGTATTGTATAGCAGTTGAATGAGGAGACGGGACGTCTACCCTAAAAGGTCATATCTATCTGTTAATTTATGTTCTGGTTACCTCCTCTAACTGTATATAAGGTTGTATTCTTGGTTCTATTAAACTCTCCATGTTCAGCAGACAAACAAGTCTTGTCTTGAGTGCTTGTGACCAGCTGGAATATCTGATATCTATATGCAGACAGATAGGAAGCGGTATATGACAGAAGCACTAAAGCGGAGTGTGGGATGTTCCGTTACAGGCCCCATGCCACTAGGGGGCCCCATCAGGGTTGCCAGCCTCAGTAAAACCAGGGACAGTATGTAAAAATCTGTGTTTTTTTTTAAATCCCAAGATTATAGCTGCCCCGCCTCTCCAGTACCTTTTCAGTGTGTGTGTGTATGTGTATTCTGTGTGTGTATACTGTGTGTCTGTGTGTGTATACTGTGTATGTGTACTGTATGTGTATACTGTGTGGACCCATAATCTATTGCCTGGAGGCCCCATAATCTCCTATTGCCCGGGGCCCCATGAGCGGTTAGTCCGCCCCTGGCAGGGCTGGTGCAAGGAAGAGTGGGAAGAATGTTCCTTACATTGGTGATCAGTGGGAAGAATGTTCCTTACATTGATATCCTGGCACCACCTATCACACAGCTTATAAACCAGTCATTCAAGGAAGGCATAGTGCCCTCCCAGTTGAAACAGGGAATAATCAAACCTATCTTAAAGAAACCCACCCTTGACCCCAAAGACCCAAAACACCGTCGTCCCATAACAGGTCTAAACGTCTTCTCCAAGATAATGGAGAAAGTAGTGGTATAACAGCTGCAACAGCACCTAGATACCCATGATTTGCTCGATCTATTTCAATCGGGTTTCCATCCCAGTCACGGGATGGAAACAGCACTGCTCAAAATATGGGATGACGCTCTCGAGGCCGCAGACGAAGGAGAATCTTCGCTTCTAGTTCTGTTGGACTTAAGCACAGCTTTTGACACGGTAGACCACAAACTATTACTGACTCAGCTAGCTGAAGTAGCCAGAGTCGCAGAAGGTGATCTATCTTGGTTCTCCTCCTTTTTGGAAAGCCGATCACAAACAGTGAAGTTGGGACCTTTCACTTCTGAAAAACGCACGGTATCATGCAGAATCCCTCAAGGATCCCCTCTGTCGCCGGTGCTGTTCAACATCTATCTTCGCCCTCTCTTTGAAATGATCAGTAGCCAAAAGTTACTTTATCACTCATATGCAGACGATACAATTGTATTTTCGCATTTGCAACAAAAAGATCATCATTTCAGGCTAGAGAAATGTCTCTCTTTGATAGGAAACTGGATGACAAAGAGTTATCTTAAACTCAACGGATCGAAAACAGAACTTCTCCTGTTTCACGCCAATCGTAAGAATCAACTGGCAACAATTTGAACACCTCCGCCCATTTTGGGCCAAATCATCACCCCTAGCGCCAAAGTCAAAAGTCTCGGGGTCATCTTCGACACCTACATGACAGTGGATGCACAAATAGGGTCAGTAGTCAGCGGATCTCACCATCTGCTGCACCTACTACGTAGACTTATTCCATTTATTCCTAAAGAAGACATAGCAGTCGTGGTGGGAACAATTGTGAACTCCAGACTTGACTATGCAAACGCCCTTTACCTCGGACTCCCAAAGTACCAAATCTCTCGTCTGCAAATTGTTCAAAATATGGCCGCCAGACTGGTGACTGGGAAAAAACCTTCAGAATCAATCTCACCTTCTCTGAGAACCCTTCATCGGTTGCCAGTAAAAGACAGAATTACTTTCAAAGCACTCTGTCTGACGCATAAGTGTATTCGGGGAAATGCCCCCCAATATCTATGCGAAAAACTAAAATTTTACAACTCCAATCGCGTTCTGCGATCCACCAATCAAAATCTGCTCCAGATACCCAAAGCCAAATACAAATCCAAGGGAGAGCGAAGATTTGCGGTTCAAGGCCCCAGACTATGGAATGCTTTACCAACCAGCATTAGGTTGGAGGTAAACCACTCAAAACCCATCTGAGAAAGATCAAAACCCATCTCTTTTGAGTTCAAAGGAGAAATGGTCAAAAGAGCACCGAGAGGCGATTCAGTTCGCATGTGCAGCGCTATATACGTTTTTCACTCACTTCACTCTCTACATTGGTGAGCAGTGAGAAGAATGACCCTTACATTGGTGATCAGTGGGGAGAACGTTCCTTACATTGGTGATCAGTGAGAAGAATGCTCCTTACATTGGTGATCAGTGAGAAGAATGTCCCTTACATTGGTGATCAGTGAGAAGAATGTCCCTTACATTGGTGATCAGTGGGAAGAATGTCCCTTACATTGGTGATCAGTGGGAAGAATGTCCCTTACATTGGTGATCAGTGGGAAGAATGTCCCTTACATTGGTGATCAGTGAGAAAAATGTCCCTTACATTGGTGATCAGTGGGAAGAATGTCCCTTACATTGGTGATCAGTGAGAAGAATGTTCCTTACATTGGTGATCAGTGAGAAGAATGTCCCTTACATTGGTGATCAGTGAGAAGAATGTTCCTTACATTGGTGATCAGTGAGAAGAATGTTCCTTACATTGGTGATCAGTGGGAAGAATGCTCCTTACATTGGTGATCAGTGGGAAGAATGTCCCTTACATTGGTGATCAGTGAGAAGAATGTCCCTTACATTGGTGATCAGTGAGAAGAATGTCCCTTACATTGGTGATCAGTGAGAAGAATGTCCCTTACATTGGTGATCAGTGGGAAGAATGTCCCTTACATTGGTGATCAGTGAGAAGAATGTTCCTTACATTGGTGATCAGTGGCAAGAATGTCCCTTACATTGGTGATCAGTGAGAAGAATGTCCCTTACATTGGTGATCAGTGGGAAGAATGTCCCTTACATTGGTGATCAGTGAGAAGAATGTCCCTTACATTGGTGATCAGTGAGAAGAATGCTCCTTACATTGGTGATCAGTGAGAAGAATGTCCCTTACATTGGTGATCAGTGAGAAGAATGTCCCTTACATTGGTGATCAGTGAGAAGAATGTCCCTTACATTGGTGATCAGTGGGAAGAATGTCCCTTACATTGGTGATCAGTGAGAAGAATGTCCCTTACATTGGTGATCAGTGAGAAGAATGTTCCTTACATTGGTGATCAGTGGGAAGAATGTCCCTTACATTGGTGATCAGTGAGAAGAATGTCCCTTACATTGGTGATCAGTGAGAAGAATGTTCCTTACATTGGTGATCAGTGAGAAGAATGTTCGCACTTTTTGCGATTCGGCACTGCGTCGCTTTTACTGACAATTGCGCAGTCGTGTGATATGGCTCCTAAACAAAATTGACGATCTTTTCCCTACAAATAGAGCTTTCTTTTGGTGGTATTTGATCATTTCTACGTTTTTTTTTTTGCACTATAAAAAAAAAAAATAGAGCAAATTTTTTTGAAAACAAAGGCAACATCTTCAGTTTCGGCCGATTCGTATTCTTCTACATATTTTTGGTAAAAAAAATTGCAATAAGCATTTGATTGGTTTGTGCAAAAGTTATAGCATTTACAAAATAGGTGATAGATTTATGGCATTTTTATTATTATTCGTTTTTTTTACTAGTAATGGTGGCAAATTTTATCGTGACTGCGACTTTATGGCAGACACATCGGACACTTTTGACACATTTTTGGGACCATTGTTATTTTGACAGCGATCAGTGCTATAAAAATGCACTGATACTGTGAAAATGACAATGGCAGGGGAGGGGTTGACCACTAGGTGGCACTGAAGTGGTTAACTGTGTCCTAGGGAGTGATTCTAACTTATTTGTTATACATTTTTTTTTTATTAAAGGGCCCAGAGGTCCCCAGGGCCCCGGATGGCAACGCCCCCCATTTTTTTTTATAAATGTATATATTTTTTTATGTTTTTTTTTTTTAAAGGGACCAGAGGTCCCAGGGCCCTGGATTGCAACCTCCCTTTTTTTATGTATTTTCTTTCTGTCTTTTTTTAATTAATTTTTTTATTAAATGGTCCATAGGTCCCCAGGGCCACGGATGGCAACCACCTCTTTTTTTTTTATATATACATATATTTTTCTTTTTAATAAAGCGCCCGGAGGTCCCCAGGGCCCCCTGGATGGCTACCCCATCCTTTTTTATACATATATATTTTTTATTTCTTTTTTTTGTAAGGGGCCTAGAGGTCCCCAGGGCAACCCCCCATTTCGTGGCACCCCCCACTTCTCAATTCACGCCCCCCCCCACTTCTCAATTTTCTCAATTAGCGGCGCCACCCCCCGCTTTTCAATTTCAGGCGGCAGCACCCCCCGGTTCTCTGCTCCAGGTGCCCATGCCTGAAGCTGCTCCAGGGGCCCCATAATTCCTGATAGCGGCTCTGCAGATATGAATAAACTCTTGCAACTTTTGGGAAGCGTAGGTGGAGGATTATGATGGGGGGGGGGGGATAATGAAAGGAGGTGTTTTCCTTTAATGGAAGACGTAGCGCAGTCACAGCTGTAAGCCGCTCTTCCCCTGCCGACAAACATTTCACAAACTCCATCCTCAAAGGAGGGGTGTGAATTCTAATTGTTGAAGGGCATGTAAATGAAATCCACAGCTCCATTAATTAAGAAGTAATTGACGTTGGTTTCCATGGCGACGGAAAGCATCTGCCAGCGCTTCCTCCGGTTCTGCACATCTGAATGTAAAGTTTGCTGTCACCGTGTTAAAATACAAGTGGGGTTCGATGACAGAACATGCCGCTTTCACGCGGAGTGGGGGGCGGGGAGGGGTAGGGGAGGGTTAGCAGGACGTGTGTTAACAAGCTGTACACTTTGTCGTAAACAATTTGCCAGAAGTTCACTCGTTTGTTGCAAAAAAAATTCTGCTAGTGTGATGCAGTCGCCTAAAGTTCTCCAGATGAATGCATCTCTGCTGTAAGACTGTCATGGAAGAAATGCGCTTCCTTCTCAAGCCTCTTTTTCCAGTTGCCTGTATTTTAAACTGATCCTCTTAGGCGGCGTACACACGACCGAGGTTCTCGCTGGAAACCAGTGAGAACCTCGCTGGAAGCTGCATTCCAGCGAGAACCTCGGCCGTGTGTACGCTTCTGGCTCGCCCCGCCCGTCGGGAATCCCGTCGAGCGAAAAGAGAGCACGCTCTCTTTTTGCTCGACGGCCCGCCTGGATGAATGGCTGGTTGCCATTCCCGACGGGCGGGTCGCCGATTTCGACGGCCGGCAGAGAACCTCGACGGGCGGAACGATGTGTTCTGCCCGTCGAGGTTCTCTGCCGTGTGTACACGGCCTTAGACAGCCATTCTCATCAGGTTCCTCCAGAGCAGTGGCGGCTAATGCTCAACATTTTTGGGGGGCGCAAACAAGCGGAAAAAAAAACAATTGCAGCCTCACTGTGCCCATCAAATGCAGCCACTGAGCCCATGAAACACAGCCACTGTGCCATCAATTGTCACCACTGTGCCACGCCATCAAATGCAGCCACTGTGCCCATTAATAGTCGCCACTGTGCCATGCCATCAAACGGAGCCACTGTGGCATATAAAAGAAAAAGAACAAGGTGGATAGCAATGTTTCCCCAATCGATTGACCGATTGACCAAAACTCACAATCCCCACTGTGGCATCAATTGTCACCACTGTGCCATGCCATCAAACGCAGCCACTGTGCCATGCCATCAAACGCAGCCACTGTGCCATGCCATCAAACGCAGCCACTGTGCCCATCAATTGTTGCCACTGTGCCATGCCATCAAACGCAGCCACTGTGCCCATCAATTGTTGCCACTGTGCCATGCCATCAAATCCATCCACTGTGCCATCAATTGTGACCGCTGTGCCATGCCATCAAACGCAGCCACTGTGCCATGCCATCAAACGCAGCCACTGTGCCCATCAATTGTCGCCACTGTGCCATGCCATCAAACGCAGCCACTGTGCCCATCAATTGTCACCACTGTGCCATGCCATCAAATGCAGCCACTGTGCCATGCCATCAAACATAGCCACTGTGCCATCAATTGTCACCACTGTGCCATGCCATCAAACACAGTCACTGTGCCATGCCATCAAAACGCTGCCACTGTGCCATCAATTGTCACCACTGTGCCATGCCATCAAATGCAGCCACTGTGCCATGCTATCAAACGCAGCCACTGTGCCATCAATTGTCGCCACTGTGCCATGCCATCAAACACAGTCACTGTGCCATGCCATCAAAACGCTGCCACTGTGCCATCAATTGTCACCACTGTGCCATGCCATCAAATGCAGCCACTGTGCCATGCTATCAAACACAGCCACTGTGCCATCAATTGTCGCCACTGTGCCGTGCCATCAAATGCAGCCACTGTGCCCTTTATTGTTGCCACTGTGCCCTGTAATTGTCGCCACTGTGCCAATTGTCTCCACTGTGCCCTGTAATTGTCGCCACTGTGCCAATTGTCACCACTGTGCCCTTTAATTATAGTCACTGTGCCTTTTTATTGTCACCACTATGCCCTGTATTTGTTGCCACTGTGCCAATTGCCACCACTGTGCCCTTTAATTGTCGCCACTGTGCCCTGCAATTGTTGCCACTGTGCCCTGTAATTGTCACCACTGTGCCCTGTAAAATGCTGCCCCTCGCCCAGCACTTACCTTTCTGGGATCGGCCATCGTCCTTCCACGGTCCCTCCATGTCTTCTCCCGCTCTCGATGACGCTTCAGCCAATCAGGTTACCGGTAACCAGAACCGGTGAAACTGATTGGCTGAGACGCCTGTCATTCTTATCCAAGAAACACGCCCACCCCCCCCCCGCCCCCCACGTGCATCCCCTGGATAAGTATTTGGAAGCGTATTACAGCCTGAGGGCTGTAATCAGTGCCGCTGGCTCTGATAGGCACTTCCACAGACAACCAGCTGCTGTTATTCAGATGGCCATCTAAATAGTCGGCGGCAGCGGCAATACATATCTATGTGTTGTATTCAGTGGCGGTGCAGGAGCGAGAGGGGGCGGTACTCCGGCGCCCTCTATGGACGCACCGCCACTGCTCCAGGGGTGTAAGAAACCATGAATTAGATCGAGACAGAAGTATAGTTAAATCACACTTGTTAAATAATAATAATAATAATAATAATAAAAAAGATAAACGGAGTAAGTGTAGTCAAAACATAGCCAGCGTTTAGGAACTGGATCGGATAGTCAGCCATGTCAAATGTCAGAGAGCCAGAGATAGACGTAGTAGAACATCAAGCAGGATCGGGAGCTAGAAGGGACGTCAGCCAAGCAAGTCTTCAACAGGAACGCAGGAGATAGTCTCTGTGATGTTGACCAAGGCGAAGGCAGAGAGCAACTGAGGAGGACAGCTTAAGTAGGCAGGACTGACAGTCAGAGCAGGATCATCAACAGGTGAGTCACTGTGGAGAGATAGAAGATGGCAATTAGCCGACAGCTGAGCGGCCAGCTCAGAGAAGGAAGGGCTGAGCCCAGCTCTGACAAGAGGCTGCTAGGGAGTTCCTTGAGCTGTAGCTGATTGGGGGGGCGGCGAACATCCAACCCCCCCCCACGCTGTCTGCCAGTCGGCCATGGATAGGTTCATACTATGCATGAATCTATCCATAATGCATATAGGGGGTGGCCTGGAGAGAGGGGGCAGCACCCGGCGTATTAGGAGATGAGATAGGACAATTTCGAATAACAGGCTAAGAATTTCCCTTTCTATGGCGAACCTTATAGCTCGCTGGAAAGGGCGTCTGCACAGTAAGGAGAGGTTTATATAGGCAGCCGGCATTATAAGTACTTGAACTGATACTAAGCATCTTATTACAATAAACATGTTTCTGCTTTTGTGCCTTTTTCATCTGCGGCTTAGAAAAACAAACGCTCGTTGTGCCGAAAGGTGCAAACGAGATGCTTTCCTTCATGCGTCCTTGTCAATGAATAATTAACGGATCTTTAATTATATTATGGTGAAAGGCAGCAAGATCGGGGCGTTTTATATTAGCAGATTCAAGTGACGACCTCTGAAGACCGAGCCGAGGACCGCCGATGAGTGTTCCTCTCATCATTGTTGGTGGGCGTCCAGATTTTTGCTTATTCCTGACTCTCTTCTAAAGGCTTTATTCTCTTCTAATGACATCAGGCTTGCTCCCGCCTTTCATGTTCGGAGGGAAAGAAAATCAGTCAATAAACATCTTTTTCACCTGTAGGATCGTTACTTTGTTTCTTTTTTTGATTCCTTTAAACTTGAACATGTTTCTTTCTTCCAGTCTTTGTTACATGATTGCAATCTCTGATAGTAGCAGTCTCACAGTGGCGGTGCGTCCATAGAGGGCACCGTGGTGCCGCCCCCTCTCGCTCCCGCACCTCCACTGAATACAATACATAGATTCATGCATTGTATGAATCTATGTATTGCCGCTGCCGCCCACTATTCAGATGGCCGGCCCCCTGGTGAGCGCAGGCCATCTGAATAACAGCAGCTGGTTGGCTGTGGAAGCAGGGCCGCCATCAGGGGGGTACAGGCAGTACACCTGTAAGGGGCCTGGTGGTCCCCAGGGGCCCGGATGGCATCCCTCGTTTTTACATTTTTATTTTTAATATATTTTTATTCATTTTTTCTTTTGTCAGCACCCAAATCCCCCCTGACCTCTAAGGGGCCCGGTGGTCCCCAGGGCCCGGATGGCATCCCCCTTTTTTTTATGTATTTTTTGTTTGTCAGCACCCAAAGCCCCCTGACCTCTAAGGGGCCCGGATGGCATCCCCCTTTTTTTTTCCATCAGCACCCAAATCCCCCCTGAACTCTAAGGCCTCGTACACACGATCAAATCTGTCTGCTGGAAACGGTCTGCTAGACCGTTTCAGCAGACAGATTCGATCGTGAGTACGGGCTAACAGACGGATTTGGCCACCCGACAGATTTCAAAGCATGCTTTGAAATCTGTCGGCTGGGAACCCGTCCGCCCGACATGTCTGCTGGTTAGTATGCTAACCAGCAGACATGTCTTCTCGCACACGTACCGAATGGTTTCGACGCATGCGCGGAAGTGTTTTACTTCCTGGTGCGGTGACGTGGCGGCGTCAACATCACCGCCACGTCACCGACACGTCAGCGCGCTGTCTGCTGGCGGGGATTTTGGTTTGCTCGTGTGTACACGCGAGCAAACCAAAATCCCAGCAGACAGATTTGTTCAAATCTGTCGGACAGACAGATTTGAACAAATCTGTCTGCTCATGTGTACGAGGCCTAAGGGGCCCTGTGGTCCCCAGGGCCCCGGGTGACATCCCCCTTTTTTTAAATAAAAAAAAATATATATTTTCATTTATTTATTTATTTTCCGTCAGGCCCCAAAGCACACCCCCCCCCCCCGACCAGTGCCCTGGATGGCATCCCTCTATTCTCAATTTGCGACCCCCGCTTCCCAACTTCTGTCACTCCTCCCACTTCTCAACTTGTGTCACCCTTCCGCTTCTCAACTTGCGACACTTCCCCCCGCTCTTTTCAATTTTGCAGGCGGCAGCAGCCCCCGGTTCTATGCTCCAGGGGGCCCATGCCTGAAGCTGTGTAAGGGGCCCCAAAATTCCTGATGGCGGCCCTGTGTGGAAGTGCCTATCAGAGCCAGCGGTTCTCTCCGATTACAGCCCACAGGCTGTAATAGGCTTCCAAATACTTATCCAGGGAGCGGTGAGAGGAGCGGGGTGTTTACCACTCCTCCACCGCTCCTTCACATTGAAAGAAGTGGGAAACCACGGCAATACCACTGCCGAGGCGCATTGCCGGCGGTATTAACCCTTTTTCGGTCACTAGCGGGGGTTAAAACTGCATCGCTAGAGGCCGAATACTGATGCAATTCCTACGGCACAGCCTTCATGTTCAACGAGGACTGAAGATGCAGAATGAGCATCCGAAAATACTCTGCAGTGTAATGTATGAGCTAACTGGCAAAGTCATTAACAAGCCCGGAGTAGATGGGAGCCAACTATTGTTCCAGGAACATTGATTTATCTTTCATATTATAGTCTTCTCTCTTCACTTGGCTTTATCAGTTTGTTGGTTTACATCAATATCTGGCATGCATATTGTACGGTATGGTATTTGTATATTACAGTCAAGAAATAGAAGATCTCCTGTTAGCACTGTTGGCCTCTAGCAACGTGTGTGCAATTTGTTGTTCACAGAAAAAAACAGGAATTGGTGGTGGGAGGAGACCTCCATCTATTTGGTTATGCAATGAAAAGTGGTTGACCATGGTGGAAACTTTAGAAAACTAAAAGTAGATGTAGCGTTACATAGTTAGGTTGAAAAAGGACACGTTAATCTAGTTCAGTCAGTGTGTTGGCAGGTGGAGAGGTGCCTCACACGTGGCCCTAGCGAGCACTTGAGCCAACCCCCAATGTAAACTGAACTTCATGTCAATAAAATACCTCTGCCTATGACGGGCGGAGAGCGAGACCAACAACTGTCATGGAGTTGATAAAATTACTATATTATGTCTATGTTATCCATATATATATACACTGTATGGGCCAGATTCATCAAGAGTTACAACGGCGTATCTCGAGATACGCCGCGTAACTTCTGAAATGCGCCGGCGTATCTTTTTTCTGTATTCAGAAAACAAGATACGCCGGGATTGAGCTAAGATACGAGCGGCGTAATTGTATTACGCCGTCGTATCTTAGTTGCATATTTACGCTGGCCGCTAGGTGGCGCTTCCGTCGATTTACGCGTCGAATATGTAAATTAGCTAGATACGCCGATTCACGAACGTACGCCCGGCCGTCGCAGTAAAGATACGCTGTTTACGTAAGGCCTTTTTCAGGCGTAAAGTTATTCCAACAAAAAGATGGCGCAGACAATGTAAAGTATGGACGTCGGGACCACGCCGAAATGTTTATATTTTACGTCTTTTGCGTAAGCCGATTCAGAATGGGGCTGTGTGTAAGTTACGTTCACGTCGTTTTCATTGACTATTTGCGACGTGATTTGGAGCATGCACACTGGGATACGTCCACGGCCGTCGCATGCGCAATTCGTTTGGCGCATCATTTACGTCGGGTCACCGTTCATTTCAATACAACACGCCCCCTACCTGCTAATTTGAATTGTGTGCGGATACGCCGGCCCATTTACGCTACGCCGATGCAACTTACAGAGCAAGTGCTTTGTGAATACAGCTGCGGAGGCGTAACATAAATAGGATACGTTATGCCTGCACAAAGATACACGCTCCTACGTGAATCTGGCCCTATGTCTGCAGTCTCTAATCATCTCCTATACTATGTCTGAAGTCTCTGACTGTGTCCTATACTATGTCTGCAGTCTCTAATCATCTCCTATACTATGTCTGAAGTCTCTGACAGTGTCCTGTACTATGTCGGCAGTCTCTGATCATCTCCTGTATTATGTCTGCAGTCTCTGATCATCTCTTGTACTATGTCTGCAGTCTCTAAACATCTCCTATAAAACATTATAAAAAAAGGGGGGAGCCTTTCGGGGGGGGGGGCCTGGGGACCTCTGGGCCCTTTAATAAAAACAAAATATATATATATATTTTAAAAAAATTAAAAGGGGGGTTGCCATCCGGGGTCCTGGGGAGCTCTGGGCCCTTTAACCACTTAAGGACCGCCTCCTGCACATATACGTCGGCAGAAACTAGCGAGAACCTCGCTGGGAGCCGCATTCTGCCGAGAACCTCGGCCGTGTGTACGCTCTCGGCGAGCCCCGCCCGTCGGGAAACCCGTCGAGCAAATAGAGAGCAGGTTCTCTATTTGCTCGACGGCCCGTCGAGATGAATGGCTGGTTGCCGTTCCCGACGGGCGGGTCGCCGATTCTGACGGCCGGCAGAGAACCTCGACGGGCGGAACGATGTGTTCCGCCCGTCGAGGTTCTCTGCCGTGTGTACGGGGCCTTACTCTTTCAATTAACCTGTTGAGTTCAGAACCAACAACCGGCAACCAGTTCTCCACAGATATCCCGGAATATATTGTGGACAATAACCGCACAACAGTCCCACCTCAGGTAGTCCAAGATATCATTTCTCAGTCATCCTATGCCCCTAGTGGACACAGGATGATTTAAGACATAAGAGTCGTCGAGGAAGCGGAAACAGGACTATCTCATACTTTTCAAGAGCTTCTTGGTCCCACGGGCCCTTCCGTTATACCATGTAATATGTTGGCCACTCTCCAGTTCAGATCCCTACATTCCTCCTATATAACTAGGGATCAGAACACAACTTTATTTTAGCTGCGACACCTCCATAAGGTGCTGTGATTGGAGGAGGAACCTACTGCCGGTGTTCTTACAGATGAAGAAAAAAGTGTTTCCTCACCTGCCTAATATGGAATCTTAAAGCTAAATTTCAGGCAGAAATAAACGCCAATAAACGCAGCTCTGTGATCATTACTACATCACTACGTGGATTTTCTTAATTGCAAGCAGTGTAAGTACCTGAATTTGCTGTAAAAAAATAAATTGCGCTATCCCTTTAACCACTTAACCCCCGGACCCAGGGCAGGACTTAGGGTGGTGGGGGCCCCTGGGCTTGAGTGTTGAAAGGGCCCCCTGGAGCGAGGGGGGATCATAGTTGTTGAGCGGGGGGGGGGGGGTGCGCATTGAAGTTGTTGAGCGGGGGGGCGAATTGAAGTTGTTGAGCGGGGGGGGGGCGAATTGAAGTTGTTAAGCGGGGGGGCATTAAAGTTGTTGAGCGGGGGGGGGTGCGCATTAACCACTTAACCCCCGGACCATATTGCTGGTCAAAGACCAGAGCACGTTTTGCGATTCGGCACTGCGCCACTTTAGACGACAATTGCGCGGTCGTGCGACGTGGCTCCCAAACAAAATTGGCGTCCTTTTCCCCCCCACAAGTAGAGCTTTCTTTTGGTGGTATTTGATCACCTCTGCGGTTTTTAATCAAAAATAGAGCAACAATTTTGAAAATATTAATATTTTTTACGTTTTGCTATAATAAATATCCCCAAAAATATATAAAAAAAAATTTTTTTTTCCTCAGTTTAGGCCGAAACGTATTTTTCTACATATTTTTCATAAAAAAAAATCGCATTAAGCGTTTATTGATTGGTTTGCGCAAAAGTTATAGCGTTTACAAAATAGGGGATAGTCTTATGGCATTTTTATTAATATTTTTTTTACTAGTAATGGCGGCGATTAGCATTTTTTTTATCGGCACTGCGTCATTATGGCGGACACTTCGGACACTTTTGACACATTTTTGGGACCATTGGCATTTTTATAGCGATCAGTGCTATAAATATGCACTGAGTGGGGATGCGGCAGGCAGCCGTGGTGTGTGGCGCTGGGGCGCCCAGTGTGCCGTCAGCCATTGGAGGCTCAGGAGCCGTGCAGTGGAGAGCCGCCAATCACCAAACCAAGCAGGAAGCGGGCATGTCACATTGCGCGCCGGGCGGCATTGTAATTCCTGCCTTCTGAGCTTGTGGCGCCTATGATGGACGTCACAGGTCCTGCGGTCTCGGCATTGGATCAGTGGGACGTCCATCATAGGCGTTGAGCTCCAGAAGGCGGGACCAGCATGCTATCGCACTCAGCAGGACTTGGCGCGGCGGCACTCGGGATCAGAACGGTCCCGGTGCTTGGGGCTAACAACGGTTAGCTAAATGCCCGGGACTCAGGGCTTTACGGGGACCTATTCGGGGCTCCAGCACCCTAAGCCCCGGGCCTAACGACACCCCTGGTGGGACCTAAAGTCCTTGACTTTTGGGGGTCACATCCCCCTAAAGGTGAAGGACTACAAGTCCCAGCATGAACTACTAATATCTAAAGATGTGACCCCCCCCCCAAATTTGAAGGACTACAACACCCAGCATGAACCCCTGAGATCTAAGGGTGTGACCCCATAGATTTCACAGGTTTATGCTGGGACTTGTAGTTCTTCACTATTTGTAGGGTCTCACATCTTCAGCTCTTTTGGTGGGGGGGGGGGGTCATGCTGGGACCTGTAGTCCTTAACTGTGGGGTGGTCACACCCCCCTCCAAAGAAAAGGACTACTAGTCCCAGCATGAACCCCCTGATATCTAATGATGTGAACCCCCAAATTTGAAACTCCCAGCATGAACCCGTTAGATCTAAGGGTGTGACCCCACTTTTTACAGATCTCTGATGGGACCTGTAGTTCTTTACTAGTTTGGAGGGGTCACATCTTAAGCTCTGAGGGGTTCATGCTGGGACATGTGTCAGTTTCATTCCAGGACACTGTATTGTCCCAGAGTGAAGGTGCCCGGGACATACCTGCAAAATGTAGGACTGTCCTGGGCAATCCGGGGACACATGGTCACCCTATGCGGGACATTCCTGGGCAATCCGGGACACGTGGTCACCCTCTGTAGGACCTTCCAGGGCAATCCAGGGACACATGGTCACCCTATGCGGGACATTCCCGGGCAATCCGGGGACACATGGTCACCCTATGTAGGAAGTTCCCAGGCAATCCGGGGACACGTGGTCACCCTATGTAGGACCTTCCCGGGCAATCCGGGGACACGTGGTCACTCTATGTAGGACATTCCCGGGCAATCCAGGGACACGTGGTCACCCTAAGCGGGACATTCCCGGGCAATCCGGGGACACATGGTCACCCTATGCGGGACATTCCCGGGCAATCCGGGGACACATGGTCACCCTATGCGGGACATTTCCAGGCAATCCGGGGACACGTGGTCACCCTATCGCTCCATCCTTTGCGCCTTTGCCCAGCGTGTTGAATAAACGGGAAGGTCTTTCGTCTCTCCTCCTCACATCCATCAGCAGTGAAATGATTATTTTTTTAACGTTAATTGTGTCTGTTTCAGCTGCAATTTCCTTCCCTGGGATAATTTTCGCAGATTTTATGGAGCAATTGAGACCCGGCGAGGAGCAGCCAGTCCCCGGCTTAATGGCGCTCTTCTCATACAAGTGCTTTGAAAACACGGGAATAAAATAAACAGTTTATATTAGAATGATTGCAGAGATTAATTAACTTAAGTAAATTGCCTGTCACCGCTCGGTGTCGGAATATGAATTGTTAATTTCCCTGATGACGCCGAGAGCGCTCCCCCCTCCCCCCCCCCCCAAGCTGGGAGACTGGATGGGGCTGAATGACAGGCGAGGACGAGGAGCGGCGGAGAACCAACTCCAGGTGACTTTGCTGTGGGGGGTTTTAAACAACTTCCAGCAGCTTTCACTGGATTCACTTTTCTTATAAAAAAAATAAAAAATCTTTTCTGGTCTTTTTATCTGTAGAATTCTCTGTTCTTTTTATTATTTTTTCCTTTAATCTGAGATACGCCGCGGCTGCGCTCCGCACTGGACTGGTTCTCAGCGTGGGGCTCTCTGCGCTAAAAGCAAGAAAAGTTTGAATCGGGGTCTCCCCCCTAAAGTGTAAATAAAGCCAAAACTTTTTTATACCCCTGAATTTATTTAATTTTTTTTACTTTTCTTAACCACTTCAATACCGGGCACTACCCCCCTTTCCTGCCCAGGGCAATTTTCAGCTTTCGCTGTTTAACCACTTAAGCCCCGGACCATTATGGGCCAGATTCAGGTAGATGCGCGCATATTTTATCCGGCGTAGCCCAACGCATATACGTTGCGCTGACGCGAACTAGTGAGTAAAGTCCAGTATTCACTAAGCGCATGTTCGTTACTTTGTGGCGGAGTAACGAAAAAGCGCTGGCACAACCCGACGCAAGTAGAAGTGGGTGTGATCATATGTGAATGATGGGCGGAGCCCAGCGCAGTGACTTACGTTCATCGCATCATCCACGGAGCATGCATAGTGAGGGAGGGCTCCCCTGTGCGCATGCTCACAACTTCCGTCTGCACCACTTCATGGGAAACGCCAGCGCAATGTCTTCCGTTGCGCGTATAAAAGCGGCCGTAGATGCGCCTTTCCGGCGCAAAAGTATATCCGGTTCCCCCCACCCCAGGGAAGTTTCTTTTGCTTTATGATGGCTGCTACCGTTCCCCCCAAAGAGAGGAGAAACCTTAACTTTAATGCCCAGGAGCTCACCCTAGTGATCTCTGCTATGGAGACGTCAGGAAAAGTCGGAAGACCAGCCGGGATAGGAAGCAGGGCATCCTGGAGTCCATTGCTGGCAGGGTCAATGCCCTGGGCTACTCCACCCGGACTGCTGCCGATATCGGCAAAAAAATTAATGATCTGAGGCGCAAAGTCCGGGCAAGGTGGCCGCCATTAGGAGGCATATGAGGGGCACGGGTGGTGGACCCCCATGTGCGGGTCAGCCTGACCACGGAGGAGGAGGTGGTCGCCCGCTGCCTGGAGAGGGAGCAGTTGGAGGGGGTACCAGGCTATGATTCTGTGGAGGAAGGCTCCAGGACAGGTAAGTGTTTTTTATCCCCTATTTGGTGTATTGCATGTGGGGGGGGAGGGTACATGTGCCAAGTGTATGGGACCACCAACAGGCTTTGTGTCATCCACAGATGACGGAGCTGGGCCATCATCTGTCGGCGGCCAGTCCACCCCAACCCCCCAACAGGATCCTGAGGCCGACCCCCTGGGTGGTGAAGAGCATGAGATGGAGGAGAGTGCCCACACCTCACCTGCTGAGGTGGTTGAGGAGGAGCCTGCCTTTCCAGAGCAGGACTTTATTTTAATTTTGGAGAAGTCCTTCCCTTCTGCAGGGCCCTCTCAGATCCCCTCCCCCATCATAGGAAGCCCCTCAAGGGCGACTCCATCCCCCCGCGGACAACCATCTCCTGGCCCCAGGAAGGCGACCCGGAAGACCAGGGGGGTGTCTGACGTGGTCCATGACCAGATGGCCCGGGACCAGGCCAGGCAGACCCAGCAGATGGGGGAGATTGCTGGGCATCTTGACCGGCTAGTTGACAGCCTGGGCTCCGTATCCCAGCTGACGAATGCTGTGCAGGATGTCAGCTGCAACTGCGCTGCAGTGGTGACCAGCCTGGGGGAGGTGCAGGCTGATGTTCGGCACCTCACTGCAGCCGTCCGGGAACAGGGGAGGCAGAGGCAGCGTGACCAGCGGCATAATGTCACCCGCCAGCTGAGGATGCAGGCCCAGACCAATCATTATCTGAGCCGGATTGCCGTGGCCTTGGAGGGCATGCAGCCAACACCTGCCAGGAGTGGCCCACCCGGGGATCAGCCACCTCCAGATGCCCCCCACCCCTACCCACTCCCTCCAGGCAGCTGAGGAGCCAGACAGGGCCCACAAGAAAGAGCCCCCGTCAGCCCAGATGAGGGCTTTTTTGGTTTTTTTTGTTATATTTTTGGCTCAGGTTATGAGTTTTTTTTTAATTTATGCTCAGGTTATGAGTTTTTTTTTATTTATGCTCAGATTATGAGTTTTTTATTTCAGTTTAACTGCACACGGTCAGGAGTGCAGGGGACAGTGTGAATGGTGTGTGAATGTGAGGGGGTGGCACTCCTGCCAGTAAGGGTTGTCACCCTCAGCCGTGGTGGAGAAGTTATCCCCACGGCTGCATGAATGACGTGTGAATGGTGTATGAATGGACAGCGACATCATTGGGGCCTTGACGCCGGCGTTGCTGCTCCCAAGTCCTACATGCTGGACTTGGGCTAATCCAATGTGATGTGGATGTGGTGTGTGTGATCTAGGGACATCAGTGGTGTGCATGCATGCATTGTCCGTGTGATCAATGTTTTTGTTTATTGTCCAAAGATGCCTACGGCGAGGACCCTCCTGACTGCTCTTCCATCAGCAGACTGGGTCTCCTCTGGCAGGGGGGGGCTGTCTGGTTGGGGGGTCAGGTCATCACGTATGTCAATCTGCAGGCCTTTTCTCATGGCAAAGTTGTGCAGAATGCAACATGCACCGATGATCTGACACACAAAGGTAGGGGAATACAATAGGGCCCCCCCGGACTTATCCAGGCAGCGGAAACGGGACTTCAGGAGCCCAAATGTTTTCTCCACCACTGCACGAGTTTTGATATGTGCTTCATTGTATCTTCTCTCTCCTGGGGTTTGGGGGTTCCGAAAAGGAGTCATTAGATGGGGTCCCAGTGCATATGCAGAGTCACCTGTAAGGGAAAAGACAGGAGGATGTTAGTCATGCATGTGCCCCTTGTGATGTGTGCATCATGGGGGGGACAGTCATGCCTGCCACCCATGTCACTCACCAACCAGCCAGCTGTCCCCATACATGTTCTGTTCGAATTCCATTGGGATGGGGCTCTGATTGTAGATGAAGCTGTCATGGCTGGATCCGGGGTGTTTGGCACGGACTTGCCATATGAGGCGTTGGGCATCAGCTATCACCTGTACGTTGATGGAATGCCAATGCTTCCGATTGCGGTATATGTGCTTTGTGGCACTGGGGGGCTGGAGTGCCACATGTGTGCAATCAATGGCCCCCACGGTGCGTGGGAATCCTGCAATGCTGTAGAAATCTGTCATTGCCTTCAGCCGCAGCTCCTCAGTGGTGGGTCTGATGAACTGGTTGGACATGCGTCTGAGGATTGCAGGGACAACCTGGTGCACACATCTGCTCATGGAGGACTGTGACATCCCAGCCACCACTCCACTTGTACGCTGGAATGATCCACTGGCAAGGAAATGAAGTGTTGCCAGGACCTTCACCAGTGGCTGCACTGCTTGTGAGCGGTGTGTCTTGCTGGTGATCTCACCCTGCAGGGTTGTGGTTAGTTCAAGTATTGCATCTGGGCTGAATCTGAAGAGGCGATACACCTCCTCATCCCCCATACCAAAGAGGCTCATGCGCGTGCGGTATATCCTCTCACGTGCCCGCCTCCTCCGTACCGGGGGACCCATCAGTAGTGCTAGGACCGCGACTGCCCCTGGCATGTTGGCACACAGAGGTGTTGTCCTTGCAAGTGGGGGTGCTCAGCTTGCTAGTTTCGTCGGTAACGCTGCTGCTGTAGCTGCTCTCCTGCTGACCTGAGGCCGTCTGGAGTAAAGATAAAGCAGCTATTTGTAGAAATAACTTTGCGCCGGATGGACGAGATACGCGCGGCGCATGTAGCCAGCGTATGGTGCTAATCCGTTCGCGAATCAGGAAATCTCCCTCATTTGCATATTTGCATGGCAAATCAATAGGTGCGACGGATGCGACAAGCGAAAATATGCACTTACGATACTCTGGCGAGGGAAAGTTAAGCCGATCGGAAATGGCCAGTTTTCTGTCGCATCTAGTTTGGTGGGTACGGCCACATAGATAATACGGCGCATCTTGACAGTTACGCGGCGCATATCGATATACTCCAGCGCAAGTCTTGCTGAATCTGGCCCTATGCAGCTGAAAGACCTTTAAGGACCTTGCCACTTTTTGCGATTTGGCACTTGTGTCGCTTTAACTGACAATTGCGCGGTCGTGCGACGTGGCTCCCAAACAAAATTGGTGTCCTTTTTCCCTACAAATAGAGCTTTCTTTTGGTGGTATTTGATTACGTTTGCGTTTTTAAATTTTGGCGCTATAAACAAAAAATAGAGCGACGATTTTGAACAAAAATGCAATGGGCCAGATTCTCAGCTGAGATACGAAGGCGTATCTCCAGATACACCGTTGTATCTCTGTTTCTGAGCCCTCCTATCTATGCGACTGATTCTTAGAATCAGTTACGCATAGATTTGGTGTAGATCCGACTGGCTTAAGTCACTTACACCGTCGGATCTTAGATGTAATTCTACGCTGGCCGCTAGGTGGCGTTCCCGTCGATTTCTGCGTCGAAAATGCAAATGAGCCTGATGATAAATATTCCCTAAAAAAAAAAAATATATATATATATATATATATATATATATATTAAAAAATATTCTTCTAGTACTTTATTCTTATAAAAGTATTCTACATATTTTTGGTAAAAAAAAAAAAAAATCGCAATAAGCGTTTATTGATTGGTTTGCACAAAAGCTATCTTTGTGCGGGCGTAACGTATGCTATTTACGCTACGCCTCCGCAACTTTTACAGGCAAGTGCTGTATTCACAAAGCACTTGCTCCGTAAGTTGCGGCGGCGTAGCGTAAATGGGCCGGCGTATCCCCGCGTAATTCAAATAGGGCAGGTAGGGGGCGTGTTGTATTTAAATTAACGTTGACCCCACGTAAATGAAGTTTTTTTTTTTAAACTGCGCATGCGCCGGCCGTTAACGTATCCCAGTGCGCATGCTCCAAATCACGTCGCATAGTCATTAAAAATTTATGTCCAGCCCCATTCACGGACGAGTTACGCAAACGACGTAAAATTTGGAAAATTCGACGCGGTCCCGACGTCCATACTTAACATTGGCTGCGCCATCTTTTTGGTGGTTTATCTTAACGCCTGAAAACGCCTTACGTAAACGCCATATATATCTTTACTGCGATGGCCGGGGGTACGTTCGTGAATCGGCGTATCTAGCTAATTTACATATTCGACGCGTAAATCGACGGAAGTGCCACCTAGCGGCCAGCGTAAATATGCAACTAAGATACGACGGCGTAAGAGACTTACGCCGCTGGTATCTTAGCTAAATTCCGGCGTATCTTGTTTTCTGAATACAGAAAAAAGTTACGCCGGTGCATCTTAGAAGTTATCTCTAGATACGCCGACCTATCTTCTATCTGAATCTGGCCAAGTGTCTACAAAATAGGGGATAGTTTTATGGCATTTTTATTAATGATGATTTTTTTTACTAGTCAGCGATTTTTTTCATGACTGCGACATTATGGCGGACACATCGGACACTTTTGACACCATTTTGGGACCATTGTCATTTTGACAGCGAACAGTGCTATAAAAATGCACTGCTTACTGTAAAAAAATTACACTGGCAGTGAAGGGGTTAACCTGTAGGTGGCGCTGTAGGGGTTAAGTGTGCCCTGATTTGTGATTCTTGCTGTGGGGGGGTGTGGCTTAGCGTGTGACATCACAGACGATCAGTGTCAGTCTCAATAGGAAGCACGGGGAGAGGTTTGTTTACATTCACCTCTCTCCGTTCTTCCTCTCTGTGACCCGACACCGGCGGCAATCGGGTCCGCGGTTCCCGCGGGGATGGTCACGTGGCTTAGGACCGGGTAGCGTGCCGCCAGCCACCCTAGGGAATAAATTGGCAGTCATTGCAACTTTTTATCTCGCACGGAATTTTTCAAACTACATTTTTTGGGGAAAAAAAAGTTTCATGAATTAAAAAATACCAAAACAGTAAAGTTAACAGAAATTTTTTGTATATTGTGAAAGATGAGGTTACGCCGAGTAAATAGATACCCAACATGTCACACTTTAAAATTGCGGAAAGTCATGGAATCGCGCCAAACTTCGGTACTTAAAAATCTCCATAGGCGACGCTTATATTTTTTTTTTTTTACTGGTTACCAGTTTAGAGTTACAGAGGAGGTCTAGGGCTAGAATTATTGCTCTCACTCTAACGCACTCAGCAATACCTCACCTGTGTGGTTTGAATGGCGTTTACATATGTGGGCGGGACTTGCGTTTGTGTTCACTTCTGAGTGCGATCTACCGGGGATAGGGGCGTTTTAAATTGACATTTTTTTTTTGACAGTTTATTTTACTTTTTTTTTTTTTTTTATCACTTTTATTCCTATACTCATCAACCCTACACCCTGTACACGGTGCACTCCTTAACCCTCCATTCTGTATGTGCAGCACTTCTCGTAGCACACTCTTCAACTATGAACTCTGTACATAGCGCACTCCTCATTCCTGAACTGTATACATAGCACGATCTTCAATCCTGCACTCTGTACACAGTGCACGCCTCAACCTTACACCCTGTACACAGAACACTCATGAACACTGCACCCTGTACACAGTGCATTCCACAACACCGTACTCTGTACACAGCTCACTCCTCAACATGGCACTATATACACAACACACCACTGAACTCTGCAATCTGAAGCACACTCCTCAACCCTGCACTCTGTAAGAAGTGCATTACTCAACCCTACAACCTGTACACCGCACACTCATCAACCCTACACCCTGTACACAGGACACTCATCAACCCTGCACTCTGTACACAGCTCACTCCTCAACACTGCACCCTGAACACTCCTCAGCCCTGTATTCTGTATGCAGCACACTCCTTAACCCTGCAATCTATACACAGCACACCACTGAACTCTGCTTTCTGTATGCAGCACACTCCTCAGCTCTGTATTCTGTATGCAGCACACTCCTTAACCCTGCAATCTACACACAGCACACCACTGAACTCTGCTTTCTGTATGCAGCACACTCCTCTACCCTGCACTCTGTATGAAGTGCACGCCTCAACCCTACACCCTGTACACGGCACACTCATCAACCTTGCACTCTGTACACAGCACACTCATCAACCTTGCACTCTGTACACAGCTCACTCCTCAACCCTGTACTCTGTGCATAGCACACTCATTAACCCTGCACTCTGTGCACATCTCACTCCTCAACCCTGTACTCTGTGAATAGCACACTCATTAACCCTGCACTCTGTGCACATCTCACTCCTCAACCCTGCACTCTGTACTCAACATTCTCCTGAACCTTGCAATATACATAGTGCACTCCTGAACTCCTGGTATGTAACAATGTCCCATTGCTGGTGCACCTACCATTTGATGCAGCAAGACCCCAAACCCTCTCCCTTCCCCCTGTGGGGAGAGGGGTTTTGAATTCATGTACATTTTTTTTTAAGAAAAAAGCCCTAGTAGCAACCAGCCAACATGGATTTATGAAAGACTGTTCTTGCCAGACCAGCTTTTTCACATTCTTTTAGGAGGTGAGCTGTGATTTGGAAGGGAGAAGGCCTGCAGGTGTAGTGTAACTAGGTTTGACTAAGGCATTTGATAAATTACCCCACAAACGCCTAATTAACACATTGAGAACTTTTGGCATTGAGATGGAAATTGAGATAGAAAACTGGTAGCAATATTCACTTTGTATGTACATCACTTCTCAGCCATGCACTATGTTCGTAGCACACTCTTCAACTATGAACTCTGTATATAGCGCACTCCTCAATCCTGAACTGTATACATAGCACACTCATCAACCCTGCACTCTGTACACAGCGCACTCATCAACCCTGCAGTCTGTACACAGCGCACTCATCAACCCTGCACTCTGTACACAGCGCACTCATCAACCCTGCACTCTGTACACAGTGCACTCCACGTCCCTGCACTCTGTTCATAGCACACTCTTCAACTATGAACTCTGTACATAGCACACTCTTCAATCCTGAACTGTATACATAGCACACTTATCAACCCTGCACTCTGTACACATCGCACTCATCAACCCTGCACTCTGTACACAGTGCACTGCACAACCATGTACTCTGTACACAGCTCACATTGCTATCTATACACAACACAGCACTAAACTCTGCACTCTGTATGCAGCACATTCCTCAACCCTGCACTCTGTAGGTAGCACACTCATCTACCCTGGAATCTGTACGAAGTGCACTCCTCAACCATACACCTTGTACACAGCACATTTATCAACCCTGCACTCTGTACACAGCTCACTCTGTACACAGTGCACTCCTCAACCCTGACCTCTGTGCACATCTCACATTTCTCACTCCTCAACCCTGCACTCTGTACTCAACATTCTTCTGAACCCTGCACTTTACAGTGAACTCCTGGTATGTAACAATGTCCCATTGTTGGTGCAGCTTGCCTGCACCTATCATGTGATGCAGCAAGACCCCAAACCCCCTTTCTCCCCCCTCTGCGGATGGACCACAGAGTGGGTATGGAGGAGAGGTTTGCTGGGACACAAACAGGGATCCTATAGGAAGCTTGAGCCAAATATTCCCCAGGGCGTGGAGTCTAAGATCCAGTTTGGTATTCACCAGAGCCTCTAGTGGTGAGGATGGCCTTCGCTGCAACTGGATCCAGGTCGTGGCCCCTGGTGTCCCCTAGGTCACGCTCCGTAGGGAGAGAGGGGAAGCAGCCACTCAGGACACAAGGGATAGTAAAGGGTAAGCCGAGATCGGGGCAACAAGAAGATTAGGATAACCAAGGCACAGGCCAAGGGTCGGGGTCACAGGCAAATAGGAGTAGTCGGGGACAAGCCAAAGTCGGTACACAGAAATAACATAGCACACGGCAAGCAGGAACACAATACTTACAAAAAAGGTTGATCAGCAATGCAGATCTACAGTGCAGTGGTTAATATAGAGTTCCTGGGATGACCTGGGGTGGGGCCATACAGGGAAGAGAGATGATAAAGGCAGCCAGGTGAGGGGGCCTGGCCTCTAATGAACACACAGAGAGCAAGGTAAGCTGCCAGACATACTACGTATCCATGACACTAAGGGCATTTGATAAATTACCCCACAAACACCTAATTTACATATTGAGAACTTTTGGCATTGAGATAGAAAACTGGTAGCAATATTTTGTTTGGGACGAAGATTAGAGAAGCATTGGGGCCCTTAATTGTTTTTCTATGGAGCTGCATCACACGGGCCCATTTGTGAGGGTCACACCATATGGAAAGTTTTTCAGCCGTGCCTAGAAAATCCTCGGCGCGGACGCCGCACCAGAAATAACAACCAGCAGCAGCGGCATAAACATACAGAGCCATAAATTCATATACAAGTCAACTCCTATCCAATTTTCTCACTATACGATATGGAGAGCCGGTAAGTAATTGGATTTTGCTCTCTGCATACATTGGAACACAACTGTATATTTACTTTACATAAACAAAGGGGAGAACAAAGAAAATAAAACATTGCGGGTGGCGGGAAGAAGCGTGTGGCTTGGATGATATTTCAAGGTGGCGGAAAGTTTAATGTCTCTTTCCTTTTATTACAAGTTCAGGAGCCGCCGACGAGAACGGATCATTATTCCCGGGCCCCTTCGTCATTAGTGCAGATCTGTAAGAGAAGTTCTTCGCAGTCCATTAGCCTTCCAAAGCCACAAGAGAGATGTAGGAATATAGAGACGGCTTTAAGCGTCATTATTTCTGGTGCCGTTTCATCACCACCAACGCGGGCCTGGCACACGGAAACGCGCGCAAGACTGGCAATATTAATATCGCTAATTTCTAGTCCAAAGAGAAAGTGAAAGCCGACGGTGACGGCTATAAATTCTACTTCAGAATTTATTAACCACTTTCCCACCGCGCCATAAGCATTTTACTGCTACGGCGCGGTGGGGTTATCTTGACACAACGTCCCTGGGACGTCGTCCTTCACTTTCGCGATTACGCGTCCCCTGGGACGCGCTCGCGAAAGTGTCCGTGCTCGCCGGGTCTAGAAGACCCGGCGCATCACGGATCACGGTAAATTGCCGCTGATCGCGGCCGTTTACCACGTGATCATTTGATGACGCCGGTTCCTCCCTCTCCTGCGTCTCCTCTCTGTACAGTGTGCGAGGAGAGGGGGGGGGAGCGGGGTGTCAGCAGCTGAGCTGTGGCTGGATCTGTGACAAATGCAGTCACAGATCCAGCCATCCCTCAATCCATCCCAACTCTGCAATCCCCAGTACCCAGCAATCCCCCCAGTACCCAGCAATCCCCCCAGTACCCAACGATCCCCCAGTACCCAACAATACCCCAGTACCCAACAATACCCAACAATACCCCAATACTCAGCAATACCCCAGTACTCAACAATACCCCAGTACTCAACAATACCCCAATACTCGGCAATACCCCAATACTCAACAATACCCCAGTACTCAACAATACCCCAATACTCGGCAATGCCCCAATACTCAGCAATACCCCAGTACTCAGCAATACCCCAGTACTCAACAATACCCCAATACTCGGCAATACCCCAGTACTCGGCAATACCCCAGTACTCGGCAATACCCCAATACTCGGCAATACCCCAGTACTCGGCAATACCCCAATACTACTCGGCAATACCCCAGTACTCGGCAATACCCCAGTACTCGGCAATACCCCAGTACTCGGCAATACCCCAGTACTCGGCAATACCCCAATACTCGGCAATACCCCAGTACTCGGCAATACCCCAATACTCGGCAATATCCCAATACTCGGCAATACCCCAATACTCGACAATACCCTGCGCGATACTCTGCAATACCGCCTATGGGGATTTTTAAGTAGCGAAGTTTGGCGCCATTCCACGAGTGTGCGCAATTTTGAATTGTGACATGTTGGGTATCTATTTACTCGGCGTAACTTCATCTTTCACATTATGAAAAAAAATTGGGCTAACTTTACTGTTTTGTTTTGTTTTAAGCACAAAACAGTTTTTTAAAAAACACGCGTTCAATAAATTTCTGCGAAAATACCGTGCGAGATAAAAAGTTGTAACGGCCGCCATTGTATTCTCTAGGGTCTTTGCTGAAAAAGCATATATAATGTTTGGGGTTCTATGTAATTTTCTAGCAAATAAATGATGATTTTTCCATGTAGGAGAAAAATGTCAGAATTGGTCTGGGTGTTCCAGAACGCCTGATGGCGCTCCCTGCATGTTGGGCCTCTGTATGTGGCCACGCTGTGTAAAAGTCCCACACATGGGGTATCGTCATACTCAGGAGGAATAGCAGAATGTGTTTTGGGGTGTAATTTGTGGTATGCATATGCTGTGTGTGAGAAATAACCTGCTAATATGACAGAAACAAGATTTTTTTTTTACAGAATTTTCAGTCGTTTTTCTTTTATAGCGCAAAAAATAAAAAACCCAGAGGTGATCAAATACCACCAAAAGAAAGCTCTATTTGTGTGAAAAAAAGGACAAAAATTTCAAATGGGTACAATGTTGTATGACTGAGTAATTGTCATTCAAATTGTGAGAGCACCGAAAGCTGAAAATTGGTCTGGTTAGGAAGGGGGTTTAAGTGCCCAGTGGTCAAGTGGTTAAACATATCTCTTCTGTAGGTTGTAGTTTATATTTTTATGGTGTTAATAGTCTTATCCCAAGAGGACGTCTTACAACCAACAGCGTCATTTGTTGTTACAGATGTGTTAGGAACACCTTATTAAAAAGAATTAACATTTTGAACTTTGTAGCATGTTTAATTATTTTCAAGATTATTATGATTATTCTATTAACTGCTCCACCTACACAATATTCTGATAGCAAGTCCTTCCACCTGTACCTCCAGCATCCGACTGATTCCTACACTCTTCTCCTTCTACATTCACTGACCTCATTCACCTCCTCCTCTTTTCCACACCTTCTTCATACTTCTCCCCCTCATGTCCTTATTATCCCGATTCTTCTCCTCTAGTCCTCACCTTCCCTATTCTCTTCCAACTTATGTCCTCACTATCCCCATTCTTCTCCTCCTCTAGTCCTCACCTTCCCCACTCTTTTCCTTCTCTAGTTCTCACGTTTCCCATTCTTCTTCTCCTCTTGTCCTCACCTTCCCCACTCTTTTCCTTCTCTAGTTCTCACGTTTCCCATCCTCTTCTTCCCTCTAGTCCTCACTATCCCCATCCTTCTCCTCCTCTAGTCCTCACTTTCTTCATTTTCCTTCCCCTCATGCCCTCACTATCCCCATCCCCCCCTTACATCCTCACTATCCCCATTCTTCTCCTCCTCTAGTCCTCACCTTACTCACTCTTCTCCTCCTCTAGTCCTCACCTTTCACATTCTTCTCCTCCTCTAGTCCTCACCTTCTCCATTCTCCTTCCCCTCATGTCCTCACTATCCCCCCTTATGTCCTCACTATCCCCATTCCCCCCCCCCTACTTATGTCCTTATCCCCCAGTCCTCATTTTTCTCCCCTCCCTCATGTCCTCACCAACAACATTCTTCTCCTTCTCTAGTTTCTCACGTTTCCCATTCTTCTCTAGTCTCCTTTAGTCCTCACTTCTAGTCCTCACCTTCCCCAATTCCCCATCTTCTTCCTCCTCCTCATTCTCCTCCCCCTTAGTCCTCACCTTCTCAATTCTCCTTCCTCCTCTATGTCCTCACAATCCCCTCTTCTCATTCTCCCCCCTTAATTCTCATTATTCCCATTCTTCTTCCTCCTCCTCTTGTCTCACCTTATCCCCCCCTTACCCACTCTTCTCCTCCTCTTCTCACCTTACTCACTCTTCTCCTCCTCTAGTCCTCACCTTACCCCTCCTCTAGTCTCTTCTCCTCCTCTAGTCCTCACCTTCCCCCCCCCCTACCCACTCTTCTCCTCCTCTTCTCCTTCTCTAGTCCTCACCTTACCCACTCACTTCCCCATCCTCCTCCTCTAGTCCTCACCTTACCCACTCTCACAATCCCCATCTCCTCCTCTTGTCCCATCTAGTCCTTCACCTTACCCACTCTTCTTCCTCCTCTAGTCCTCACCTTACCCACTCTTCTCCTCCTCTTGTCCTCACCTAGGCCTCACCTTTCCCATTCTCACCTTCCTCCTTCTTCTCCTTCTCTAGGCCTCACCTCCCATTCTTCTCCTCCTCTTCAGTCCTCACTATCCCCATTCTCTCCTCCTCTAGTCCTCACTATCCCCATTCTTCTCCTCCTCTAGTCCTCACTATCCCCATTCTTCTCCTCCTCTAGTCCTCACTATCCCCTCCCCCTCCTTATGTCCTCACTATATTCATTCTCCCCCCCTTATGTCTTTATTATCCCCATTCTTCTCCCCCTCATGTCCTCACCAACAACATTCTTCTCCTTCTCTAGTCCTCACTATCCCTTTTCCCCCCATTTTGTCCTCATTATCCCCATTCTTCTCCTCCTCTAGCCCCCCCCCCCTTCCCACTCACCTTCTCTAGTCCTCACCTTCCCCATTCTCCTCCCCATTCTTATCATCCTCTAGTCCTCACCTTCCTCATTCTCCTCCCCCTTATGTCCTCACTATCCTCATTCTTCTCTTCCTCTAGTCCTCAAATTCCCCACTCTTCTCATCCTCTAGTTCTCACTATCCCCATTCTTCTCCTCCTCTAGTCCTCACTATCCCCATTCTTCTCCTCCTCTAGTCCTCACTATCCCCATTCTTCTTCTCCTCTAGTCCTCACTATTCCCATCCTTCTCCTCCTCTAGTCCTCACTTTCTCCATTTTCCTTCCCCTAATGCCCTCACTATCCCCATCCCCCCCTTACATCCTCACTATCCCCATTCTTCTCCTCCTCTAGTCCTCACCTTACTCACTCTTCTCCTCCTCTAGTCCTCACCTTTCACATTCTTCTCCTCCTCTAGTCCTCACCTTCTCCATTCTCCTTCCCCTCATGTCCTCACTATCCCCCCTTATGTCCTCACTATCCCCATTCCCCCCCCCCTACTTATGTCCTTATCACCATTTTTCTCCCCCTCATGTCCTCACCAACAACATTCTTCTCCTTCTCTAGTTCTCACGTTTCCCATTCTTCTCCTCCTTTAGTCCTCACTATCCCCATCCTTCTCCTCCTCTAGTCCTCACCTTCTCAATTCTCCTTCCCCTCATGTCCTCACAATCCCCATTCTCCCCCCTTAATTCCTCATTATTCCCATTCTTCTCCTCCTCTTGTCCTCACCTTACCCACTCTTCTCCTCCTCTTGTCCTCACCTTACCCACTCTTCTCCTCCTCTTGTCCTCACCTTACCCACTCTTCTCCTCCTCTAGTCTTCACCTTACCCACTCTTCTCCTCCTCTTGTCCTCACCTTACCCACTCTTCTCCTCCTCTAGTCTTCACCTTACCCACTCTTCTCCTCCTCTAGTCCTCACCTTACCCACTCTTCTCCTCCTCTAGGCCTCACCTTTCCCATTCTTCTCCTCCTCTAGGCCTCACCTTTCCCATTCTTCTCCTCCTCTAGTCCTCACTATCCCCATTCTCCTCCTCCTCTAGTCCTCACTATCCCCATTCTTCTCCTCCTCTAGTCCTCACTATCCCCATTCTTCTCCTCCTCTAGTCCTCACTATCCCCTCCCCCTCCATATGTCCTCACTATATTCATTCTCCCCCCCTTATGTCTTTATTATCCCCATTCTTCTCCCCCTCATGTCCTCACCAACAACATTCTTCTCCTTCTCTAGTCCTCACTATCCCTTTTCCCCCCATTTTGTCCTCATTATCCCCATTCTTCTCCTCCTCTAGCCCCCCCCCCTTCCCACTCACCTTCTCTAGTCCTCACCTTCCCCATTCTCCTCCCCATTCTTATCATCCTCTAGTCCTCACCTTCCTCATTCTCCTCCCCCTTATGTCCTCACTATCCTCATTCTTCTCTTCCTCTAGTCCTCAAATTCCCCACTCTTCTCATCCTCTAGTTCTCACTATCCCCATTCTTCTCCTCCTCTAGTCCTCACTATCCCCATTCTTCTCCTCCTCTAGTCCTCACTATCCCCATTCTTCTTCTCCTCTAGTCCTCGCCTTCTCCATTCTCCTTCCCCTCGTGTCCTCACTACCCCCCCCCCCTTTATGTTCTCACTATCCCCATTCTTCTCCTCCTCTAGTCCTCACCTTCCCCACTCTTCTCCTCTAGTCCTCGCCTTCCCCATTCTCCTCCACCTTATGTCCTCACCTTCTCCATTCTCCTTCCCCTTTATGTCCTCATCTTATCAATTCTTCTCCTCCTCTAGACCTCACTTTCCATTATCTTCCTCCTCTAATCCTCACTTTCCCCATTCTCCTCCAACTACAGTCTTCACCTTTCCCATTCTCCTCTTACACTTCCTCACCACCTCCATTCTCCACCTTCTACAGTCCTCACCGCCTTCATTTTTTCTCCCACCTTCTCTTCTTCCTACAGTTATCATCTCCTATAGTCCTAACCTTCTCTATTCCCCTCCTTCTACAGTCCTCATCGTCCCCGTTCTCCTCCACTTACAGTCCTCACTTCCTCCATTCTCCATGTTGTATAGTCCACAGCATCTCAACTCTTTCTTGTGCAGTTTTCACCTCCTGCATTATCCTATTTCTGCAGTCCTCAGTGTGCCCATTCTTATCCTCCTACAGTCTCCAGTTCCTCCATTTTCTACATCGTACAGTCCTCACCTCCTGCATTCTCCACCTCTTACAGTCCTCACCTCCTGCATTCTCCACCTCTTACAGTCCTCACCTCCTGCATTCTCCACCTCTTAGGCCTCGTACACACGAGGGGATATGTCCGCTGAAAACGGTCCGATGGACCGTTTCAGCAGACATCTCCGCTCGTGTGTATGGGCTAGCGGACAGATTTCTCCACCCGACAGATTTCAAAGCATGCTTTGAAATCTATCCGGTGGGCATCTGTCCGCCCGACATGTCTGCTGGTTAGTACACTTACCAGCAGACATGTCGTCCCCCACCGCCGCCGCGCCGCCGCCGAATGGATTCGGCGCATGCGCGGAAGTGTTTAACTTCCTGGTGCGGTGACGTGGCGGTGACGTGGCGGCGTCAACGTCACCGCCGCGTTACCGCCACGTCACCGCGCCGTCTGGCGGCGGGGAATTTGATCCGATGGTGTGTACACGCCATCGGATCAAACTCCCGATCGGACATATCCGATGGAAATGGTCCGCGGACCGTTTTCATCGGATATGTCCGATCGTGTGTACGAGGCCTTACAGTCCTCACCTCCTGCATTCTGCCCACCTCTTACAGTCCTCACCTCCTGCATTCTCCACCTCTTACAGTCCTCACCTCCTGCATTCTCCACCTCTTACAGTCCTCACCTCCTGCATTCTCCACCTCTTACAGTCCTCACCTCCTGCATTCTCCACCTCTTACAGTCCTCACCTCCTGCATTCTCCACCTCTTACAGTACTCACCTCCCAAATGCTTATGCTCCACCTCTTACAGTCCTTGTCTCCCACATTCTCCACTTCTCATAGTCCTCACCTCTTGCATTTTCCACCTCCTACACTTCTTATGTCTGGCATTCTCCACCTTCTCCACTTCTGACCTCTTGCTTTCTCCACCTCCTAAACTTCCCACCTCCCATATTCTCCCCCTTCCACATTCTCCTTCACCTACTCAGACTAAGCAACAGTGGAGCTTCATTTACTCCTTGTTTCCACATTACTTTGCTTGATAGACATTTTGTTCACCAACACAACTTTCTGGTTGGACTTTCAGGCTTTTTCTTCTCTCTCCTCGTCCCTTTCTGTTTTGTATTCATCTATTTGCAGTGCATATTAAACTAAATACTTTCCCCCAGATTATGCAGAACTAATTTAATCACCCGTCAGGCATGAGGCCAAATTTCATTTAGAAAAGCAAAATTCTCTCACCTGTGATTTAAAGGAGCCATGCTTCTGAGCGCAGTTGCAGCTAAAGGTACTTATAGAAGCCAGTGGTGGCTGGTACTCAAATTTTTTTTGGGGGGGGGCAAACAAACTGAAAAATAAAACACATCAATTGCAGCCACTGTGCCCATCAAACGCAGCCACTTTACCCATGAATTGACGCTATTGTGCCCATCACTTGCAGCCAGTGTGCCCATCAATTGCCGCTACTGTGCTCATTAATTGCTGCCAGTATGCTCATCAATTGCCGCTACTGTGCTCATCAATTGCTGCCAGTGTGCCTATCAATTGTTGACACTATGACCATCTATTGCTGCCAGTGTGCCCATTAATTTCCACTACTGTGACCATCAATTGCTGCCAATGTGCCCATCAATTTCCGCTACTGTGACCATCAATTGCTGCCAGTGTACCCATTAATTGCCACTACTGTGACCATCAATTGCTGCCAGTGTTCTTATCAATTGACACCACTGTGCCCACCAATTGCTGACACTGTGACCATCAATTGATGCCAGTGTGCCCATTAATTGCCGCTACTGTGACCATCAAATTGTAGAGTATAAGAGATGGACAGCCACACTCCAAAAAACCTTTAGGTTGTCTTTAATATAAAAGGATGAAAAAATGCACTACAAAAAACAGCAGAAAATGGGAATAGCAGCCTATTATAACGGAAAACAGAATAGGGCAAAGAGGTGGAGGCCTGGCGGTGATCCACAGGATTCATCTTGCGATCACCAAACCAGTCCTTCAAAATCCTCTTCCATTTATGGAAACCCTTACCCTGCAACTGCAAGCAAACCCCCAGGAGACCGTCCACATTCTTCTCTGCTATAGGCCACCCGGGCCAAAATCGCAGCTACTCACATCATTGACGGAGTTTATTTCCACTTATACCCTTAACAGCAAACACCTTTTGCTGCTCGGGGACTTCAATCTCTGGGCAAACTGCTCTCAGGATCCTGTTGCCGACGCCTGTATTAACCACCTGGAAGGATTAGGGCTACAGCAACTAGTATGTGGGCCCACACATGTTTCAGGTCACACGCTTGACTTAATTTTCAGACAAAATCTGAAAATAAGCATTATGGAAAATGAACCATTGCCATGGACAGATCACCATGCAATTAAATTCATAATTCCCAAATCCCCCATTGAGAAAAACACCCAAGCCGGTGACAATACACTGGACTAGATCTCATAAGAAGCTCCATTCGGAACTCTTCAAATCTACCTTGGGAAATAAAATAAAATAATCCAACCACTTCTAACAGCCTCAGAAACACTGGATGCCATAAACGCAGCCCTACTACAGTCAGCCGACTTAGTAGCACCGAAACGCAAAACCCGCATCCAGAAAAACAAGTCCGGCTGGTTCAACAACCAACTGTTACTACTGAAGCAAGAACGCAGAAGAGCGGAAGCCGCTTGGAAAAGAATCGCTTCAGAGGAGAACCTCATCACCTACAAGGAATTAACAAGAAAATACCATAAAGAAATCTTTAAAGCCAAGAAACATAATTTTTCTGTGGCTATCAATAGCGCTTTAAATCGCCCCCGCGAACTCTTCAAGTTGGTCACTCAGACCATGAACCCAGATTGCCTGGAAGCCCCCAATTCAGACACCCAAGAATTTTGCGATGAACTATCGGATTTCTTCATTAATAAAATTGAGGGAATTCGGGAAAGCATTTGGCAAATCAATACCCCTCTCAACCCCCGTCCCAACCAACCACATAACATCCACAGAAACCATCGACAATCAACGATGTTCACTCTGGAACCCATCTCCATAGAGGCCACTAAAAATATCATCGGTACTTTGCGAAACAGCACAGCGCCTAATGATATTATCCCCACTAAACTGCTGAAGGAATGTGCCGACATCCTGGCACCACCTATCACGCAGCTAATAAACCAGTCATTTAAGGAAGGCATAGTGCCCTCCCGGCTGAAAGAGGGCACAATCACGCCCATCTTGAAAAAGCCCACCCTGGATCCCAAGGACACAACTCACCGTCGTCCCATAACAGGCCTTAACGTTCTCTCCAAGGTAATGGAAAAAGTAGTGGTACAACAGCTGCAACAGCATCTGGATACCCACAACCTACTTGATCCATTTCAATCAGGCTTCCGTCCCGGACACGGAACGGAAACAGCATTACTTAAAATATGGGATGACGCTCTTGAGGCCGCAGACGAAGGAGAATCCTCTCTCCTGGTTCTGCTGGACCTAAGCGCAGCCTTTGACACTGTAAGCCACAAACTTTTATTGACTCGGCTGGCTGAGGTAGCCAGAGTCGCAGAAGGTGATCTACCATGGTTTTCCTCCTTTTTGGAAAACCGATCACAAACAGTGAAATTGGGACCTTTCACCTCTGAAAAACGCACGGTGTCATGTGGAGTCCCTCAAGGATCCCCTTTGTCACCGGTGCTCTTCAACATCTATCTTCGCCCTCTCTTCGAAATTATCAGTAGCCAAGACCTACTTTATCACTCATATGCAGACGACACGCAACTGTATTTTCGCATCTGCAACAGAAAGGATCATCATCTCAGTTTAGAGAATTGTCTCTCTTTGATAGAAAACTGGATGACTAAGAGTTATCTTAAACTCAACAGTTCCAAAACAGAACTTCTTCTGTTTCATGCCAGTCGCAAGAGTCAACTGACAACTACTTGGAAACCCCCGCCCATTTTGGGCCAGATCATCACCCCTAGCGCCAAAGTCAAAAGTCTAGGCGTCATCTTCGACACCTACATGACTATGGACGCACAAATAGGGTCAGTAGTCAGCGGATCTCACCATCTGCTGCGCCTACTACGCAGACTTACTCCATTTATTCCCAAAGAAGACGTAGCAGTCGTGGTAGGAACAATTGTAAACTCCAGATTGGACTATGCAAATGCCCTTTACCTCGTACTCCCTAAGTACCAAATCGCTCGTCTGCAAGTCGTTCAAAATACGGCCGCCAGACTTGTGACTGGGAAAAAACCCTGGGAATCCATCTCACCTTCACTTAGATCCCTTCATTGGTTGCCAGTAAAGGACAGAATTGCTTTCAAAGCACTCTGTCTGACACATAAGTGCATCCATGGGAAGGCCCCGCAATATCTATGCGAAAAGATAGAAGCCCACAATTCCAATCGCGTTCTGCGATCCACCGACCAAAATCTGGTCAAGGTACCCAAAGCCAGATACAAGTCCAAAGGAGAAAGAAGGTTTGCTTTCCAAGGTCCCAGACTATGGAACGCTTTACCAACCAGCATTCGGTTGGAGGAAAACCACCTGACCTTCAGAAGACAGATTAAAACTCTGCTCTTTTGATGTCAAGAGAGACAGAAACAACAAGCGCCCAGAGGCGATTTAGTTTGCATGTGCCCCGCTATATAAGTTTTTCATTCATTCATTTCATTCATTCATTCATTCATACGCGTTTCACACTATAGATCAGTGCTTAGTCATGGCATCCTTGATCTCCTGAATAGTCACTGAGTGTTCATCCTACCCACCTGGATCGGTAACTTCCTTTCTCTTTACTGTGACCGTCAATTGCTGCCAGTGTGCATCCCCCGCCCGCCCGGCACTTACCTTTTCTCGGTGGGGCAGTGGTGTCCTCCACACTCCTCGATGTCTTCTCTTCCCGTCCTCTGCTATGATTGGACACCTGACAGATGTCCAATCAGAGCGCCTGTCTTTTCAGCCAATCAGGTGACAGGTAACAGACCTGAGCACCTGATTGGCTGAGAGGCGGGTCAGTGTAAGGAAAGCGAATATCCTTTTGCTTTCCTAACGCAAAGCTAACTGAACTATGAGCACCCAGCATGGTGCCCGCTGTTCACCTATGGCTCTAATCGGGTGCTTCCAAAAAATACCCCGCCGCTGTAACTTAGGTGGGGGTGGCAGCGGCGACGCACCACCACTGATAGATGCCCGAGACATGGGTGCTTTGTACCTCCCGGTGGAGAAGAGATTTCATTAAACATCAGATGAATGATACAAAGGGGACATTTTATTTATTTTTATAAATCAGACTGCGGTTTGGCGTCATCGTTCTCATGACATAAATCTTCATTCCCACATACACACAAGAGACAACCATATTATTTAGGATTTGGATCCAGCGCGGAGTATGTAGGTCGAATGTTATATTGAGATTCCTCTGCTTGAAATCATAATAATTAAAAGTTTTTTCACACACAAAGAAAAAGAATGAAAAACCAGGAAAGTCTGCTTGTTAAAGAGGACTCGTCACTACAGCAACGTCGCATTAATCAAACCTCCAAGCAAACATTTTATAAATAGAATTCAATTTAACTGCAGCTCCTTCTGCCTTTAACAGCAAACTCTGCTTTTGTGTAAAAAAATAAATAAAAAAATGCTATAACATGTCATTACATAATATGGTGTAAATAAAATGTGGTTAGTTAGTTCCACCCTGCAGATAACGTGGTTTTCTCTAACTACCAAGACATTGAAATTTCCTGTCAGGACCCAGGTCTGAACCTGCGACCTCTGCTGTATCTGGCGATGTTTCTTCTTCTCTGGCGATGTCTCTTCTTCTCTGGCGATGTCTCTTCTTCTCTGGCGATGTCTCTTCTTCTCTGACGATGTCTCTTCTTCTCTGACGATGTCTCTTCTTCTCTGGCGATGCCTTTTCTTCTCGGATGATGTCTCTTCTTCTCTGGTGATGTCTCTTCTTCTCTGATGATGAGTCTTCTTCTCTGGTGATGTCTCTTCTTCTCTGATGATGTCTCTTCTTCTCTGACAATGTCTCTTCTTCTCTGGCGATGTCTCTTCTTCTCTGGCGATGTCTCTTCTTCTCTGACGATGTCTCTTCTTCTCTGACGATGTCTCTTCTTCTCTGGCGATGCCTTTTCTTCTCGGATGATGTCTCTTCTTCTCTGGTGATGTCTCTTCTTCTCTGATGATGTTTCTTCTTCTCTGACAATGTCTCTTCTTCTCTGGCGATGTCTCTTCTTCTCTGACGATGTCTCTACTTCTCTGGTGATGTCTCTTCTTCTCTGATGATGTCTCTTCTTCTCTGACGATGTCTCTACTTCTCTGGTGATGTCTCTTCTTCTCTGATGATGTCTCTTCTTCTCTGATGATGTCTCTTCTTCTCTGATGATGTCTCTTCTTCTCTGATTATGTCTCTTCTTCTCTGATGATGTCTCTTCTACTCTGACGATGTCTCTTCTTCTCTGACGATGTCTCTTCTTCTCTGGCGATGTTTCTTCTTCTCTGGGGATGTCTCTTCTTCTCTGGCGATGTCTCTTCTTCTCTGGCGATGTCTCTTCTTCTCTGGCAATGTCTCTTCTTCTCTGACGATGTCTCCTCTTCTCTGACGATGTCTCTTCTTCTCTGGCGATGCCTTTTCTTCTCGGATGATGTCTCTTCTTCTCTGGTGATGTCTCTTCTTCTCTGATGATGAGTCTTCTTCTCTGGCGATGTCTCTTCTTCTCTGACGACGTCTCTTCTTCTCTGGTGATGTCTCTTCTTCTCTGATGATGTCTCTTCTTCTCTGATGATGTCTCTTCTTCTCTGACAATGTCTCTTCTTCTCTGGCGATGTCTCTTCTTCTCTGATGATGTCTCTTCTTCTCTGATTATGTCTCTTCTTCTCTGATGATGTCTCTTTTACTCTGACGATGTTTTTTCTTCTCTGACGATGTCTCTTCTTCTCTGATTATGTCTCTTCTTCTCTGATGATGTCTCTTCTACTCTGACGATGTTTTTTCTTCTCTGACGATGTCTCTTCTTCTCTGACGATGTCTCTTCTTCTCTGGCGATGCCTTTTCTTCTCGGATGATGTCTCTTCTTCTCTGGTGATGTCTCTTCTTCTCTGATGATGAGTCTTCTTCTCTGGCGATGTCTCTACTTCTCTGACGACGTCTCTTCTTCTCTGGTGATGTCTCTTCTTCTCTGATGATGTCTCTTCTTCTCTGATGATGTCTTTTCTTCTCTGATGATGTCTCTTCTTCTCTGACAATGTCTCTTCTTCTCTGGCGATGTCTCTTCTTCTCTGACGATGTCTCTACTTCTCTGGTGATGTCTCTTCTTCTCTGATGATGTCTCTTCTTCTCTGATGATGTCTCTTCTTCTCTGATTATGTCTCTTCTTCTCTGACGATGTCTCTTCTACTCTGACGATGTCTCTTCTTCTCTGGCGATGTCTCTTCTTCTCTGGCGATGTCTCTTCTTCTCTGGCAATGTCTCTTCTTCTCTGACGATGTCTCCTCTTCTCTGACGATGTCTCTTCTTCTCTGGCGATGCCTTTTCTTCTCGGATGATGTCTCTTCTTCTCTGGTGATGTCTCTTCTTCTCTGATGATGAGTCTTCTTCTCTGGCGATGTCTCTTCTTCTCTGACGACGTCTCTTCTTCTCTGGTGATGTCTCTTCTTCTCTGACGATGTCTCTACTTCTCTGGTGATGTCTCTTCTTCTCTGATGATGTCTCTTCTTCTCTGGTGATGTCTCTTCTTCTCTGATGATGTCTCTTCTTCTCTGATTATGTCTCTTCTTCTCTGATGATGTCTTTTCTACTCTGACGATGTCTCTTCTTCTCTGACGATGTCTCTTCTTCTCTGACGATGTCTCTTCTTCTCTGGCGATGCCTTTTCTTCTCGGATGATGTCTCTTCTTCTCTGGCGATGTCTCTTCTTCTCTGATGATGTCTCTTCTTCTCTGATTATGTCTCTTCTTCTCTGATGATGTCTCTTCTACTCTGATGATGTTTTTTCTTCTCTGACGATGTCTCTTCTTCTCTGACGATGTCTCTTCTTCTCTGGCGATGCCTTTTCTTCTCGGATGATGTCTCTTCTTCTCTGGTGATGTCTCTTCTTCTCTGATGATGAGTCTTCTTCTCTGGTGATGTCTCTTCTTCTCTGATGATGAGTCTTCTTCTCTGGCGACGTCTCTTCTTCTCTGACGACGTCTCTTCTTCTCTGGTGATGTCTCTTCTTCTCTGATGATGTCTCTTCTTCTCTGATGATGTCTTTTCTTCTCTGATGATGTCTCTTCTTCTCTGACAATGTCTCTTCTTCTCTGACAATGTCTCTTCTTCTCTGACAATGTCTCTTCTTCTCTGACGATGTCTCTACTTCTCTGGTGATGTCTCTTCATCTCTGATGATGTCTCTTCTTCTCTGATGATTTCTCTTCTTCTCTGATTATGTCTCTTCTTCTCTGACGATGTCTCTTCTACTCTGACGATGTCTCTTCTTCTCTGACGATGTCTCATCTTCTCTGACGATGTCTCTTCTTCTCTGACGATGTCTCTTCTTCTCTGGTGATGCCTTTTCTTCTCTGATGATGTCTCTTCTACTCTGACGATGTCTCTTCTTCTCTGACGATGTCTCTTTTTCTCTGGCGATGCCTTTTCTTCTCGGATGATGTCTCTTCTTCTCTGGTGATGTCTCTTCTTCTCTGATGATGAGTCTTCTTCTCTGGCGATGTCTCTTCTTCTCTGACGACGTCTCTTCTTCTCTGGTGATGTCTCTTCTTCTCTGACGATGTCTCTACTTCTCTGGTGATGTCTCTTCTTCTCTGATGATGTCTCTTCTTCTCTGATTATGTCTCTTCTTCTCTGATGATGTCTCTTCTACTCTGACGATGTCTCTTCTTCTCTGACAATGTCTCTTCTTCTCTGACGATGTCTCTTCTTCTCTGATTATGTCTCTTCTTCTCTGATGATGTCTCTTCTACTCTGACGATGTTTTTTCTTCTCTGACGATGTCTCTTCTTCTCTGACGATGTCTCTTCTTCTCTGGCGATGCCTTTTCTTCTCGGATGATGTCTCTTCTTCTCTGGTGATGTCTCTTCTTCTCTGATGATGAGTCTTCTTCTCTGGCGATGTCTCTTCTTCTCTGACGACGTCTCTTCTTCTCTGGTGATGTCTCTTCTTCTCTGACGATGTCTCTACTTCTCTGGTGATGTCTCTTCTTCTCTGATGATGTCTCTTCTTCTCTGATTATGTCTCTTCTTCTCTGATGATGTCTCTTCTACTCTGACGATGTCTCTTCTTCTCTGACAATGTCTCTTCTTCTCTGACGATGTCTCTTCTTCTCTGGCGATGCCTTTTCTTCTCGGATGATGTCTCTTCTTCTCTGATGATGTCTCTTCTACTCTGACGATGTCTCTTCTTCTCTGACGATGTCTCTTCTTCTCTGACGATGTCTCTTCTTCTCTGGCGATGCCTTTTCTTCTCGGATGATGTTTCTTCTTCTCTGGTGATGTCTCTTCTTCTCTGATAATGAGTCTTCTTCTCTGGCGATGTCTCTTCTTCTCTGACGATGTCTCTTCTTCTCTGGTGATGTCTCTTCTTCTCTGGTGATGTCTCTTCTTCTCTGACAATGTCTCTTCTTCTCTGGCGATGTTTCTTCTTCTCTGACGATGTCTCTACTTCTCTGGTGATGTCTCTTCTTCTCTGATGATGTCTCTTCTTCTCTGATGATGTCTCTTCTTCTCTGATGATGTCTCTTCTTCTCTGGCGATGTCTCTTCTTCTCTGGCGATGTCTCTTCTTCTCTGGCGATGTCTCTTCTTCTCTGGCGATGTCTCTTATTCTCTGATGATGTCTCTTCTTCTCTGGCGATGTCTCTTCTTCTCTGGCGATGTCTCTTCTTCTCTGGCAATGTCTCTTCTTCTCTGACGATGTCTCTTCTTCTCTGACGATGTCTCTTCTTCTCTGGCGATGCCTTTTCTTCTCGGATGATGTCTCTTCTTCTCTGGTGATGTCTCTTCTTCTCTGATGATGAGTCTTCTTCTCTGGCGATGTCTCTTCTTCTCTGACGACGTCTCTTCTTCTCTGGTGATGTCTCTTCTTCTCTGATGATGTCTCTTCTTCTCTGATGATGTCTCTTCTTCTCTGACAATGTCTCTTCTTCTCTGGCGATGTCTCTTCTTCTCTGACGATGTCTCTACTTCTCTGGTGATGTCTCTTCTTCTCTGATGATGTCTCTTCTTCTCTGATTATGTCTCTTCTTCTCTGATGATGTCTTTTCTACTCTGACGATGTCTCTTCTTCTCTGACGATGTCTCTTCTTCTCTGACGATGTCTCTTCTTCTCTGGCGATGCCTTTTCTTCTCGGATGATGTCTCTTCTTCTCTGGCGATGTCTCTTCTTCTCTGATGATGTCTCTTCTTCTCTGATTATGTCTCTTCTTCTCTGATGATGTCTCTTCTACTCTGATGATGTTTTTTCTTCTCTGACGATGTCTCTTCTTCTCTGACGATGTCTCTTCTTCTCTGGCGATGCCTTTTCTTCTCGGATGATGTCTCTTCTTCTCTGGTGATGTCTCTTCTTCTCTGATGATGAGTCTTCTTCTCTGGTGATGTCTCTTCTTCTCTGATGATGAGTCTTCTTCTCTGGCGACGTCTCTTCTTCTCTGACGACGTCTCTTCTTCTCTGGTGATGTCTCTTCTTCTCTGATGATGTCTCTTCTTCTCTGATGATGTCTTTTCTTCTCTGATGATGTCTCTTCTTCTCTGACAATGTCTCTTCTTCTCTGACAATGTCTCTTCTTCTCTGACAATGTCTCTTCTTCTCTGACGATGTCTCTACTTCTCTGGTGATGTCTCTTCATCTCTGATGATGTCTCTTCTTCTCTGATGATTTCTCTTCTTCTCTGATTATGTCTCTTCTTCTCTGACGATGTCTCTTCTACTCTGACGATGTCTCTTCTTCTCTGACGATGTCTCATCTTCTCTGACGATGTCTCTTCTTCTCTGACGATGTCTCTTCTTCTCTGGTGATGCCTTTTCTTCTCTGATGATGTCTCTTCTACTCTGACGATGTCTCTTCTTCTCTGACGATGTCTCTTTTTCTCTGGCGATGCCTTTTCTTCTCGGATGATGTCTCTTCTTCTCTGGTGATGTCTCTTCTTCTCTGATGATGAGTCTTCTTCTCTGGCGATGTCTCTTCTTCTCTGACGACGTCTCTTCTTCTCTGGTGATGTCTCTTCTTCTCTGACGATGTCTCTACTTCTCTGGTGATGTCTCTTCTTCTCTGATGATGTCTCTTCTTCTCTGATTATGTCTCTTCTTCTCTGATGATGTCTCTTCTACTCTGACGATGTCTCTTCTTCTCTGACAATGTCTCTTCTTCTCTGACGATGTCTCTTCTTCTCTGGCGATGCCTTTTCTTCTCGGATGATGTCTCTTCTTCTCTGATGATGTCTCTTCTACTCTGACGATGTCTCTTCTTCTCTGACGATGTCTCTTCTTCTCTGACGATGTCTCTTCTTCTCTGGCGATGCCTTTTCTTCTCGGATGATGTTTCTTCTTCTCTGGTGATGTCTCTTCTTCTCTGATAATAAGTCTTCTTCTCTGGCGATGTCTCTTCTTCTCTGACGATGTCTCTTCTTCTCTGGTGATGTCTCTTCTTCTCTGGTGATGTCTCTTCTTCTCTGACAATGTCTCTTCTTCTCTGGCGATGTTTCTTCTTCTCTGACGATGTCTCTACTTCTCTGGTGATGTCTCTTCTTCTCTGATGATGTCTCTTCTTCTCTGATGATGTCTCTTCTTCTCTGATTATGTCTCTTCTTCTCTGATGATGTCTCTTCTACTCTGACGATGTCTCTTCTTCTCTGACAATGTCTCTTCTTCTCTGGCGATGTTTCTTCTTCTCTGGGGATGTCTCTTCTTCTCTGGCGATGTCTCTTCTTCTCTGGCGATGTCTCTTCTTCTCTGACGATGTCTCTTCTTCTCTGACGATGTCTCTTCTTCTCTGGCGATGCCTTTTCTTCTCGGATGATGTCTCTTCTTCTCTGGTGATGTCTCTTCTTCTCTGACGATGTCTCTACTTCTCTGGTGATGTCTCTTCATCTCTGATGATGTCTCTTCTTCTCTGATGATTTCTCTTCTTCTCTGATTATGTCTCTTCTTCTCTGACGATGTCTCTTCTACTCTGACGATGTCTCTTCTTCTCTGACGATGTCTCATCTTCTCTGACGATGTCTCTTCTTCTCTGACGATGTCTCTTCTTCTCTGGTGATGCCTTTTCTTCTCTGATGATGTCTCTTCTACTCTGACGATGTCTCTTCTTCTCTGACGATGTCTCTTTTTCTCTGATGATGTCTCTTCTACTCTAACGATGTCTCTTCTACTCTGACGATGTCTCTTCTTCTCTGATTATGTCTCTTCTTCTCTGATGATGTCTCTTCTACTCTGACGATGTCTCTTCTTCTCTGACAATGTCTCTTCTTCTCTGACGATGTCTCTTCTTCTCTGGCGATGCCTTTTCTTCTCGGATGATGTCTCTTCTTCTCTGATGATGTCTCTTCTACTCTGACGATGTCTCTTCTTCTCTGACGATGTCTCTTCTTCTCTGACGATGTCTCTTCTTCTCTGGCGATGCCTTTTCTTCTCGGATGATGTTTCTTCTTCTCTGGTGATGTCTCTTCTTCTCTGATAATGAGTCTTCTTCTCTGGCGATGTCTCTTCTTCTCTGACGATGTCTCTTCTTCTCTGGTGATGTCTCTTCTTCTCTGGTGATGTCTCTTCTTCTCTGACAATGTCTCTTCTTCTCTGGCGATGTTTCTTCTTCTCTGACGATGTCTCTACTTCTCTGGTGATGTCTCTTCTTCTCTGATGATGTCTCTTCTTCTCTGATGATGTCTCTTCTTCTCTGATTATGTCTCTTCTTCTCTGATGATGTCTCTTCTACTCTGACGATGTCTCTTCTTCTCTGACAATGTCTCTTCTTCTCTGGCGATGTTTCTTCTTCTCTGGGGATGTCTCTTCTTCTCTGGCGATGTCTCTTCTTCTCTGGCGATGTCTCTTCTTCTCTGGCAATGTCTCTTCTTCTCTGACGATGTCTCTTCTTCTCTGACGATGTCTCTTCTTCTCTGGCGATGCCTTTTCTTCTCGGATGATGTCTCTTCTTCTCTGGTGATGTCTCTTCTTCTCTGACGATGTCTCTACTTCTCTGGTGATGTCTCTTCATCTCTGATGATGTCTCTTCTTCTCTGATGATTTCTCTTCTTCTCTGATTATGTCTCTTCTTCTCTGACGATGTCTCTTCTACTCTGACGATGTCTCTTCTTCTCTGACGATGTCTCATCTTCTCTGACGATGTCTCTTCTTCTCTGACGATGTCTCTTCTTCTCTGGTGATGCCTTTTCTTCTCTGATGATGCCTCTTCTACTCTGACGATGTCTCTTCTTCTCTGACGATGTCTCTTTTTCTCTGGCGATGCCTTTTCTTCTCGGATGATGTCTCTTCTTCTCTGGTGATGTCTCTTCTTCTCTGATGATGAGTCTTCTTCTCTGGCGATGTCTCTTCTTCTCTGACGACGTCTCTTCTTCTCTGGTGATGTCTCTTCTTCTCTGACGATGTCTCTACTTCTCTGGTGATGTCTCTTCTTCTCTGATGATGTCTCTTCTTCTCTGATGATGTCTCTTCTTCTCTGATTATGTCTCTTCTTCTCTGATGATGTCTCTTCTACTCTGACGATGTCTCTTCTTCTCTGACAATGTCTCTTCTTCTCTGACGATGTCTCTTCTTCTCTGGCGATGCCTTTTCTTCTCGGATGATGTCTCTTCTTCTCTGATGATGTCTCTTCTACTCTGACGATGTCTCTTCTTCTCTGACGATGTCTCTTCTTCTCTGACGATGTCTCTTCTTCTCTGGCGATGCCTTTTCTTCTCGGATGATGTTTCTTCTTCTCTGGTGATGTCTCTTCTTCTCTGATAATGAGTCTTCTTCTCTGGCGATGTCTCTTCTTCTCTGACGATGTCTCTTCTTCTCTGGTGATGTCTCTTCTTCTCTGGTGATGTCTCTTCTTCTCTGACAATGTCTCTTCTTCTCTGGCGATGTTTCTTCTTCTCTGACGATGTCTCTACTTCTCTGGTGATGTCTCTTCTTCTCTGATGATGTCTCTTCTTCTCTGATGATGTCTCTTCTTCTCTGATTATGTCTCTTCTTCTCTGATGATGTCTCTTCTACTCTGACGATGTCTCTTCTTCTCTGACAATGTCTCTTCTTCTCTGGCGATGTTTCTTCTTCTCTGGGGATGTCTCTTCTTCTCTGGCGATGTCTCTTCTTCTCTGGCGATGTCTCTTCTTCTCTGGCAATGTCTCTTCTTCTCTGACGATGTCTCTTCTTCTCTGACGATGTCTCTTCTTCTCTGGCGATGCCTTTTCTTCTCGGATGATGTCTCTTCTTCTCTGGTGATGTCTCTTCTTCTCTGATGATGAGTCTTCTTCTCTGGCGATGTCTCTTCTTCTCTGACGACGTCTCTTCTTCTCTGGTGATGTCTCTTCTTCTCTGATGATGTCTCTTCTTCTCTGATGATGTCTCTTCTTCTCTGACAATGTCTCTTCTTCTCTGGCGATGTCTCTTCTTCTCTGACGATGTCTCTACTTCTCTGGTGATGTCTCTTCTTCTCTGATGATGTCTCTTCTTCTCTGATGATGTCTCTTCTTCTCTGATGATGTCTCTTCTTCTCTGATTATGTCTCTTCTTCTCTGATGATGTCTCTTCTACTCTAACGATGTCTCTTCTACTCTGACGATGTCTCTTCTTCTCTGACGATGTCTCTTCTTCTCTGGCGATGCCTTTTCTTCTCGGATGATGTCTCTTCTTCTCTGGTGATGAGTCTTCTTCTCTGGCGATGTCTCTTCTTCTCTGACAACGTCTCTTCTTCTCTGGTGATGTCTCTTCTTCTCTGATGATGTCTCTTCTTCTCTGATGATGTCTTTTCTTCTCTGATGATGTCTCTTCTTCTCTGACAATGTCTCTTCTTCTCTGGCGATGTCTCTTCTTCTCTGACGATGTCTCTACTTCTCTGGTGATGTCTCTTCTTCTCTGATGATGTCTCTTCTTCTCTGGTGATGTCTCTTCTTCTCTGATGATGTCTCTTCTTCTCTGATGATGTCTCTTCTTCTCTGACAATGTCTCTTCTTCTCTGGCGATGTCTCTTCTTCTCTGACGATGTCTCTACTTCTCTGGTGATGTCTCTTCTTCTCTGATGATGTCTCTTCTTCTCTGATTATGTCTCTTCTTCTCTGATGATGTCTCTTCTACTCTGACGATGTCTCTTCTTCTCTGACGATGTCTCTTTTTCTCTGGCTATGTCTCTTCTTCTCTGGTAATATCTCTTTTTGCTGAGCCACCAGAAATGCTGGACAATCCCTTGGATAATCTTGCCTGCTACCTTGTTTCTTAAGAACCTTGAACTCTTCCCTTCTCCCATGAACTTCCTCCTCAAGCCATGCCTTTGCACTTCCTGTTTGCCAGATTATTGTGTTCTCTCCAGCCAATATCCTGCTCTTGTCACTCCTGCTGCCATCTGTACCTTCGCTACCACACGTACTGACCTTTGGCTTGTTTCTCGACTACGCTTCTGCTTGATCCCAACCTGCAACCACTTGTCACTGACTTTTGGCTTATTACAGTTTTCCTCTATTGTTTTGGCTCATTTCTTGAAACCGAAATGACATTCTCAAAACTCTAAGATCATTTGGCAAAACAGTCTTTCAGTTCAGCACAACACTATAACTCACGTGCAAAAGCTCATATCTTTCCCAAAACTGTTCACTCATGCTTCAAAACCATATTCCTTTCCCATATAAAGAGTCAGTGCCTCCAAAATGGCAAAGATTCTTCTCAATTGCTTTGGCTCATTTCTTGAAACAGACCAGACAGACATTCTCAGCTCTCTTGGTGCTTTTGCCAAAATAACCTGGATGGTTCGGCACAACACCATGGTTCACCTTCAAAAGCTCATATCTTTCCCAAAACACTTCACTCATGTGTCAAAACTAAATTTCTTTTTCATTCAAATAGTCAGTGCCCCCAAAATGCATCATCCCTTTGGCATTGTATAAGCACTGCAAGTCAAAATGTTTAGATGTCTTATCTCTATGGCAGAGGACCATTGAAATATCCCTCATGTCCAACTTTCAGTCTTAGCCCCGTCCTTCATTGCCAATGGCTACTGTACAGTTTTTGTCTACCTAACTGAATACAATTGTGTATAAAACTGAAAAATTACTTTACAGTATTGTAACCATTATCATTCACACACAAAGTAACTTCCATACATGAGACTAAAAAGAAAACATACACAGCATAATATACGGAAATATAAACACACAAACAAAAAACAAGGACAATTAAATTTAGCCTACAATGCTGTAAATAAAGCTTGAGTTTCACAACTACTGTAAGGCCCCTTTCACACGGGGCGGATCAGCAATGATCCGCCCCGTGAACCTCCACTAGCTCAGCGGGGATCGCTCCGTTGATCCCCGCTGAGCCGCCGGATGACAGGGAGGTCCTCGCACACTGTGCAGGGACTGCCCTGTCAGCTCTCTGCTCTCCCCTATGGGGGGATCGGATGAACACGGACCGTCTGTCCGTGTTCACCCGATCCGATCCGCCAGACGGATGGAAAAGTAGCGGGTCGGATGTCAGTGGGAATGTCACCGCTGACATCCGCGACTCCATAGAGGAGCACAGAGCGCCCATTCAGGTCCACCTAAAAAACTGGCAGGCGGACCTGAACAGGCCACCCGTGTAAAAAGAGCCCTAACATCTCTTCACTGGTCGCTGTCCTCACCCTCCCTCTCCTGGGTACTGTCCTCACCCTCCTGCCCATCCACACGCTGCTGTCTGTCTGGCCACAGATTTCCATCGACATTGCAGCGTATATCCTCCCTTGCGATGCAACGAGGGAAGAAATGAGGGAGATGTCGCAACCATCGCCTACACTGATCTCCTGTAATATTCTCACAGGCAGCGTCTATTGCATGGAACGGGGACCTCTGATCTTGAGCCTGATGCTCATACACTCTCCACCTCCAAGCGCAGAAAAACTCCTTAATATGATTGAGGAAAGGAGAGTAAGGTGGTAGGAACACAATATTCATCCTTGGATGAGCAGTGAACCAGGCCCTGATAAGCGGGCCACGGTGGAAATTCACATTGTCCCATACAATTATATATTGTGGTAGGTGAGGCCCTATGAGACCTCTCTCTTTTTCAGGGATGAAATGAAAGCGGTCCAAGAAGATGAGAAGCTTCTTTGTATTGTATGGGCCAAGACTGGGCATGTGAGTGGCCACACCATTCTCAGAAATGGCAGCACACATAGTTATATTGCCCCCTCGCTGGCCTGGGACATCCACCGTGGCCCAGTGGCCAATAAAATTACGACTACGTCTTTGGCCCTTGGCCAGGTTAAAGCCAGCCTCATCCCCATACAGGAGTATGTGAGAGGTCTTGTTTCCTTCCAATGCCATTATTCTCTACAATAGAGTAAATAAAGAAAACATCAAATCAGTCATACAGAAGAGTCATACACTACAGTTACAGACAGCTACATAGGAATGTTCTATGTTCTGCACAAGTTCAATATACTACTGGCCAGTATTTCAGTGAGTTCAAACCTGGGGTACATGTTGTTAGCATACAAGGTTTGTATTATATGAGCAACATCTACTAAATGTCATTGCTGTGTGCCTATTACATTATATGATCACTAGATGGCAGTGTTACGTTTGCTAGTTCATGTTTTGTCTATGTACAAGAAGTAATAATAAAGTTCAGTTCCTGTTTCCACGACCTACAGACTGTCTGCCTGTAATTTGTTTCGCTCCAAAAGCTTATGTCTAACAGGTTATGGGCCCAGAGCATGTTACAGAAGCCCAGGATATAATACAGATCACCCCTGGATATAGCCAGATACAGTGAGCTAGAGCAATTCAGTGCAGAAGACAGCAACAGAAAGACAAACAGCAGTAATGGCAGCTGCCATCCCCTCAGCAAAGTTTTCCATTGCAAATCTGACAAATCAGAACTACCAATCTTGGAAATTCAAGATGAAAATGCTGCTTATAAGAGAAGGTACGTGGAAATGCATAAATGAACAAAGACCTGCACAGCCCACAGAGGAGTGGTTAGACAGAGATCAGAAGGCGCAAAGCACAATCTCCCTGTGCATAGATGATAATCAAATCATACATATATGTAACTGTCAAACTGCTAAAGACATGTGGGAAGAGTTACAGAAAGCACATGAAAGAGTTAATCTCAGCAATAAACTGTATTTAATCAGAAAGCTCTATCAGACTAAGCTACAGAAAGACCAGGACATGCAGGACTATATAAGACAGACCTTAGAGATGGTGGAGAGACTGCGAGGGATTGGAGAAGCGATAAAGGATTTCCATGTTGCAGCGCTATTATTAAGTGGACTTCCTGAAAGTTATGAGACACTTGTCACAGCACTAGATGCACGTCCAGATGATGATCTGACACTGGAATATGTTAAAGGCAAGCTTGTGGATGAATACAAGCGCAAAACTGAAAGCATTAGTACTGTGAGTGTGTGTTCAGAGACGGCTTTAAAGACAAGATACAAAAATAAACACAGTAACGTGCAGCTAGAAAAGCGGGAATGCTTTGTGTGCAAGAAACCAGGACATCTAAAAGCAGATTGTAGAATCTGGAAAGCTAGAATGCAAAAACAAAGTGCATTCCAACAAGCTAAGAATGTCATAGAAACAAAGGAATATGCATTCGGATCCAAAAATTGTGTCACCACTGTGCAAGCATGGTGTGTGGACTCAGGCGCTACAAGTCACATGACAAATAACCGAAGTTTCTTCACTCAGCTTGATGAAAGCAAAACAGAAGGGATAACTACAGCTAATGGACAACTCATGAAATCAGTGGGAATAGGAGATGGCTTTCTATACTGTCCTATCTCTCCAGATATCACTAAAAAGATCCATATGAGGAATGTTCTGTATGTGCCAGATCTTGAAAGCAACCTTTTGTCAGTAAAGAAACTCACTAACCAAGGCAATGTAGTCACATTTCAGGGTGACAGTTGTATCATAACAAAAGGGGATTGCTTGCTTGCAAAGGCTAAAATCATAGATGAACTATATCAGTTGAACTGCAGTGAAATGGTTAAAATAGCCAAAGAGGATAAACATTCAAACTGCATCCACACTTGGCACAGACGATTGGGACACAGAAATTCTGATACAATAAAGAAAATAGTTGAGAATAACTATGCAAGTGGTATTAAGATTAATCCATGTGATCACACAATGATTTGTACCAGCTGTATTAAAGGAAAAATGGCAAGGACACCTTTTCCCAAGCAGACCAACAGCAAAGTTCAAAAACCTCTGGACTTAATACATTCAGATCTTTGTGGTCCAATGAAAACTATGACTCCAGGAAAGAAAAAGTACTTCCTGACCTTCATTGATGATTACTCCAGATATACCACAGTATTTCTACTTCACAATAAGGATGAAGTGCCAGAGAAATTAGAACAGTATCTCGCTCAAGTAAATAATATTTTCGGCAGAATACCCAGAGTACTACGAACAGACAATGGCTCAGAATATACAAGTGGTAAAACACAAGCCATTCTCAGGAAGCATGGAATTATGTTCCAGACAACAGTTCCATATAACCCGGAGCAAAATGGAGTTGCAGAGAGAATGAACCGCACACTGTGTGAAAGTGGGAGGAGCATGCTATTTGATGCTGATATGCCAACTACATTCTGGGGAGAAGCTATCACAACTGCATGTTATCTTCAAAATCGTTTGCCGGGAAAAGCAACAACAAAAACTCCATATGAACTATGGAACAAAAGGAAACCAGATTTAAGACACATCAGAATTTTTGGAAGTAAAGCCTATGTACACATTCCAAAAGAAAAACGTACAAAATGGGATGCAAGTGCAAAAGAAGGTGTACTTGTGGGGTACAGTGAATCTCAAAAAGGATACAGGATTTTACATCAAGACACGAACAAGGTAACAGTCAGCAGAAGTGTGATTATTGATGAAACTTCTATGTGCTCAAAGTTTGAACAACAGACACAAACTATTCAAACTGAGAAAGAATCAACATCAGTCACTCAAGAAAATAAGGAAAGTGATACAGAAAATGGAAAATTGTTATTCTTACCTACGGTAATTTTCCTTTCCTGGCCTGTCCTCACGTCAGCACATCATGGGTTAATCCCCTTCTCCGGTCCACCAGTACCACCTTCTCCTAGCTAATAAGTAGGGGGCCCCTCCTCCCCAGTCCTTGTTCCACTAATTTGGCGGACGACAGACTATAGGGAGGGAAAGGCTGTGCTGACGTGAGGACAGGCCAGGAAAGGAAAATTACCGTAGGTAAGAATAACAATTTTCCATTTTCCTGGCCAGTCCTCCCGTCAGCACATCATGGGATTTAATTTAGCACCCTAGGGCGGGAAAATGTATATAAGACTCGGACGACAACTATAAATGCTGCTTAAGTGAATCTTTCTTTATTTTGCCTGAAAAGGAGCCGATATCATGGCATTTCCGAAACTAGACGCCTTAGATGATGTCACGTCTAGATTGTAATGTCTTGCAAAGGTCTTGCAGGAACTCCAACTGGCCGTCCTGCATATTTCCTCAACTGGTACTTTGGCAAATGCTGCCCAGGAGGCTGCCACCGCTCTGGTAGAGTGAGCTCTAGTTGCCTGAGGAGGCGTCAGCCCTTGTTTCTCGTACGTGAGTTTTATTACTTTGGTGATCCAGGTCGAGATTATTCTTGTTGAGGCTGCTTGTCCTTTTTTAGGCCCAGAGGGTAAGATGAAAAGGGAATCCGTTTTGCGCACTTGTTGAGAACGATGCAGGTAAATTGAGAAAAGGTTTACCATGTCAAGAGGTCTGAGGTCCAGTTCTTCTTCCTGCCTAGGAGGTGATGTAAAGCTAGGTAGCACTGCCTCCCAGTTAAGGTGAAATTTTGAAATTACCTTGGGCGTTGTTATTGGTGAAGGCCTCCTTACTGGACAGGGCTGCCAGCTCGGATACCCTTCTTGCCGATGTTACGGCGGTGAGAAAGACCAGTTTAAGTGTTAGAAACCAGAATGGACAGGATTCTGCCGGTACAAAAGGATGTAGAAGCAGTGCTCTTAGTACTGTGCCTAAGTCCCAGGCCGGAAATAGAGACTTTCTTGGAGGATTAATCTTCATGGTCGCTTTTAGGAATTGTTTTACTAGAGGTTCGTCTGCCCACTTGTATCCTGTAAAACACGACAAGGCTGAAATTTGTACCTTCAATGTACTATAGGCTAAGCCTTTGTTTAGAGCAGATTGCAAAAAGTCCAGTACTTGTGCTACATTTGGATTCACCGAAGCGAAACTTTTCTGTAACGCAAAAGTTGTAAACTTTGCCCAAATCCTGTTGTAGGTGGCGTTAGTTGAGGCCTTTCTAGCCTTTAGCAGTGTTGAGATTACCTCCTTTGAAACGCCTTGTGCCTGGAGTCTGGTTGATTCAGCAGCCAGGCCGTCAGTTGCAACCTGTTCGGGTTGGGGTGTATCCATTGGCGCTGCCACAGGAGATCCCTCTTTAGCGGCAGACGTATCGGGGGGGCCGACGCCATGTGTAGGAGTAGAGGGAACCACAGCCTCTGCGGCCAAAATGGTAGAATTATTATTGTGTGGACCTTTTCTCTCGCGATCTTTAACAATGTCCTCATTACTAGCAGCACCGGCGGAAAGATGTAGACTAGGGGAAAGTCCCATGGAATAGAGAAGGCATCCTGGGTCAAGGCTTTGTTGCAACGGAACCTGGACACAAATTGGGGTGTCTTTGTATTGACTTGGGTCGCCATTAGATCCACTGAGGGTGTCCCCCACTCGGCAAAGATTGGTTCTAGGAACTTCTTGTTCAAGGCCCATTCGTTCTTGTTGGGGAACTCCCGACTTAGATGATCCGCAATGGAATTCTGGCTGCCCGGAATGTAGGCTGCTGTTAGGGCTTCCAGATGTGCTTCGGCCCACACAAATATTTTGGTTGCTACCTGCAGAAGTGCCAAGCTCTTGGTTCCGCCCTGTCGGGCTATATATGCCACCGCCGTCTTGTTGTCTAACATTAGTTTGACTCGAGCTCCCTATACTAGCTTCTCGAAGGCCCGCAAGGCCAGGTATGCGGCCTGCAGCTCCAAGAGGTTGGAGTGTCGGGATTCTGTCTTGCTCCAAACTCCCTGCACCTGCCTGCCGAGGCAGTGAGCACCCCAGCCCCGGAGACTGGCATCCGAAGTTATCAGAACCCAGTCCCCGGGGCTGAGGGCATGCCCCGCGACAGGTTCTCTGATGACTTCCACCACGCTAGGTTCTGTCGAATCCGGCTTGGTATGCGAATCCTCTGATGGAGAGAGGTACCATCCCATTGGTTCAGGAAGGTTGCCTGGAAGGCTCTTGTGTGGAACCCTGCCCAAGGAATGGTTGGGCTTGCTGCAGTAAACATCCCAAGTAGGGTCATACAATCTCTTGCCGTTAGCGACGTTGACTTCATCACGGTGCTGATGCAGGCTACCAATTCTGCCTTCTTCCGTTCGGGTAGGAGGACAAGGCCTCTGTTTGTATTGAAAATCAGTCCCAGATATTCCATCTGTTGTAGGGGAATCAATTGCCTCTTTTGCCTGTTGATGATCCAGCCAAATCTAGGCATGTGCAAAAGTGAAAAATTCGTTTCGTTTCGTTTCGTTTCAATTCGTCATTTAATAAATTTCGTTAAGTTAGGTTCGTTACATGTGTTGAATTCGTTTTCGGAATTCGTTCGTTTTCGACCGAATTTCGAAAAATACGGTCGAAATCGAAAATATTTCGACCGTTTTTCGAATTCGTTCGTTTTCGACCGAATTTCGAAAAAAACGGTCGAAATCGAAAATATTTGAACCAGATTAGAAAACAAATAGTCTCTTTTCGAATAGAATTTTTTTCGAATTAAATTCGAAAATATTTTTTTTTTATTTTTTTTTATTTTTTTTCGAATTCCGATCGAATTTAGTCCGCGGGTATTCGATTCGGAATTCGAAAAAAAAAATTCGATTTCGACCATTTTTTTTTTTTTTTTTTTCGAAATTCGGTCGAAAATGAACGAATTCCGAAAACGATCGAAATTTTTCGCTATTATAGCAATTCGGAAATTCGTATGCATCCGAATGTCCGAATAATGGAAAATTCGTCCGAATTTCAATTCGGAACGAAACGAAATGCACATGCCTAGCCAAATCTTGATAGGATCTCTAGAACCGTCTCGCGTTGGGAGGCCAGTTCTCCGCTCGAGTGTGCCACTACCAGAATGTCGTCTAGGTAGTGAAATATTTTTATGCCTTTCAGGCGAATGATGGCAATCACGGCTAGCAGGATCTTGGAAAACACTTGCGGAGCTGTGCTGATGCCGAACGGCAGACACCTGAATTGGAAGTGATCTTTCCCTACCAAGAATCTTAGGTATCTTTGGTGGCTGTCGTTGATTGGGACGTGCAAATATGCATCCGTTAGATCGACTGATATCAGCCAGTCTCCTGGTTGCAACACAGAGATGATTGTAAATACAGATTCCATCTTGAACGTCTTGGGTTCTATGAAGTGGTTTAGAAACCTCAGGTCCAGAACTGGTCTGAGATCCCCCGATGCTTTGGGAACTAAGAAGATTGGCGAGTATACCCCTTTTCCTTTTTGGGATAGGGGTACCGGTGAAATTGCATTCTTTTGCTGTAAGTCGTCTAAATATTCTTGTAAGCAGTTCCGTTTCCTCCGGTCTGTCGGCCATTCTGTGTGGACCACCGTATTGGGTGGTTTCTTCTGAAAAGATATTCTGTAACCGTATTTGACCGTCTTGCGGACCCACTGGTCCTTGACTTCTTCCGCCCATACTCCCCAGAAGGACATTAACCTGCCGCCCACCTGGGGGGAATGGGCGGTTAACCCGTCAAAAAGACTTCTCTGGTTTTTTCGCGGTCTGTGCCGCTCTAGACTTTACTTTCCGCAAGAAAGAATTTTGTGGATTTTTCCAGTACGGTCTTGTATATTCCCGTCCTGGCCTGTATGACCTGGCGTCGTACGCCCTCTTGTAGTCTAGCTGGGCTGGCCGGGTGGCCTGCTGTGTCTTCCTGGGTCTTTGTGGTATTAGACCCGACTTTCCCCCAGTAGCTCGACTAATAGCTTCTTCTAGGGTCTTTCCGAACAGCACCTTGCCGTTAAATGGAATGTTACAGAGACTCAATTTTGAGGTTCTATCAGCTCCCCAATGTCGCAACCAGAGGGCCCTCTTTGCTGTCACTGCAAAAGCCATAATTTTTGCGAGTAACTTTGTCAGGTCCATAGAGGCTTCTGCTATGAAATTGGCGGCAAGGTCGAATTCTTCCATTGTTTGTATGACTGACTCTGACCCTGTATCTGCCTTTAAGGCTGCTTGGGTTCTCGTGGTCCAAACCTTGAGTGCTCTGGAGACTGAGGTTAGGGCAATGGCTGGACGGCACGCTGCACCCGCAGCTGAGTACACCTTTTTCAGGTCTGTGTCTGCACGTCTATCCATTGGGTCTTTGAAGGTTGTAGAATCTTGCAATGGCAACGCGACCTGTCGGGCCAGACGTTGTAAGGCCGCATCTATGCCCAGCGGAGAGTCCCAAAGGTCTGCTTCTGGGGTTTTAAAAGGGTACAACCTTGAGAAACGATTTTGTATGTTTGCCCGCTTCTCCGGCTTTTCCCATTCTTCCTCGAACCATTCCCGGATCTCTGGCAAGAGGGGGAAGGTAACCCCTTGTCTCTTCCGGCTAGGAAAAAATCTTTTAATTTTTTCAGGTGGCTGATCATCCTGATCCCAATCAATGGCCTCCCTTACGGCTGTGACAAATGATTCAATATATTGAAAATCAAATAAATATTCTGAGGGCTCTTCAGAGTCCGATGAGTCTATTAACAGCGCCTCCCGGGCAGGTGATTCGTCGCGCACTGGCTGATTGGATCTAGACCTAGGTGATTTGGTGGCTGAGGCTGACTGAATACCCTCTGCCACTGCTTCTTGAATATAGTCTCTAATTCTTCTGGCCTCTTCCCTGTCTGTAGCCACGTCCTTGATGCAGCCAGTGCATAGAAGTTTGCCAGGTTCGGATGGTGCCGAACATGCCAAGCAAAGACCATCGTCTGGGCGGGGTCTTGGTACATTTGGCTCTGCTACAGTCGCAGAGTGACTGGATTTGCGTGCTGGACTAGAATGGGACTTATGCATTGCCCGAGAGCCAGACGCTTGCGGAGATTTTGAGCGGTGGCGGGACTTTTTTCTCCGTTCATGTCTTATCTTAGGGCTTCTGCTCCTAAAAAGACAACCAAGAAACACTACCTTTAGCTCTTGGTATTGCACTCTTTTACATTATGGCCCCCGTTGACCCCTCCTACCTGTCCGGTGACCTTGGTGCATTCTGGGGCTGTGGTGAGCTCATGCTGTGTAAAAAAGATACACATATCAGGCGGTGAAGCAATTGATACCAACGCAGTAAGAACAAGCGTGTACCTAAAAAGTCTCTCTTTTTTTTTTTTTTATCTATTTACATACACACATTTTATTTTTATTTTTTATTTTATTTTTTTATTTTTTTATTTTTTTAAACCTCCTGTTTACCTTTAAGGAGAAGAAAAAGTTGCAGGGTGGCAGCACTTTTTGGTGTCTAAAAAACGAGGATGGAAGTCCTGTTAGGCAGAGTGTTTTTCAGAGGAAGAAAGAAAAGAAAGAGATACCTTTTAAAACTTGCAGCTGACACAATCCTAACACACCCCCCTCCTCAGCTGAAGGCTTACCTAGAGCTTCCTCTCCCAGACAGTGGCAGACCACACTGAGCTTCCTGCCCTGGAGAGTTTTTATAGCCGATTTGGGGTCCGCCCACGGCACGCCCCGGCCCCGCCCCCTTGTGATGTCACCGCCGACTAGCAGAAATTGGAGGAGGAAGGGGCGGCGCGCTCCTACGGAGTTCAGAGCTGAGTGAGGAGAGGGAGCCACAGCATGTCCTAGCAGACGGACAGGAGCCACACCACAGCCCCTGTTAAAACAGTAAGCTTCTTACAAGCTAAAACGCCCGCAGCTCATGCACCTGAGCGTCCAGTGTCATAAAGGGGCATACCTTTATTACTTCTGGACCTTCCAACCCGAGGAGAGGCTGAACCTGGGTGGGGATGGTTCGGCAGGGGGGTTCTTTTCTTCCTTGTCCCTTGAAATTTTCTTTGTTTGTCTGGAAGAGTCTTAGGTGGTCTGATCGTCCGACCAAAAAAAGGAACAAGGACTGGGGAGGAGGGGCCCCCTACTTATTAGCTAGGAGAAGGTGGTACTGGTAGACCGGAGGAGGGGATTAACCCATGATGTGCTGACGGGAGGACTGGCCAGGAAATAGAAATTACTGCAGAAGAATCAAAAACTGAATCTGAACCAGAAATACCTTCAGTCAGAAAATCAACCAGAATCAATAAAGGTGTTCCAGCTGAATGTTTATCTTACATAGCTCGCAGAGCTGTTCAAACTGAACCAGGTTCATGGAAAGAGATGCAGAAACTGCCAATGCATGAGAAACAAGTATGGAACAAAGCCGCTGATGAAGAAATGACATCACTCGAAGATCTCCAGACATGGACACTTTCAGAGCTACCTCAAGGTAAACATGCCATAGGATGTAAATGGGTTTTTAAAACCAAATGTAACTCTGAAGGGAAAGTCTGTCGGTACAAGGCAAGGCTGGTTGCTAAAGGTTGCCATGCGTACAATGATTGTGAAACATCACGATATTAAGACAGCTTTTCTTAATGGTGATATTGAAGAAGAAATTTACATGTCACAACCAGAAGGATATTTGAAAAAGGGACAAGAGCATCTTGTCTGCAAGTTGAATAAATCTTTTTATGGCCTTAAACAATCAGCTCGAGCATGGAACCTGAAGATTAATCAAGTTCTACTAAATGAAGGATTTACAAGAAGCAAAGCTGATCCGTGCCTATATGCTAAACAAGTAGACACTGAGTGGATGTATCTGCTAATTTATGTTGATGACCTGATCATTGCTCACAAAAACAACAATGAAATTGCAAAGTTAACAGGAGTACTTAACAAGCACTTTGAAACTAAAGACCTAGGTGAAGTGACATATTATCTTGGAATTGACATCCAGCGTGAGAAAGATGGAAGTTTCCTGTTGAATCAGAGCGCAAAAATTGAATCTATTCTTCAGCAATTCTGTTGAATTGACAGAGGCGAAAGGAGCAAGCACACCTATGGACACAGCCTATCCAAAGTTAGAAGGAGAAGATGGTCTTCTCACATCCAATGAACAATACAGACAAGCAGTGGGGGCACTTCTCTACATTGCAACCACTACACGTCCAGACATTGCAGCCAGCATGTCTCTTCTTTGCAGGCGAGTTGATAAACCACGTCTAAGAGATTGGAATGCGATCAAAAGAGTTATGAGATATCTGAAACAGACAAAAGACTTAAATTTGAAACTGTCAGCAAGTGGTGATTTAAACCTCGTGGGATATGTGGACTCCGATTGGGCAGGTGATCACAGCACACGCAAATCCACAAGTGGTTACTTATTAAAATTGGGAGACAGTCCTATATCATGGTCCAGCAAGAAACAGATGTCAGTGGCATTGTCCTCTACAGAAGCTGAATACATATCTGCAGCTTATGCCAGTCAAGAAGTTGTGTGGTTACAACAATTACTCAAGGATCTTGGAGAAGCAACATCAGAACCTACCGTCTTATTTGAGGATAATCAGGGTTGCATTAAGCTTGCAACAAGTGAGAAGATTAATGGAAGAACCAAGCACATCGATGTCAGACATCATTACATTCATGACTTAGTTGATCAGAAAGTGATTGAACTTGTGTATTGTGAATCGGAAAAAATGATTGCTGATGTTTTGACAAAACCACTAGCTAGAAACAGATTTGTTGATCTTAGATCAGAAATGGGATTGGCATAGATAGTAGTTGTTGAGTGGGGGTGTTAGCATACAAGGTTTGTATTATATGAGCAACATCTACTAAATGTCATTGCTGTGTGCCTATTACATTATATGATCACTAGATGGCAGTGTTACGTTTGCTAGTTCATGTTTTGTCTATGTACAAGAAGTAATAATAAAGTTCAGTTCCTGTTTCCACGACCTACAGACTGTCTGCCTGTAATTTGTTTAGCTCCAAAAGCTTATGTCTAACACATGTACCCTATGTACCCTATGCAGAGGTACTACAGGGGGTATTTGACAGACAGGGGAGGGGAAAAAATATCAACGACTAGACTTACTGAAATGTTACAGTAACATTATTAGATAGATTTACATGGGAGGCACTACTGTAATTGCAGCTCTTTGACCCTTTTACTTACTGTATTGTATGTTATATTCTTCAAAATAAGAATTTTAACCACTTCGGGTCCGCGCCATTGACAGAATACGTCAACAGCGCGGACCTGAGGCGCCGGGGTCACGTCTTTGGACGTGATTTACTTGTAATTTCCCCCTGTGGCGCGCGGCGGGGAAAAACAGTCCCGACGCATCACCAAGGATTTGATGCGTGTACCCGGCGGCCGCGATGTCCGTCAGGTACACACGATCGTCGGTGACAGAGCAGGGACGTGGAGCTGTGTGTGTAAACACAGAGCTTCACTACCTGTCAGGGAGAGGTGACAGATGCTGTTTCTCTTGTACATAGGGAGACAGCATCGATCACCTCCCCCAGTCACCCCCCTCCCCCCACACAGTTAGAACCCACCCAGGCAATACATTTAACCCCTTCCTCACCCCCTAGTGTTAACCCCTTCAATGCCAGTCACATTTATACAGTAATTAGTGCATATTTATAGCACTGGTCGCTGTATAAATGTGAATGGCGCCAAAAATGTGTCAAAAGTGTCTGATGTGTCTGCCGCAATATCGCAGTCCCAATAAAAATCGCAGATCGCCGCCATTACTAGTAAAAAAAAAATATAAAAAAAAAATCATAATTCTGTCCCCTATTTTGTAGGCGCTATAACTTTTGCGCAAAGCAGTCACTTATTGTGATTTTTTTTTTTTTCAAAAATACGTAGAAGAATATCGGCCTAAACTGAGAAAAAAAAATATTTTTTTTTAAAAAAAAATTGGGATATTTATTATAGCAACAAGTAAAAAATATATATATATATTTTTAAATCGTCGCTCTTTTTTTGTTTATAACGCAGAAAATAAAAACCGCACGGGCGATCAAATACCACCAAAAGAAAGCTCTATTTGTGGGGGAAAAAAGGACGCCAATTTTGTTTGGGTACCACGTCGCACGACCGCGCAATTGTAAGTTAAAGTGACGCAGTGCCGCAAGCTGAAATTTCGCCTGGGAACGAAGGGGGTTTATGTGCCCAGTAAGCAAGTGGTTAATGATAATTGCATCATACAGTAAGCTGCAGTTTTTACTGTAATACTGGAATACTACTGTAAACTGTATCATCAATATTGTAGAAAACAAACTATTCCATACTATTCCATAGTTTATTTTCTACAATATTTTTCTTGTCATGGTTAGTATCATACGTAACATCCCACTGAATTACTGTAAGATACTGTAATACTGTAGGCCTATCACACACACACACTAAATGAATACGCAAATGAGTAAATAAACATATTTGTTGCTCTTTGAGTTGAGTTGAGTTGAGGTGCACTTTCTATAGCGTGGTCAATTACCCCGAAGGATCCCGACACGCTTTTTCCCCGCCGCGCGCCACAGGGGGAAATTACAAGTAAATCACGTCCAAAGACGTGACCCTGGCGCCTCAGGTCCGCGCTGTTGACGTATTCTGTCAATGGCGCGGACCCGAAGTGGTTAAAAAATTGTACCTTTACTCTATGCACAGAGTCCTGTCCTATACATTATATAATTCCATCATTGATTGTGAGGCCATGGTTGACATGCCTGACATGGTCTATAATTGTGGCCCGAATTTCATCAGGGACAGCATGGTGTCTTCGTGCTCCTCGGCCTCTTCCCCCTATTCCACCACCACGCACCCTTACTCCTCCTCCTCTTCTTCCTCTTCCTCCAGCAGGCAGTTGCCCTTGTTCATTTACTTGGCCAGGTGCCTCCATGTTCAGAAATTATGGTATTATGTTTCTTAATAATTTTGACAATTGAACAGACTATTGTGCATGTGATGACTTAAACAATGAAATTACACTGACACGTTTTGGAGAGAACGACCATTAGACTGAGAATTGACAAATCAGTTTAGATCAACAAGATCTATTCAATTGAAAATTGTGCTAAATGTAGGTTACTTGTACTAAATAATTTGAAAAATGTACTAAGACATTCAGACATGTACTGAGACATTTGCAATTTGATGAAATTAGTGAGAAATGCAATTCAGTTGTGAACAATTGTCAAGTGGTTTGGAGATTTGTCCATGTTGTTTTGAGAATGTCATTTCTGTTTCAAGAAATGAGCCAAAGCAATGGAGAAAAACTGTAAGGCCTCGTACACACGATCAAATCTGTCGTGTGTACGGCCGAGCCGACGGATTTGACCACCCGACAGATTTCAAAGCATGCTTTGAAATCTATCGGGTGGGAATCCATCCGCCCGACATGTCTGCTGGTTAGTACACTTACCAGCAGACATGTCGTCCCGCACCGCCGCCGAATGGATTCGGCGCATGCGCGGAAGTGTTTTACTTCCTGGTGCGGTGACGTGGCGGCGTCAACGTCACCGCCACGTCACCGACACGTCAGCGCGCTCTCTGCTGGCGGGGATTTTGGTTTGCTCGTGTGTACACGCGAGCAAACCAAAATCCCAGCAGACAGATTTGTTCAAATCTGTCGGACGGACAGATTTGAACAAATCTGTCTGCTCGTGTGTACGAGGCCTAACTGACTATGCCTCTGCTTGATCCCTAGCTTCTTGTCAGAAACCATGAATCAGACCGAGACAAAAGTACAGTTAAAGGGGTTGTAAAGGTACAATTTTTTTCCTAAATATCTTCCTTTACCTTAGTGCAGTCCTCCTTCACTTACCCCATCCTTCCATTTTTCTTTTAAATGTCCTTATTTCTTCTGAGAAATCCTCACTTTCTGTTCTTCTGTCTATAACTCCACACAGTAATGCAAGGCTTTCTCCCTGGTGTGGAGTGTCATGCTCGCCCCCTCCCTTAGACTACAGGAGAGTCAGGACACCCACTAACACACAGCTCCTTTCTCTATCTGCAACGTAGGGAGCGTCCTGACTCTCCTGTAGTCCAAGGGAGGGGGGTGAGCACGACACTCCACACCAGGAAGAAAGCCTTGCATTACTGTGTGGAGTTACTGACAGAAGAACAGGAAGTGAGGATTTCTCAGAAGAAATAAGGACATTTAAAAGCAAAATGTAAGGATGAGGTAAGTGAAGGAGGACTGCACTAAGGTAAAGGAAGCTATTTAGGGGAAAACATTGTACCTTTACAACCCCTTTAAAGTTTGTCTAGCAGTTGATCTGGGCAAAAACGCTTTTGGAAGGGGGTATATAGACTTGTATACTTATCCTGCAGGTCGGTGGGAGTCTCTAAACTTGCTATAGCTACTTGTTTAGAGCCTGACCCTGGACCGTCTTGGAATGTGGCAACCTGGAAATCTGCACAGAGATGAAACTCAAATCAGAGGTATCCCTTTCACAAATATGTCTTTTTAAGATCACCAGCAAGCTGTAGGCTTGGTTTCACATTTTTACCAGCATAACCCTAACAACTTTGCTGAAACACATCTGTTGTTTGTAAACCAAAATACACTATATTGTCAAAAGTATTGGGACACCTGCCTTTATACTCACATCAATGGCATCCCAGTCTTAGTCCGTAGGGTTCAATATTCATTTGGCCCATCCTTTGCCGCTATAACGTATTCAACTCTTCTGGGAAGGCCGTCCACAAGGTTTAGGAGGGTGTCTATGGGAATGTTTAACCATTCTTCCAGAAGGGTTTTTTTTTTGTCATTCGTTATGATCGTAATTCTTAAATCCGAAAATTCGAAAATCCAAAAATAAGAAAGAAAATCCCAAAATTCGAAAAAATAACTAACTAGCTAACAAATAATAGCTACCTATTAAATTCTAGGTATTGGAATTTCCTTTCTAATTTGGATGTTAGTGAACGTAACAAATACGAATTTAAGTTACAGATTATCCAAAATAACGAATGCCTCGTCTAAACAACTGGAACGGAACAAATTAATAACAATAAATAATAAAAAGATGTTTTATTTTTATTATTATTATTAACCAATTACAATTACAAAATGCAGGTAAAGGACCTTGCCCCTTTTTGCGTTTCGGCACTGCGTCGTTTTAACTGACAATTGCGCGGTCGTGCGACGCGGCTCCCAAACAAAATTGGCGTCCTTTTTCCCCCACAAATAGAGCTTTCTTTTTGTGGTATTTGATCATCTCTGCGGTTTTTATTTTTTGCCCTATAAACAAAAATAGAGCGACACTTTAAAAAAAAATGCAATATTTTTTACTTTTTGCTATAATAAATATCCCCGAAAAATATATAAAAAAACATTTTTTTCTCTCAGTTTAGGCCGATACGTATTCTTCTACATATTTTTGGTTAAAAAATCGCAATAAGCGTTTATCGGTTGGTTTTCGCAAAATTTATAGCGTTTACAAAATAAGGGATAGTTTTATTGCATTTTTATATATTTTTTTTTTTTTACTACTAATAGCGGCGATCAGCGATTTTTTTCATGACTGCGACATTATGGCGGACACTTCGGACAATTTTGACACATTTTTGGGACAATTGTCATTTTCACAGCAAAAAATGCATTTAAATTGCATTGTTTACTGTGGAAATGACAGTTGCAGTTTGGGAGTTAACCACAAGGGGGCGCTGTGACTTTGAGTGTGCCCTGCGTGTGTGTTTACTACTGTAGGGGGGTGTGGCTGTAGGTGTGACGTCATCGATCGCGTCCCCCTATAACAGGGATGACGTGATCGATGCTGCGGCCACAGTGAAGCACGGGGAAGCCGTGTTTACACACGGCTCTCCCCGTTCTTCAGCTCCAGGGATGGATCGCCGCACTGCAGCGGCGATCGGGTCCGCGAGTCCCGTGGTCCCGGTCCTGGAGCTTCGGACCGGGTCACGGGCGCGCGCCGCGGGCGCGCGCCCGTGACCCACCGCTGGGTACTGAAATCAACGTATATATACGTTGATGTGCCCAGCCGTGCCATTCTGCCACCGTATATGTGCAATAGGCGGTCCTTAAGTGGTTACGTTCCATTCGTTTAGATACAGCATTCTTTATTTCCGATAACCTGTAACTTAAATTCGTATTCGTTGCGTTCACTAACATCCAAATTAGAAAGGAAATTCCAATACCTAGAATTTAATAGTTAGTAATAGCTAGGTTAATATTAGTTGGTTATTATTTTAGATTTTTAAAATTTGGGGTTTTCGAATATTCTTATTTCAAATTTACGAATTTACGATTATTAGAATTCACGAATATTCGGAAAAATTTGTTAAACAGGTTTTCGTTAATTTGGATATTTATGTTTGTCGAAATTTGTTAAAAGACTCATTCAGAACTAAACAAATTGCACATGTCTACCCATAACGAACCCCACTTCACCTCAGACTATCCGGCAACAGTCAATTATGAGACAAACCCCCACAATGCCCCAGCAGTCTGAAAAGGTGGAATTCATTTACCTTCATAGATTTCTTAACCACTTAAGGACCCCTTCACGCCGATATACGTCGGCAGAATGGCACGGCTGGGCACATCAACGTACCTGTACGTGGCCCTTTAAGCCCTGCCACGATCCCGTCCGAAGCTCCGTGACTGCGGCCGTGGGACCAGCAGACCAGCACACCCGATCGCCGCTGGAGTCCCGGGATCGGTCCCCGGAGCTGAAGAACGGGGAGAGGTGAGTGTAAACACAGTTTCCCTGTTCTTCACTGTGGCGCCCGCATTGATTGTGTGTTCACTTATATATACATTACAATCAATGACGTCACACCTACAGCCACACCCCCTTACAGTTAGAAAAACATATGAGGTCACACATAACCCATTCAGCGCCCCCTTGTGGTTAACTCCCAAACTGCAATTGTAATTTTCACAGTAAACAATGCATTTTTTTTGCTGTGAAAATGACAATGGTCCCAAAAATGTGTCAAAATTGTCCGAAGTGTCCACCAAATTGTCGCAGTCACGAAAAAAAATCGCTGATCGCCGCCATTAGTAGTAGAAAATTATAAAAATGCAATAAAACTATCCCCTATTTTGTAAACGTTATAAATTTTGCGCAAACCAATCGATAAACGCTTATTGCGATTTTTTTACCAAAAATATGTAGAAGAATACGTATCAGCCTAAACTGAGGAAAACATTATTTTTTATATATTTTTGGGAGATATTTATTATAGCAAAAAGTAAAAAATATTGCTTTTTTTTCAAAATTGTCGCTCTATTTTTGTTTAACCACTTGCCCACGGTGTCATAGTCAAAAGACGTCATGATTTTAAAGATGGATATCTCGGTAACGGCAGCAGCTGCTGCCACAACCGAGATATCCATCTTTTCCGTGGGCAGTGCTGTACACGATAATGGCGGTCCCAGCGGCGGATTCGCCGCAAGATCGCCGTTATCGGTGGCGGGAGAGGGCCCCCCCCCCTCCCGCCGCTCTCCCGCGCTCTCCGCCGCTTACCGGAGCCGTCGGTAACGGCGGAGGCGATCGGGGTCCTCCTGCTGGCTGTGTTGGGATGCGTGTGAGGGAAAAATCGCCCCCACCCGTCCCCCACAGCTCTGCTGGGCGGAAGTGACGTCAAAACGTCAGTCCCGCCCAGCGTCTTAAAGAAACATTTTTTTTTTCTGAAATTTGAAAAATTACAATTTTTTTTTTTTTTGCATTTAAGCCTAAATATGAGATCTGAGGTCTTTTTGACCCCAGATCTCATATTTAAGAGGACCTGTCATGCTTTTTTCTATTACAAGGGATGTTTACATTCCTTGTAATAGGAATAAAAGTGATAATTTTTTTTTTAAATTTATTTCGATGTATAAAATTATAAACTAATTAAAAATAAATAAGAAAACAAAAAAAAAAAATGTAAAACGCCCCGTCCCGACGAGCTCGCGCGCAGAAGCGAACGCATACGCGAGTAGCGCCCGCATATGAAAACGGTGTTCAAACCACACAAGTGAGGTATCGCCGCGATCGTTAGAGCGAGAGCAATAATTCTAGCCCTAGACCTCCTCTGTATCTCAAAAAATGCAACCTGTAGAATTTTTTAAACGTTGCCTATCGAGATTTTTAAGGGTAAAAGTTTGACGCCATGCCACGAGCGGGCGCAATTTTTAAGTGTGACATGTTGGGTATCATTTTACTCGGCGTAACATTATCTATCACAATATATAAAAAAATTGGGCCAAATTTATTGTTGTCTTATTTTTTTATTCAAAAAAGTGTTTTTTTTTTCAAAAAAAGTGCGCTTGTAAGACCGCTGCGCAAATACGGTGTGACAAAAAGTATTGCAATGACTGCCATTTTATTCTCTAGGGTGTTAGAAAAAAAAAATATATAATGTTTGGGGGGTTTAAGTAATTTTCTAGCAAAAAAAACAGTTTTAGTCTCGTAAACACCGAATCTGAAAAACAAACCCGGTGGGCAAGTGGTTAAAGCGCAAAAAATAAAAAATGGCAGAGGTGATCAAATACCACCAAAAGAAAGCTCTATTTGTGGGAAAAAAAGAACGCCAATTTTGTTTGGAAGCCACGTCGCACGACCGCGCAATTGTCAGTTAAAGCGACGCAGTGCCGAATCGCAAAAAGTGTCCGGGTCCTTTAGCTGCCTCATGTCTCGTACACACGACCGAGGAACTCGTTGAGCTCCTTGTTGGGCTGTTGAGGAACTCGACGAGCCAATTTTCTCCATTCCCGTCGAGGAAAAAGAGAACATGCTCTCTTTTTGGCTCGTCGAGCTTCTCGACAGTTTCCTCGTCGAAAAGTGTACACACGACCGGTCGTGTGTACGAGGCCTAAAGGTCCGGGTCTTAAGTGGTTAAGAGATATTGTTGATAAATATTTCTGTCCCAAGTGAAGGAGCTTCTCCAACCCAGCGTGCAGGAAGGACACCCTGGCCCAGATTCATAGAGCAATTACGCCTGTCTAACTGGTGTTAGACAGGAGTAATTTTAAATTTCGCGCGCCGTATCACTAGTTTGAATCCTCAAACCATGATACGGCGGCTTCGGGCTTCGATCCGAGAGGCTTACGTCCTCGTAAGCCTTCGGATCTACGCTGCGATATTTTTGCGGCCGCTGGGAGGAGTTTGCGTCATTTTGATGCGTCGGGATATGCAAATGAGTTTTTACGGCGATCCACGAAGATACGAGCGGTCTTCGCAATCGCTTACGTCTATTTTTTTTTTTACGTACTGTTAGACCAGCTTTTTGCTGGTCTAACGGTGCGTAGCCCATGTTAAGTATGGCCGTCGTTCCCGCGTCTAATTTAATTATTTTTTTTACGTAAGTCGTTCGGGAATAGAAATGTCCGTAAACGACGCTACTCAAACAACGAATGACGTAACGACGTGATTTCGCGCAATGCACGGTGGGAAATTTGCGAACGGAGCATGCGCAGTTCGATCGCCGCGGGAATGCGCCTATTTTAAATGCTTCACGCCCCCTACTCGCGTAGATGGATTGCGACGGGAGAAATACACTACGCCGCCGTCGTTTACTGGACAAAATCTACCTGGATTCCACGTAGAGCCAGGTAAAAAACGGCGGCGTAGTGTATTTCGGAAACGCTACGATAATCGAATTCTCTCTGAATCTGGGCCCATATTTCTTCTGACCTTTATCATGTACACAAATAATATTACACCTTTCCATCCTCTCCAGAAGAGAAGCTTTATTGTCCTTATTCAGAGAAGTAATCCAAACCACGCTCTCAGCATTCATTAGGTTGTTATAGAATGATCTCCTCCCTACATGGGCCATAATCAGTGGGGTAGAGGGCTTCCCCTTAGACCTCTCCAAAAGCCCCTGGCCTGGTTGGGTCTGTCACAGTTGGTATTTGTGAAATGACAGATTTGGGTTCCCATTGATTTCAATGGGATTTGGGTTCAGCATCCAAACTTCTTTAACCACTACACTACCGGCCGCCATCAATTGACAGCGGCATGACAGTTCTATTGTTCTGACAGGACGTCATATGACGTTCTTGTTTTTCACAGCCACTAGGGGGCGTGCGTGCGCACTCGCCGTGTTACTGGGAACATGATGCGCGTGCCCGGCGGCCGCGATGGCCTCCGGGCACCCGCGATTGCCCAGTAACTGAGCAGGGACGTGGAGCTTTGTGCGAAAACACAGAGCTCCACATCCTGTCAGGGAGAGGAGACTGATGCATAGGGACACAAATCGGTCTCCTCCCCCAGTTAGTCTCCTCCCCCCACAGTAAAAATCACTCCCAATTTACACATTTAACCCCTTCCTTGCCCCTTAGTGTTAACCCCTTCACTGCCAGTCACATTTATACAGTAATCAGTGCATATTTATAGCACTGTTCGCTCTATAAATGTGAATGGTCCCAAAAAAGGTGTCAAAAGTGTCCGATGCTTCCGTCATAAAGTCCCAATAAAAATCGCAGATCGCCGCCATTACAGTAAAAAAAATTAAAAAATCATAATTATGTCCCCTATTTTGTAGCAACTAAAACTTTTGCGCAAACCAGTCACTATACGCTTATTGCGATTTTTTTTTTACCAAAAATAGGTAGAAACTGAGAAAAAAAATATTTAAAAAAAAAATTGTATATTTACTATAGCAAAAAGTAAAAAATATTGCGGTAGATTCACGTAGAGCGGCGTATATTTATTCCAGCGTAGCGTATCGTCTTTACGCTATGCTGGCACAACGTAGAGAAGCAAGCCTGCTATTCACGAAGAATATGCGCTCCACGTTGCGCCGGCGTAGCGTATAGTTGTCGGCGTAAGTCAAAGTAGGAGGAAGTGGGCTGAAAGTGGGTGTGATATATTTAAATGAAGCGTGACCCCATGCAAATGATGGCGCCAGCTTCAAAAAACAAACTGCGCATGCGTCGTCTCTTGGACGCATCCTAGTGCGCATGCTCACCGTTACGTCAAAATAGCTGCCTAAGATACGTCAGAACACTGCCTACGACGTGAACGTAACCTACGCACAGCCCTATTCACGTAGTACGACGTAAACGGCATACGCGACATAAAATTTTACGGCGTCGTCCCCTGGCCCATACCTTTGCATTACCTGCGCCTGCTATATGAGGGGTAACTTTTCGCCGGACGTAAGCCTTACGCATATCGCATATATGAAGCGGCCGGGCGCATCTACGTTCATGAATCGGCGTATCTTTCTCGTTTGCATATTTAAAATGGGAACACCGAATGCGTCCAGCGTAACTATGCGCCAACGATACGCCGGCGTAGGCAAGCTACGTCGAGCAGCTGAAGCCATGCTTTTCGACGTATCTCGCTTTTTTTTTAAAAGTGTCGCTCTATTTTTGTTTATAGCGCAAAAAATAAAAACCGCACGGGCGATTAAATACCACCAAAAGAAAGCTCTATTTGTGGGGGAAAAAGGACACCAATTTTGTTTGGGAGCCACGTCGCACGACCGCGCAATTGTCAGTTGAAGCAACGCAGTGCCGGAAGCTGAAATTTCGCCTGGGCAGGAAGGGGGTATAGGTGCCCAGTAGGCAAGTGGTTAAAGGAACAGCGAGTTTGCAAAGAGTGCACACTCATGGGCAAGGAAAATATAAAAATAGGACTTTTGCTCATATAAGCTAATTAACCGCTTGCCGGCCGCTGCACGACTATTTACGTCGGCAGAATGGCACGGTTGCGCATATGGACGTACCTGTACGTCCCTTTTAAATAGTGGCATTGTGGCCGTATGCGCCCGCCGTGGGTGGGACCGCACCGGGTGGCCGCGATCGTGTCACGGAACCATAGAACGGGGAGATGCCATTGTAAACAAGGCATTTCTCTGTTCTGCCTAGTGACAGGACACCGATCGGCTGCTCCCTGTCATCGGGAGTGGTGATCAATGTCGTGTCACTCATACTGTAGCCCAGCCCCAACACAGTTAGAATTACTTCCTAGGACACACTTAACTCTTTCCTCGCCCCCTATTGTTTAACCCCTTCCCTGCCCGTGTCATTTAAACAGCATTTTTATAGCACTGATCGCTGTATAAATGACACTGGTCCAAAATAGCATCAAAAGTGTCCGATGTGTCCGCCATAATGTCGCCGTCACGATAAATATCGCTGATCGCCGCCATTACTAATAAAAAATATAATAATATCCCCTATTTTGCAGACGCTATAACTTTTGCACAACGCAATCAATATACGCTTATTGGCCTGGATTTACAAAGCACTTACACCGACGTATCTCCAGATACGCTGCGTAAGTACAAATATGCGCCGTCGTATCTGTACGCCGGACCCACAAACTAAGATGCGCCTAAAAACAGACTTCATCCCACAGACGTAACTTGCCTACGCCGGCGTCAGGGCGGACTTACCATTGGGCTTGACTGGGCTAAAGCCCATGGGCCCCGCCCAATAGGGGGCCCCTCTAAAAAATAAAAATAAAAAAAATGTTTTTTTTTTTTTTTTTTAGGGGTCCGGAGGTCCCCAGGGCCCCGGACAGCAACCCTTCCTTTTTTTATTTATTTTTATAAAAAAATATGTTTTTTTAAATATTTATATATATATATATATATATATATATATATATATATATATATATATATATATATATATATACATATATAATCATTATTATTATTATTAAAGGCCCCAGAGGTCTCCAGGGCCCCTGGATGGCAACCCCCCCCTTTTTTTATAAAACAATTTACATATATATATATATATATATATATATATATATATATATATATATTTTTTTTTATTAAAGGGCTCAGAGGTCCCCAGGGCCCCATGTGGCAACCCCCCCCCTTTTTTTTTATATAAATTTTTATTTTTTATTTTTGTTTATATATATTTTTTTATTATTAAAAGGCCCAGAGGTCCCCAGACCCCCCGGATGGCAACCTCCCTTTTTTATGTATTTTTTTATAAATGTTTATATTTTTTTATTTTTTTTTAGGGGTCTGGAGGTCCCCAGGGGCCCTGGGCCCCCAGGGCCCTGGACAGCAACCCCCACTTTTTTTATTTTTTTTAATAAAAAAAATATGTTTTTATATATATAAAAAATAAATAAAAATGGGCTAACTTTACTGCCTATTTTTTTTTTTGAATTCATTGAATTAATTTTTTTCCAAAAAAATGCATTTAAAAAGACTGCTGCGCAAATACAGTGCAACATAAAATATTGCAACAACCGCCATTTTATTCTCTAGGCCAAGGTCTTTACTAAAAAATTATATAATCTATGGGGGTTCTAAGTAATTTTCTAGCAAAAAAAAATAATGATTTTATCTTGAAAAGAGCTGTCAGAAAAAGGTTTGGTGTTGATCATCTGGAAGGATTAGGATTACAGCAACTAGGATCACATGCTTCAGGTCACACACTTGATCTTATTTTCAGACAAGCTCTGGAAATAAAAATTTTGGAAAATGAAAAGTTGCCATGGACAGACCACCATGCAATTATATTCAGTATTTCCACCATCCCCCCCCGCAACAAAAACATCAAATCCAGTGACAACACACTGGACTAGATGTCAGAAGAAGCTCCACTCGGAACTCTTCAAAACGACTTTAAGGAAGAAAATAGAAACAACTCAGCCGCATCAAACGGCCGTTGAAACATTGGAAGCCATAAACTCGGCCATGCTACAGTCAGCCGACTTGGTAGCGCCGAAACGAAGAACCCGCATTCGGAAAAACAACCGCAACTGGTTTAACAACCAGCTGTCGTTACTGAAGCAAGAACGCAGAAGGGCAGAATCTGCCTGGAAAAGATGTTCTTCAGACCTAAACCTATCCATCTACAAGGCGACTACAAGAAAATACCACAAAGGAATTTTCCAAGCCAAGAAAAAGTATTTTTCGGAGGCTATCAACGGCGCCCAAAACCGCCCCCGCGAACTCTTCAAGATGGTCACCCAGACCATGGAACCAGAATGCATCAAAGCCCCCAGTTCGGACACACAAGAATTTTGTGATGAACTATTGGATTACTTCATTAATAAAATCGAGGCAATCCGTGAAAGCATTCAGCAAAACAATCCCCCCCTTAGCCCCCCCTGCAGCCTCTCACACAGCACCCATAGTAATTCTCCTATATCAGGTAAGTTTACCCTGGAACCCATCTCCATTGAGACCACCAAGAATATCATTGGCGCTTTCCGTAATTGCACAGCGCCAAATGACATTATCCCCACAAAACTGCTGAAGGAATGCGCCTACATCCTGGCTCCTCCCATCACGCAGCTTATCAACCAGTCTTTCTTGGAGGGCATAGTGCCCTCACAGTTGAAAGAGGGTATAATCCAACCCATCATGAAGAACCCCTCCCTGGACCCCAAGGACCCACTCCACCGCCGTCCCATAACAAGCCTCAACGTACTCTCAAAGATAATGGAGAAAGTAGTGGTACAACAGCTGCAACAGCATCTAGATACCTACAAGCTACTTGACCCATTGCAATCAGGCTTCCGTCCCGGACACGGGACAGAAACAGCATTGCTGAAAGTATGGGACGATGTTCTCAAGGCCGCAGACGAAGGAGAATCTTGTCTTCTAGTTCTGTTGGACCTAAGTGCCGCTTTCGACACGGTAGACCACAAACTGTTGCTGACTCGGCTTGCTGAAGTAGCCAGAGTCGCAGAAGGCGATTTATCTTGGTTCTCCTCTTTTCTGGAAAACTGATCGCAAACAGTGAATTTAGGACCTTTTACATCTGAGAAACGCACAGTAACATGCGGAGTCCCTCAAGGATCGCCTCTGTCACCAGTGCTGTTTAACATTTATCTTCGTCCTCTCTTTGAGATTATCAGCAGCCAAAAACTGCTCTACCACTCATATGCAGATGACACGCAACTGTATTTCCGCATCTGCAACAGACAGGATCACCACCTCAATCTAGAGACATGTCTCTCTTTGATAGAGGACTGGATGACAAAGAGTTATCTTAAACTCAATGGAGCGAAAACAGAACTTCTCCTGTTTCACGCCAAGCGTAGGAATCAACTTTCAACAGCGTGGACCCCCCCGCCTATTTTGGGCAAGCTCATCACCCCTAGCGCCAAAGTCAAAAGCCTAGGGGTCATTTTTGACTCCTTTATGACTAGTGTTGAGCAGAATATGCCATATTCGAATTCGCGATATATCTCGAATATATAGTCGAATATTCGACAGATATTCGCTAAATACGAATATTCGTGGTATATTTTCGAAATGAAATGATTGCGAATTTTCGCTATCGCGAATGCGAATGCGATTGCGAATTGCGAATTGCGATTGCGAATATTCGAGAAATGCGGAATGGAGCACTCTGATTGGCACAGAATATTCGTGATATATTACAATATAAAATAATTGCGAATATTCGAGAAATGCGGAATGGAGCACTCTGATTGGCTCAGAATATTCGTGATATATTACAATACACAATAATTGCGAATATTCGAGAAATGCGGAAGGAGCACTCTGATTGGCTCAGAATATTCGCGATATATTACAATACACAATAATTGCGAATATTCGAGAAATGCGGAAGGAGCACTCTGATTGGCTCAGAATATTCGTGATATATTACAATACACAATAATTGCGAATATTCGAGAAATGCGGAAGGAGCACTCTGATTGGCTCAGAATATTCGTGATATATTACAATACAAAATAATTGCGAATATTCGAGAAATGCGGAATGGAGCACTCTGATTGGCTCAGAATATTCGTGATATATTACAATACAAAATAATTTCGAAATTTCGAGAAATGCGGAATGGAGTACTCTGATTGGCTCAGAATATTCGTGATATATTACAATATAAAATAATCGCGCGATATCGCTATTTGCCGAATAATCGCATTGCGATTTTTCGGCAATATAAAATGAGCGCTGCAGCTACTCGGCCCAAGGTCTCTAATCATACCAGCAATGCTTTTAGACGTCGATGGGGATCTCTAGGATGTGATCTGTTCTAAAAAAAAATTTAAAACATTCGAATATTCGAAATAGCGAATATTCGCCGCGATATTCGCGATATTCGCGAATACTCGAATATGCAATATTCGTAGCGAATATTCGCAATGCGAATATTCGTGAGCAACACTATTTATGACAATGGACGCACAAATAGGGTCAGTAGTCAGCGGATCTCACCATCTACTGCGCCTACTACGCAGACTCACTCCGTTCATCCCTAAAGAAGATTTAGCGGTCGTGGTGGGAGCAATTGTAAACTCCAGGCTGGATTATGCAAATGCCCTTTACCTCGGACTCCCCAAGTACCAAATCGCTCGTCTGCAAGTCGTTCAGAATACGGCCGCCAGACTTGTGACAGGGAAAAAACCCTGGGAATCAATCTCACCTTCACTGCGAGCCCTTCATTGGCTGCCAGTTAAAGACAGAATTGCTTTTAAAGCTCTCTGTCTTACGCATAGATGTGTCCATGGGAATGCCCCCCTTTATTTATGCGAAATAATAAAAGCGCATAACCCCAATCGCGTTTTGCGATCCACGAATCAGAACCTGCTCCAGGTTCCGAAAGCCAACTTCAAGTCCAAAGGAGAAAGAAGATTCGCGATCCAAGGTCCCAGACTATGGAACGCTTTACCAACCAGCATTCGGTTGGAGGAGAACCACCTAGCATTTAGGAAAAAGGTCAAGACTTTTCTCTTTTGATATCAAAGGAGACAGGAACAACAAGCGCCCAGAGGCGATTCAGTTTGCATGTGCCGCGCTATATAAGTTTTCATTCATTCATTCATTCATTCATAAGTGGTTAAAAATTCCTAATTTACATACAGAAGAAGTTAATTCCTTTGAAGAGATACAATGTTTAGACTTAACTTTCCACTGATAAAGAATGTTTCCAAAACTTGGCAGATTGCCCAGACTGACTTTTGGCTGAGAGCAGACAGGAAATTCTTTGCACACCAAAGTGCAGAGAGAAAATTATTTTCATGTGAAAGATCGTGAAACCTTGTATCAAGAATTGCAACAGGAAAAAGATCGCGATAAAGATTCTTGACAATTAATCGCGCAGCTCTAATATATATATATATATATATATATATATATATATATATATATATATATATATATTTATTATTATTATTAAAGGCCCCAGAGGTCTCCAGGGCCCCTGGATGGCAACCCCCCCTTTTTTTTTAATAAAAATATTTACATTTTCTTTATATTTTTTATAAATGTTTATTTTTTTAAATTTTTCAATTTTTTATTAAAGGGCCCAGAGGTTTCTTTTTTCTTTTTTTTATTAAAGGGCCCAGAATTTTTATTCCGTGCACAGATGAGAGTCACCCCCCCCCCCCCCCCCCCCCCGCTCAACAACTTTAATGTGCACCCCGCCCGCTCAGCATCTTTAATGCCCCCCCAGTCAACAACTTCAATTCGCCCCCCGCTCAACAACTTTAATGCGCACCCCAGCTCAACAACTTCAATTCGCCCCCCCCCCCCCCTCAACAACTTTAATGAATGCGCCCCCCCCCCCGCTCAACAACTATGATCCCCTCCTCGCTCCAGGGGGCCTCTTCAACACTCAAGCCCAGGGGCCCCCACCACCCTAAGTCCTGCCCTGGCCGGCGTAGAGTGGGCGCATATTAAGTACGTTTTACGTTCGGCGTAAAGTTATTCCCCATAGATGAGGCGCAACCCATGCAAAGGTATGGAGCAGGGAACACAAGCCTACATTTTATACAATTCACACTAAATAACAATTTCCTGCCACCAAATTAGAGACGCAACAATTTTCTTCCAATCTGTTGCTAAAAACTTTCCCTGCCTTCCGTCAATCCTCCCATTCTGTTTTCTTTTCTACATAAAAAAAGTCGATGAGCTGAGAAGTACAAGGAAAGACAACGCCGCTTTCTAGACGGGAGACGGCAGACTATTTACAAACATCAAACATGGGCGGCGCTGATGAGATCACCACCTGAAGGACGATACGCCGCGGTCGCAAGGCTGCGTTCGCACACACCGAGCCGAGATGTTCTGGACTCCAGCAGATGGAGGTTTGTGAAGGAGAGAGCGGCTTTGAAGGCGATGCGGAGAAATGTGTTTTTGATGAGAAGAAAAAGATACAAAATGTTTTATTTGTGGAATGCGGCTGCCAAAAAAACAGATTACGTTCTCCATTTCCAGAATTTGAGGTGCCGGTTATATACACGGGAAGTGCGATGGAGATCTGGGGCCGGATTCAGATATGCCGCCATAACGCTAATGCAAACGACGTAAACTACGATTGGCCAGACGCAAGTACGTTCGGGAATCGCCGTAAATCCCTCATTTACATATTCGACGCATTGAAAAATACGGAAGCGCCACCTAGCAGCCAGCGTAAAAACTGCAACTAATATACGACGGTGTAACAGAATATATTAGCACAATTCCGGCGTATCTTCTTTTCTGAATAGCAAAAAAAGATACGCCGGCTATTCTTAGTATTAACGTGGCGTATCTCTTGATACGCCGACGTAAATACTTCCTGAATCTGGCCCCTGGTCTCTAGTGATTGGATAGGCTGCATTCTCAGTGATGTCACCGCTCTCTAGTGATTGGATAGGCTGCATTCTCAGTGATGTCACCGCTCTCTAGTGATTGGATAGGCTGCATTCTCAGTGATGTCACTGCTCTCTAGTGATTGGATAGGCTGCATTCTCAGTGATGTCACCGCTCTCTAGTGATTGGATAGGCTGCATTCTCAGTGATGTCACCGCTCTCTAGTGATTGGATAGGCTGCATTCTCAGTGATGTCACCGCTCTCTAGTGATTGGATAGGCTGCATTCTCAGTGATGTCACCGCTCTCTAGTGATTGGATAGGCTGCATTCTCAGTGATGTCACCGCTCTCTAGTGATTGGATAGGCTGCATTCTCAGTGATGTCACCACTCTCTAGTGATTGGATAGGCTGCATTCTCAGTGATGTCACTGTTTTCTAGTGATTGGATAGGCTGTATTCTCAATGATGTCACCGCTCTCTAGTGATTGGATAGGCTGCATTCTCAGTGATGTCACCGCTCTCTAGTGATTGGATAGGCTGCATTCTCAGTGATGTCACCACTCTCTAGTGATTGGATAGGCTGCATTCTCAGTGATGTCACTGCTCTCTAGTGATTGGATAGGCTGTATTCTCAATGATGTCACCGCTCTCTAGTGATTGGATAGGCTGCATTCTCAATGATGTCACCGCTCTCTAGTGATTGGATAGGCTGCATTCTCATTTTCGACAGCAGAACACCCCCTTCCCCCGCTTCTCAACTTTAATCTTTAATGTAATATCGGCATTGCCCTCCATCTGACATGTCATTTTGCTTAAGGCCCCAGAGAGGTCAGGATCGGCACTGGATAGGCTGCTTTCTCAGTGATGTCATCACTCTTTTGTGATTGGATAGGCTGTATTCTTTAAAAAAAATTGATTTGTTTACCTTTTTTTATTAAATCAGATTTTTTTGATTGTTATCATATGCTTATCAAAGGATAGTTTTTTTTTTTTTTTTAAAGATACATTAATAGTTTATTTTATTCAGCATGAAATGTAGCTTAGTTATGTAGCATGAGGCCGTATATTCTGCAATATTGAAATTTTTGTTAAACTTAAAACATTTAAGGTTTGGCATGTTGGATATCTATTTACACGGAGCAACCTCGCCTTTTTCATATTTTACCAAAAATGTTTGTAATTTATTTGCCTAAAATTTACACTATTCACTTTTTTTTAAGCTGAAATTTTAACCACTTAAGACCCGGACCTTTAGGCAGGTAAAGGACCCTGCCAGTTTTTTGTGATTCGGCACTGCGTCGCTTTAACTGACAATTGCGCGGTCGTGCGACATGGCTCCCAAACAAAATTGGCGTCCTTTTTTCCCCACAAATAGAGCTTTCTTTTGGTGGTATTTGATCACCTCTGCGGTTTTAATTTTTTGCGCTAGAAACAAAAACAGAGCGACAATTTTGAAAAAAATATTTTTTACTTTTCGGTATAATAAATATCCCCCAAAAATTTCTAAAAATAAAATGTTTTCCTCAGTTTAGGCCGATACGTATTCTTCTACATATTTTTGGCAAAACAAAGTTGCAATAAGCGTTTATCGATTGGTTTGCGCAAAATTTATAGCGTTCACAAAATAGGGAATAGTTTTATTGCATTTTTATGATTTTTTTTTTTACTACTAATGGCGGCAATCAGCGATTTTTTTTCGTGACTGCGACATTATGGCGGACACTTCGGACAATTTTGACACATTTTTGGGACCATTGTCATTTTCACAGCAAAAAATGCATTAAAAATGCACTGATTACTGTGAAAATGACAATTGCAGTTTGGGAGTTAACCACTAGGGGGGCGCTGAAGGGGTTAAGTGTGACCTCATCTGTGTTTCTAACTGTAGGGGGGCGGGGCTGGACATGTGACGTCATTTATTGTGTTTCCCTATATCAGGGAACACACGATCAATGACGGCGCCACTGTGAAGAACCAGGGAAGGTGTGGTTACACTCACCTCTCCCCGTTCTTCAGCTTCTGTGACCGACTCCAACAGCGATCGGATCCACGGGTCCCGCGGCCCTTAAGTGGTTAGACCTTGGATGCAACTACTGCTATTTTTTCTCTAGGGTGTCTGCTTTCAGAAAATATATAGGGCCAGATCCACAGAAATTTACGGCGGCGTATCCCCAGATACGCCGCCATAAATTCAAATCTGCGTTGGCGTATCTTTGTTTTGTATTCTCAAAACAAGATACGCCGGAATAACGCTAAGATATGTCGTCTTACGCCGTCGTATCTTAGTTGCATATTTACGCTGGACGCTAGGGGCGCCTCCCGTTGTTGTTCCAGATAAAATATGGAAATGAGGTAGATACGCCGATCCACGAACGTACGTACGCCCGGCACAGTGTTTTTACGTCGTTTGCGTAAGCGTAGGTCCGGCGTAAAGTTACCCCTGCTGTATGGAGGCGTACGTTATGTTAAGTATGAACGTCGGGCCAGCGTCGTTCACGTCGTTTGCTTAAACCGTTCGCGAATAGGGATTCGCGTAAATTAAGTTCACGTCATTTTCATTGACGTTTTGCGACGTGATTTTGGAGCATGCGCACTGGGATACGTCCACGACCGGCGCATGCGCAGTTAAAAAAAAAACGTATTTATCGGGGTATAGCGCGCTCCCGCGTATAGCGCGCACCCCTAAAGTTGCCCCCATTCCTGTGGAAAAAAAGTTTTTTTGTACTTACAGTTTTGGCGTCTTGGGCGGCGTCCATCGGCGGCTCCGGGTGTCCTCCTCGTCGGGTCTGCCGTCCGTCTGCGGCTTCGGGTGTCCTCTTCGTCCTTCTGCGGCGTCCTCCTCGTCCTTCTGCGGCATTCTTCTCGCTTTCCCGCGCCGATTTCGAATACTGGGCCGGCATATACCGAGCACAGTACACTCGGGTATAGTCGGGCAGACTCGGCTCCTTTCGCGCTCACGTCCTGTACGTCCAGCGCGAAAGGAGCCGAGTCTGCCCGACTATACCCGAGTGTACTGCGCTCGGTATATGCCGGCGCAGTATTCTAAATAGACGCGGGAAAGCGGCTGTCGGCGTATATCGCGCACCCAGGATTTTGCCCTGATTTTCAGGGCATAAAAGTGCGCGGTATACGCAGATAAATAAGGTAATTTACGTCGGGTCACGATTGATTTAAATAAAATACGCCCACCTCTTCCCCATTTGAATTGCGCGGGCTTACGCCGGACCATTTACGCTACGCCGCCGTAACTTAGGACGCAAGTCCTTTGTGGATACGGAACTTGCCTTCCTAGCGCACGGCGGCGTAGCGTAAACAAGATACGCTACGCCGGCAGAAATATAGGACGGGCTTTGTGGATCTGGCCCATAATATTTGTGTTTTTTTTTTTTTTGTGTGTAATCATCAGGCCTAAAATAATTTTTTTAAACATGTGGGACACAAAAACGGCTCTGGCATCGAAAGGGTTAAACATTTGGATTTAAATTGAGTGGATTTAAATCAATCTATTTTTACTAGTGATTTAAATCTTGATTTAAAATTGTGATTTAAATCGAATCCCCCCCGGCACGCATACACAAGAGATTTTGGATCCAATGTGCCCCTCGGTCACCTCCCTATATCGCAGTAAAACGCGCGTATCGTAGACGTGCGGCGGCGCTGTGCTACGGTGGGTCGATGTGATTTTCTATGTAAATAACAGACAGAGGAGTCATTACATCAATAAGCGCATTTCACGGAAGACTTTTGTGTAATGAGGTGTGGATAGAACAGGTAGAGTTCACGCCGCGCGCTCCGCTAACAATGTCGCTGAAAATGATTTCTACTCGTGTAAATACAAAGCCGCCATTGTACACATTCCGACTCGTCACCCGGGAATATGACGGGGCTACAAGTGCAGCCATTGGAAAGAAGAGTTAAATGGGCCTTAGGTAATCCAGGCTTCATTATCATTCATTGTCCGAGAACACACAACATTACCCTTTCAGAGCAAATATAAATATATATTTCTGTACATTGTGATTTCTATTTCTCGTTTTGCATTCCCTCTGTACATCACGCCCCCATGGCTGGAGAGTATCAAAAAACCAAAATACAATATATTGCAGTCTTCAGACACGGTGGCTGCATTACGTTTCCTCAAGCTTTTTTCTTAACCACTGAAGACCCTGACCAGAATGCAGGTAAAGGACCTTGCCCCTTTTTGCGATTTGGCACTGCGTCGTTTTAACTGACAATTGCGCGGTCGTGCGACGCGGCTCCCAAACAAAATTGGCGTCCTTTCCCCCCCACAAATAGAGCTTTCTTTTGGTGGTATTTGATCACCTCTGCGGTTTTTATTTCTTGCGCTATAAACAAAAATAGAGCGACAATTTTAAAAAAAATGCAATATTTTTTATTTTTTGCTATAATAAATATCCCCCAAAATATATATAATTTTTTTTCCTCAGTTTAGGCCGATACGTATTCTTCTACCTATTTTTGGTAAAAAAAGTCGCAATAAGCGTTTATCGGTTGTTTTTTGCAAAATTTATAGCGTTTACAAAATAAGGGATAGTTTTATTGCATTTTTATTAATTTTTTTTTTTTTACTACTAATGGCGGAGATCAGCAATTTTTTTCGTGACTGCGACATTATGGCGGACACTTCGGACAATTTTGACACATTTTTGGGACAATTGTAATTTTCACAGCAAAAAATGCATTTAAATTTCATTGTTTACTGTGAAAATGACAGTTGCAGTTTGGGAGTTAACCACAAGGGGGCGCTGTAGGATTTGTGTGTTCCCTGTGTGTGTTTACAACTGTAGGGAGGTGTGGCTGTAGGTGTGACGTCATCGATCGCGTCCCCCCTATAAAAGGGATGACGCGATCGATGCGGCCACCACAGTGAAGCACGGGGAAGCCGTGTTTACACACGGCTCTCCCGTTCTTCAGCTCCGGGGACCGATCGCCGCACTCCAGCGGCGATCGGGTCCGCGGCTCTCGCGGTCCCAGTCACGGAGCTTCGGACCGGGTCACGGGAGCGCGCCGCGGGCGTGCGCCCGTGACCCACGGCTGGGTACTGTAACCGACGTAAATATACGTGGGTGTGCCCAGCCGTGCCATTCTGCCGACGTATATGTGCAGGAGGCGGTCCTTAAGTGGTTAATCTGGTGATCCTGCCAGTACCACACTTTCTGGAGGCTGGTGGGCAAACCACTCCCCCCCAGCGGCACAGCATTAACAAATCCCCCTCTGCGCCGGTCGGTCCGCACTTACCTGGATAGACAGATCCAGATAGATGTGGGGTGTCATCTAGCGCGGTGGGGTGCGGCAGCGTCTCCAGGCTAGCTGGTGCGGGTTCCGGGCAGCGGCTCCAGGCTAGCAGATGCGGGTCCAGGCAGCAGGTCCAGGCTAGCAGGTGCGGGTCCAGGCTAGCGGGTGCAGGGTCCAGGCAGCGGCTCCAGCCTAACGGGTGCTGGATCTGGGCAGTGGCTCCAGGCTAGCGGGTGCAGTGTCCGGGCAGCGGCTCCAGGCTAGCAGGTGTGGGTCAAGGCAGCGGCTCCAGCCTAACGGGTGCTGGATCTGGGCAGTGGCTCCAGGCTAGCGGGTGCGGGGGTCCGGGCAGCGGCTCCAGGCTAGCAGGTGTGGGTCAAGGCAGCGGTTCCAGTCTAGCGGTTGCAGGTTTACCGGGCAGCAGCTCCAGGCTAGCGAGTGGAGGGGTCCCGGCAGCAGATCCAGGTTAGCGGGTGTGGGATCCAGGCAGCGGCTCCAGCCTAGCGGGTGTGGGTTTCCGGGCAGTGGCTCCAGGCTAACAGGTGCGTGTTCCGGGCAGCAGCTCCAGGCTAGCGAGTGTGGGGTCTGGACAGCAGCTCCAGGTTAGCGGGTGTGGGGCTCAGGCAGTGGCTCCAGGCTAGCGGGTGCGGGTCCGGGCAGCGGCTCCAGGATAGCGGGTGTGTGGGTCTGGGCAGTGTCTCCAGGATAGCGGGTGCGGGGGTCCAGGCAGCGGCTCCAGGCTAGCGGGTGCGGGGCCTGGGCAGCGGCTCCAGGCTAGCGGGTGTGGATTTCGGGCAGAAGCTCCAGAGCAGGTGTCGGGGTCCATTACCCCATGGCTGGAGAGTCAAAAACCAAAATACAATATATTGCAGTCTTCAGACACGGTGGCTGCATTACTTTTCCTCAAGCTTTTTTCTTAATCTGTTCGCTCCATTCGGCGGTCTGTGCGCTCGGCCGGCAAAAGATTCTTGCCAAGGATCTTGTCAGGGAAAAACAATGTTTTTTTTCCTGGCGAGATTCTGGGCCGTGTGTACAGGGCCTAAGACTGGGAGGCCATTAAAGTTCATGTGCATGTAAGGGCCCTTTCATACTGGTGGGTTTTTGCCGCGTTTTCGTCGTAAAAATAGCGCTATTAAAACGCTCCCCATGCCCCTCTCCATTGAAATTAATTAAAAACGCTGTAAAAACGCAGTGAAATTATGGTAAAAACGCGGTAAAATCACAGTGTTTTACCACGATTTAACGCTCCGTTTTTACTGAGTTTTTACAGCGTTTTTAAATTCATTCCAATGGAGAGGGGCATGGGGAGCGTTTTATGAGCGTTTTAATAGCACTATTTTTACCGCGAAAATGGGGCAAAAACGCGGCAAAAACGCACCAGTGTGAAAGGGCCCTAAAGGCAGGCGTCCCAATACTTTTGGTAATATAGTGTATTTAGGGTTGCAGCAAGGGAGTGTCCTCAGGCCCGGATTTCCCACAAGGCCACCAAGGCCAGGCCTCGGGGGGGCCGTGGCATGGAGTCCCCCGACGGCCGTAACATACAGTTGAGGGCGGTAAGTTGCTGTGTGGGAGAATTGAGTGGGGGAATTTACTCGCTCGTTAAGTGATTGCGGCGATGTCGCCAAAATCACTCGTCAAATGGGTGCTTCTGTCCGTCCTCCCCTCCCCCACATACCTTGCTTTGCCTTCGGGACTCCTCCGTCCTCCCTCTAGCCGCCGAGTCTGTCTCCTGTCCCTGCCGCCGATGTACACAGTGAGAGGGGTGAGTTGTGCTCTTACCATCTCAGCTGTGATAGGAGTTCTAGCACAGCGCTAGGACTCCTGTTTTGGAGGTGACAGGGTCAATAAAGAGAACCTGTCTCCTCCAATTGCTATCACACAGGGAATTGTTTTCTCCTGTGTGATAGTAATAAAGTTAAGTGAAAAAAAAAATGATAAAAAAATAATTAAATTAAAAAAGTAATTAAAAAGTAAAGAATAAGAAAAATAATATTCAAAATAATAAGAATATTACACAAAAATAAAAACAAGTAAACGAGAAGCTACCAGTGCTAAAAAAGTAAAAAATAAAGAAACAAAAAATATTTGAACTAACCGTGCCGCCCCTGTCCCCTTCGTTTGCCATTCTCAGTTGATTTGGGGGGGGGGGGGGGTTCGGTTGGCGGGGAGGGGGTGCATTGTGGAACCTGGCCTTGGGGAGTAGTGATGAGCGCAATACGCCATATTCGTTAATTTCGAATATTCATGATATTTTATAAAAAAAAAAAAATTGCGATATTTCGCCAATGCGAAATTTCGCCAATGCGAAATTTCGTTATTTTTTTTTGGATAAAATATCACGAATATTCGATATTTACGAATATTCGCTATATTTTATAAAAAAAAAAAAAATAGCGAAATTTCGCATATGCGAAAGCGAAAATGATTCCGAAATTTCGCTATTTTTTTTTTGGATAAAATATCACGAATATTCGATATTTACGAATATTCGCTATATTTTATAAAAAAAAAAATAGCGAAATTTCGCATATGCGAAAGCGATAATGATTCCGAAATTTCACTATTTTTTTTTTGGATAAAATATCACGAATATTCGATATTTACGAATATTCGCTATATTTTATAAAAAAAAAAAAAATTGCGAAATTTCGCTAATGCGAAATATCGCGAAATTGATTGCGAAATTTGAAAAAATACGAATATTCGAAATAGCGAATATTCGCCGCGATATTCGAGTTATTTGCGAATACTCGAATATGCAATATTCGTAGCGAATATTCGCAATGCGAATATTCGTGAGCAACACTATTGGGGAGGCAGGGAGAGCAAATCCGGCCCTGAGTGTCCTCTGGCAGTCGTGTTTCTCACCTCGGTATAAATGATGGTGGGACACAAACGCGATCGTTACATATTCATTCCTTTCAGTAGGACACGTGTCACAATGTAACAACCCCGCCATCTCCGTGTCTCCAAGGCTCAGCGATACAATAACCTCATGTACCGGATCACACTCTGCACATCCCCCGTATGCGCTGTGATTGGGGGGACGCGGTAATACAATTACGCTGCGCCCGGTGACACACCTTACATCGCGTTCCTCATCCCGCCAGGAATTCCTCCACGCCGTTTCCCATGTAACACGCTGGAAAGATAATTGAAATGGGAGAATAATTACTCTCATTTGTGCTGCGGTGAAAAGGATCGCTGTAATTGCACCGCCGCGTTTCCGTGTAGCCGGGGGGGGGGGGTGGGGGATTGGACGCATTACTGCAGAATTGATATTGATTCCAATAAGTACGACCCGTCTCCCTCCGCGATGAAATCTTCGGACGCCAATCCTGATGTGATTACTTCTGTTGGTATAAAACGCCGCTACGAAAACGAGCGCCGGGCCGACATGTGCAAAAGGAAAAAAAATTGTTTTGTTTCGTTTTCATTTATTATTTAATTAATTACGTTAAGTTAGATTCGTTACATTTGTTAAATTCGTTTTCGGAATTCGATCGTTTTCGACCGAATTCGAAAAAATCTAAGTCGAATTCGAAAACATTTCTACCGGATTCGAATTCGATCATATTTTGATCGGATTCAAAAATATTTCAACAGAATTCAATAATATTTCATCCACTATCATTAATATTTCAACCAAATTTGATGATATTTCAACCGGATTTGAAATTATTTTCCCCTGATTGGAAATTATTTCAACCAAATTTGATTGTATGTATTTGTATTTGTATTATTGTATTTGATTACATTAAATTCTATTCTGTTCTTTACTATTCTTTGATTTTCATTCTATTGTTTTCTTATTTTATATTCTATTTTATTGTATTCTTTTTTGGAAACCGATTTATATTTTTTAGATTTTGGTTCAAAATTGCTTTAAATTTTCATTCGAATTTGTTTTCGATTCGAATTGTTTTCGAATTCGATTAAAATAGAATTTGTTTTCGAATTTGATTCGAATTTTTTCGAATTCGATTCGAATTTGTTTCGAATTTGTTTCGAATTGATGTCTAAATTTGTTAATTTTGTAATTCGGATGCATCCGAATTTCCGAATAATGAAAAATGTGTCCGAATTCGAATTCGTAACGAAACGAAATGCACGTGTCTAGCGCCGGGCCCCCTCGCCGCACATATCATCAGACATTCCCGGGAAATGCACGTGTCTAGCGCCGGGCCCCCTCGCCGCACATATCATCAGACATTCCCGGGAAATGCACGTGTCTAGCGCCGGGCCCCCTCGCCGCACATATCATCAGACATTCCCGGGAAATGCACGTGTCTAGCGCCGGGCCCCCTCGCCGCACATATCATCAGACATTCCCGGGAATTGGACGTTTTAAGGGGCACGCATGAATCTCCGATAATGAAACTTCTTCGCTCTGTAATCCAGATTCACCAGCCTGTGCCGTTCTCTGAGATCAGAGCCGTTTACACCACGTCAAAGGATTCTGGGTGAAAAGAGCGCTGTGCCGCCATGAGTCAAGTCAGTTGGACATGTGTTTGTTCTTTTTCGAATTCATTCGGATTTTTCAAATTCGGATTGATTCGAAAAAAGTGGAATAGAAATGTAAAGAATAGAACAGAAAATAGAAGGATATAATATAATGGATAATAGGAAGGGCGCCCCCATTGAATATAATATAATAGCGTAAAACAGAACAAAAACAGGATTCACATTTTTCTAATCCAAATTTGGATTGATTCAAAAAGTTTGTGGATCAATTTTGAATCCTTTTTCGAATTCAAAACGTTTTAGAAAAATAGAATAGAAAATAATATAACAGAAAATAAAAGAATATGATGTAAAAGAGTAAAAAAGAAAAAAAAAATAGGATTCAAAGTGAGTTTATTTTCAATAAAAATAATGACATAAAAAAAATAGTTTTCGGATCAATTTCGAATAGTTTTCGATTACGAAAAGTTTTCTGTTATAAGGATTCTGGGTGAAAAGAGCACTGTGCCACCATGAGCCTAGTGAGTTGGACATGTGTTTATTCGTTTTCGAATTGATTCAGATTTTTCAAATTCGGATTGATTCGAAAAAAGTGGTATAGAATTGAAAAGAATAGAACAGAAAATAAAAGAATATAATATAATAGAGTAAAACAGAACAAAACAGGATTCACATTTTTCCAATCCAAATTCGGATTGATTCAAAAAGTTTGTAGATCAATTTTGAATCGTTTTTCGAATTCGAAAAGTTTTCAAATTTCCAAAAATTTGAATTGAAAAAATAAAATAGAATAGAAAATAATATAACAGAAAATAAAAGAATATGATGTAATGGAGTAAAAAATAAAAAAAATAGGATTTAAATTTTTCTAAGTGAGTTACATTTTCAATAAAAATTGAATTAAAAAAAAGAAGTTTCCGGATCAATTTCGAATAGTTTTCAATTTTCGAAAAGATTTCGAATTCGAAAAGTTTTAAAATTTCCAAAGAGAATAAAATAGAATGGAAAAAAAAATAAAATAATAATATAGCAGAAACTAAAAGAACATAATATAATAGAGTAAAACTGAACAAAGTAGGACTCATTTTTTTTCTAATTCGACTTTGGATCGATTCAAAATGTTTTTGGATCAGTTTTCGAATTTGAATAGTTTTCGAACTTCCAAAGAGAATAAAGTTAAAATAGAAAAAAAATAAGAAAGAATATAACAGAAACTAAAAGAATATAATATAATAGAGTAAAACCGAATAAAATAGGATTCAAGTTTTTCTAATTTGAACTCGGATTGATTTAAAATTCTTTTAGATCAATTTCAAATAGTTTTCGATTCAAAACTTTTTCAAATTTCCAAAAATAATAAAATAGAATGGAAAAAATTGTATGGAATATAACAGAAAATAAATAAATAAATAAATAATATAACAGAAAATGAAAGAATAGAATATAATAGAGTAAAACCGTACAAATTAGGATTCAGGTTTTTCTAATTGAATTCGGATCGATTTGAATAGTTTTCGAATCCAAAAAAGTTTTTGAATTCGAAACGTTTTCAAATTTCCAAAGAGAATAACATAGAATAGAAAAAAATTGTCAAGAATTTAACAGAAACTAAAAGAACATAATATAATAGAGTAAAACAGAACAAAGTAGGATTCAAATTTTTCTAATTCTAATTTGGATCGATTCAAAACGTTTTCGGATCTGTTTTCGAAGAGTTTTCTAATTTTAAGAGTTTTCGAACTTCCAAGTAAAATAGAAAAAAGTAATAAAGAATATAACAGAAACTAAAAGAACACAATATAATAAAGTAAAACAGAACAAAATAGGATTCAGGTTATTCTAATTTGAACTCGGATCGATTTAAAAAGTTTTCGGATCAATTTCAAATAGTTTAGATTTCGAAAACGTTTTGAATTTGAATAGTTTTCGAACTTCCAAAGAGAATAAAGTAAAATAGAATAAAAATAATAAAGAATTTAACAGAAAATAAAAGAATATAATATAATAGAGTAAAACAGAACAAAATAGGATTCAGGTTTTTCCAATTTGAATTCGGATCAATTTGAAATGTTTTCTGATCAATTTTGTTTTTAAGGGCCACACATGAATCTCTGATAATGAAACTTCTTCGCTCTGTAATCCAGGATCACCAGCCGGTCCCGTTCTCCGAGATCAGAGCCGTTCACACCGCCTCAAAGGATTCTGGGTGAAAAGAGCGCTGTGCCGCCATGAGCAGTCAGTTAGACATGTGCAGAGCGAAAAAGTTTGTTTCAATTCGTTATCCAAACTCTTTTTTTATTCGTTTTTTTCGAATTGATTAACATTTTTGGAATTCGGATCAATTCGAAACGTTTTTGGATCAATTTAAAAAAAAAATTCAAATTCAAAACTTTTTCATCAGTGCCTCCTCATCAGTGCCCTCCAGTACCGCCTCATCAATGCCCGTCATTGCTGTCTCATAAGTGCCCATCAGTGCCCACCAGTACCGCCTCATCAGTGCCTCCTCATCAGCGCTCATCAGTGCCTCCTCATCGGTGCCCACCAGTACCGCCTCATCAGTGCCGCCTCATCAGTGCCCATCAGTGCTGCCTCATAAGTGCCTCCTCATCAGTGCCCACCAGTACTGCATCATCAGTGCCCATCAGTACCTCCTCATCAGTGCTCACCAGTACCGCCTCATCAGTGCTGTCTCATCAGTGCCCGCCAGTACCGCCTCATCAGTGCCCATCAGTGCTGTCTCATCAGTGCCTCCTCATCAGTGCCCACCAGTACCGCCTCATCAGTGCCCATCAGTGCCTCCTCATCAGTGCTCATCAGTGCCGCCTCATCAGTGCCCACCAGTACTGCCTCATCAGTGACTCCTCATCAGTGTTCATCAGTGCCGTGTCATCAGTGCCTCCACATCAGTGCCCACCAGTGCCGCCTCATCAGTGCCTCCTCATCAGTGCTTATCAGTGCCTCCTCTTCGGTGCCCACCAGTGCCGCCTGACCAGTGCTTATCATGCCTCCTCATCAGTGCCCACCAGTGCCTCCTCATCAGTGCCCATCAGTGCCTCCTTATCAGTGACCATCAATGCTGTCTCATCAGTGCCAATCAGTTAAGGTCACATTTTTTTTAAAAATATTTTGTTTCATCAGCAAAAAATATAAACCTCAGGTGTGATGATGAAATGCCACTAAAAGAAATCTCTATCTGTGTGAAAATTGGCCTGGGCAGGAAAGGGGGTGAAAGTGCCCCGGTGGGCAAGTGGTTAAAAAAATACATTTAATATTATATTTTTTTTATATCATCTTTTATTGTCAATTGCATTAGAATATTACACAAAATAAATAATAATAATAATAATAATAATTAAAAAAAATATATATTTTTTATTAATAATTATAGAGCCGCACTCACCGGCGTCTTTTCTACCCGCTTAGAGTTCAGTCGTAGTTCACGAAAGTTTTTCAAAAGCAAAAGAAACCACGTTGACAGTTATTTTCCCAAATCCTAGCGGACCTAACTAAAAATAACTGTCACTTTTTTTTATATAAAAACATTAATTTGCTGAGTTTTACTTTTGTGAATTGAGCTTTTTATCATTCTTTCAAACTCTTTTATAATCGTTCAAATTTTTATCATTTTTTACCAAAGAGGACTTTTTTCTTCAGAACGACTTCCAATTAATGTTACTTTTTTAATCATTTAGAAATAGCGTTGATCTATCCGTCGGCTGCTTCCTGTGATAAGAGAAGACCCCCCGCTAATGAATATTCATGAATTAATTAATTCCAGGTGAGATTATCTTCCCTTTTATCCCTTTTAAAATATAAAATATAACCCCCCCTCCCCCCCCCCCCACACACACACACACATGTAGGGAGGAACCGTATTGATAGAACTTCTCCCTTGTGAAGCCTCCCGATGATTTAATTATCATTTTGTAGAAGAAGTCATTTCTGAGCCGTCTCTCCTCATCCTCCGCATCCTCAACCGCGCCGGGGACCGCGGGCTCTTTCATTAGTCTGTAAAAAAAAAAAAAAAAGAAATGCGTCTTCCCTTCTCGTTAATAGGAGCCGCGGCTCATTGATGTTTAATGAGAAAAAGAGTGAAGTCCGTTTGGTGTAAGTTCAGGAATCGATCGATTCCGCTCACTCCCCCTATAATGGGGTCTGGAGAGGATACCGCGCTTATTATCAAACGCTAATTAGACCGCGAAAATTCCGACCGACGTCCACTTCTAATCTTTGCATGTTGAAAAGGAATTAAGGCTTTATACAGTATACTGTGTGGGCCAGATTCAGAAAGATCATCGGATCTTTCTGCTGGCGTAACGTATCCCTGATACGTTACGCCGCTGCAACTTTGCGCGCAAGTTCTTTATTCAGAAAGAACTTGCGCCCTTTTTTACGGCGGCGTAACGTATGTGTTGCGGCGTAAGGCCGCGTAATTCAAATGGGGATGTTGTGGGCCTGATTCATGTAAATTACGTTTTTTTTGGACGGCGCATGCGGCGTCCGTGGACGTTCCGAGTGCGCATGCGCCAAATCACGTCGCTATCTCTCAATGTAAACGACGTGACAGTAACTTACGCCGAGCCCCTTTCTGAATGGACTTACGTAAACGACGAACAATTCGACGCGGTCCCGACGTCCATACTTAACCACTTGGTTCCCTGCCTATCGTCAAATGACGGCGGCAAGGTGAATCTGAATATCCAAGCCGCCGTCAACTGACGACATCGTGTTCTCCGGCCACTGGGGGGCGTGCGCCCCGAGATGCCGATGCGCGCGCCGGGCGGCCGCGATGTCCGCCAGGTACCCGCCGATCGGCAGTTTTAGAGCAGGGACGTGGAGCTCTGTGTGTAAACACAGAGCTCCACGTCCTGTCAGGGAGAGGAGACCGATCTGTGTCCCTTGTACATAGGGACACAGTATCGGTCACCCCCCTCCCCCCACACAGTTAGAACACACCCAGGACTCACATTTAACACCTTCCTCACCCCCTAGTGTTAACCCCTTCACTGCCAGTCACATTTATACAGTAATTAGTGCGTTTTTATAGCACTGATCGCTGTATTAATGTGAATGGTCCCAAAAATTGTGTCAAAAGTGTCCGATGTGTCCGTCGCAATATCGCAGTCCTGCCAAAATTCGCAAATTGCCGTATTACTAGAAAAAAATAAAAAATTGTCAGAATTCTATCCCCTATTTTGTAGCCACACAAACCAATTACTTTACGCTTATTGCAATTTATTATTTTTTTTACCAAAAATATGTAGAGTACATATCGGCCTAAACTGAGAAAAAAAAAGATATTTTTTTTCCAAAAAATTGATATTTATTATAGCAAAAAGTAAAAAATATTGTGTTTTTTTTTTCAAAATGTTTATAGCGCAAAAAATAAAAACCGCAGAGATGATCAAATACCACCAAAAGAAATCTCTATTTGTGGAAAAAAAAGGATGCCAATTTTGTTTGGGAGCCACGTCGCACGACCGCGCAATTGTCAGTTAAAGCGACGCAGTGCTGAAAGCTGAAATTTCGCCTGGGCAGGAAGGGGGTTTATGTGCCCAGTAAGCAAGTGGTTAATAGTGTTGAGCAGAATATGCCATATTCGATTTCGCGATATATCTCGAATATATAGTCGAATATTCGAGATATATTCGCTAAATACGAATATTCGTGATATTTTTTGGAAATGAAATGATTGCGAATTTTCGCTATCGCGAATGCGAATGCGAATTGCGAATTGCGAATGCGAATATTCGAGAAATGCGGAATGGAGCACTCTGATTGGCTCAGAATATTCGTGATATATTACAAGACAAAATAATTGCGAATATTCGGCAAATGCGGAAGGAGCACTCTGATTGGCTCAGAATATTCGTGATATATTACAATACAAAATAATTGCGAATATTCGAGAAATGCGGAATGGAGCACTCTGATTGGCTCAGAATATTCGTGATATATTACAATACAAAATAATTGCGAATATTCGGCAAATGCGGAAGGAGCACTCTGATTGGCTCAGAATATTCTTGATATATTACAATACAAAATAATTGCGAATATTCGAGAAATGCGGAATGGAGCACTCTGATTGGCTCAGAATATTCTTGATATTTTATCGTAATTTCGCAAAAATGCGAATGAGAAATTTATTGCGGAATTTCGACAGTAACACTCTGAAATCGAATATATGTGTTATTTTAGCTAAAAACAATATTGCGAATTTCTCGAAAATAATCGCGCGATATCGCTATTGCCGAATAATCGCATTGCGATTTTTCGGCAATATAAATTGATCGTTGCAGCTACTCGGCCCAAGGTCTCTAATCATACCAGCAATGCTTTTAGACGTCGATGGGGATCTCTAGGATGTGATCTGTTCTAAAAAAAAAATTGAAAAAATACGAATATTCGAAATAGCGAATATTCACTGCGAAATTCGGAATATATCGCGAATACTCGAATATGCCATATTCGAGCCGAATATTCGCAATACGAATATTCGTGAGCAACACTAGTGGTTAACATTGGTTGCACCTGCTATAGCAGGGGTAACGTTACGCCGATCGAACGCTTTTGCAAATGACGTAAAATACGACGCGCCGCCGCAAGTACGTTTCTGAATCGGCGTAAATAGCTAATTTGCATATTTTACGCGAACAACTACGGAAGCGCCACCTAGTGGCCAGCGTAAATATGCAACTAAGATACGACGGTGTAAGCAAATTACGCCGATCGTTTCTTAGAAGAAAGCCGGCGTATCTTCTTTTATGAATAGCAAAAAAAGATACGCTGGCTATTCTTAGTATTTACGCAGCGTATATCTCTAGATACGCCGACGTAAATACTATCTGAATCCGGCCCTATATGTATATATAGAACTGTACAGGGGTCTCAAGGTCCCCGTATACATCGGAGGTATGGCGATGTTGCGGATTGGTCCATGATGCGTGGCTGAGAACGGTAATCACGTGCAAAATGCAGTAACATAGCAACCAACCTGAAAAAGGGACGCCAAGTTCGGCCGCTACATTCGTTTTCAGTTTCTGAAGATCGTCGTGTTTGTTGATTTTGGCGTAAGGATTTTTTTTTTCGGCACGCAGTTTTTGTAACACGAGAGGCTTTCTTTTTTTTTTTATATGCTGAGCTCCGGTTCATCTTTACAGATTACCAAACAAGAAATGACCCCCTATATATTCTGCATCCCCCCCCTTACCTCCACTACACTGCTCTATGCTAAATACCCCTTCCACCCGCATCCCTTGCACCCCCTTCTCGCTAGATCTTATACACCCAGTGGCGGCTGGTATTCAATTTTTTTTGGGGGGGGGTGCAAACGAAATGAAAAAAAAAAAACAAAAAAACATAAATTCAAGCCACTGTGCCCCATCAATTGCAGCTACCGTGCCCATCAAACGCAGCCACTGTGCCCATCAAACGCGCCCACTGTGCCCATCAATTGCAGCCACTGTGCCCATTAATTGCCACCACTGTGCTCATCAAACGCGGCCACTGTTCCCATTAAATGCAGCCACTGTGCCTATCAATTGCAGCCACTGTGCGCATCAAACGCAGCCACTGTGCCCATCAATTGTCACCACTGTGCCCATCAATAGCCACCACTGTGCCCATCAAACGCAGCCACTGTGCCCATCAAGCGCAGCCACTGTGCCCATCAAACACTGCCACTGTGCCCATCAAGCGCAGCCACGGTGCCCATCAAGTGCAGCCACTGTTCCCATTATATGCAGCCACTGTGCCTATCAATTCCAGCCACTGTGCGCATCAAATGCAGCCACTGTGCCCATCAATTGCCGCCACTGTGCCCATCAAGCGCAGCCACTGTTCCCATCAAACGCAGCCACTGTGCCCATCAAACACTGCCACTGTGCCCATCGAGCGCAGCCACTGTGCCCATCAATTGCTGTCAGTGTGCCACATCAATTTCTACCAGTGTGCCCTATCAATTGCCGCCAGTGTGTATCCCCCGCTCCTCGATATCTTCTCCCATCCTCTTCCCATCCACTGCAATCAGCCAATCAGGTGACAGGTAACCAGACCTGAGCAACTGATTGGCTGTGAGGCGGGTCAGTGTTAGGAAAACGATTTACTCGCTTTCCTAACACAACACTAAGTAAACAGCGAACGCACAGCATTGCGCCCGCTGTTTACCAATGGCTCTAATCAGGCGCTTCCAAAAAAAAACGCTGCTGTAATTCAGATGCCCGGCGCCCGACAAGAGGCCGCCGGACACCTGAATAGGGTGTGGCAGCAACGACAATAGATAGATTCTATTGGTGATAAACAAGTGCAGGAGAGGGGGGGGGGCGGCGCTCTTTATGGACGCACCACCACTGCGTACACCTCTTCCCCTATATCCCCTTCATTACCTTCCCCCTATATCTCTTGCACCCCCTTCTCTCTATATCTCATTCACCCTTTTTGCACCTAAATACCATACACCCCTTTCCCCTACATCCTGTACACCCTAGGCGAAACCTCATATTGCCGCCCCATTGGCTCCACCCCTAACCCCACCCCCTTTGCCCTGCCCATGTGACAGGATTGGCAGCTCTATACAGGAAGCATCAGCGCTGCTTCCTCCAGCGCTAGCTCCAGTGCTGTGCTGCGCCTCTAATTACACTAGAGCAGCTGCCTGAGACTGAGTTAGTTACATGCTGCAGCCTGCAGCGCATGCGGGCGCGGAGGGAAATCAGTGGTCGGGCGCCCCTAGGTAGCAGTGTGCCCTAGGCGGCTTCCTAGTTTGCCTAGTGGTAAAACTGGCACTGCCCCTATACCCACTTCCTCCTACACTCCCTACATTTCCTTCTTCCTAAATCCATTTCAACTTCTGCATCCCCTTCCTCCTACATTCCCTGAACCCCTTCTCCTACCTAACCTGAACACCCTTGCCCATTTACCCCCAGTACCTCCTCCATTCCCTGCAACCCCTTTCCTCTTTATACCCTGCACCCCTACCCTTACATTCCCTGCAATACCTTCTACCTATATCCCCTACACCCCATCACCCTATAGTCTATAAACCCCCTCCCCCACATCCCTACACCACTTCTTCCCCTATCCCTTCTATGTCCCCTGCTCTCCTTCCCTCCATGTCCTCTGTACCCCTGATCTCCACATCTCCAGCACCACTTCTACCTACATCCCCTGTATTCCCTTCACCACGTATTCCCTGCACCAACTTCTCACCTCATCTCCTTCACTCCTATTCCTCAACTTCCTTTGAACCCACTTCCCCTTAAATTCCCTAGAGTCCCTTTCTTCTACATCTACTTCCACACCCTCTCATCCCATGTGCCCTGCACTTCTTCCCCCCTATATTTTCTGCATCCCTTTCCTCCTACATAACCTGAACCCCTTTCCCTATCTAACCCGCACAACCTTGCCCCTACAACCCCAATACCTCCTAAATTCCCTGAACCCCTTTCTCTATCTTATCCGCACACCCTTGCCCCTACAACCCCAACACCTCCTACATTCCCTGAACCCCCTTACCCTATCTAACCCGCACACAATTGCCCCTACAACCCAATACCTTCTACATTACCTGAACTCCTTTCCCTATCTAATCCGCACACCTTTGCCCCTACAACCCCCAATACCTCCTACATTCCCTGAACCCCTTTCCCTATCTAATCTGTACACCCTTGCCCCTACAACCCCAATACTTCCTACATTGCCTGAACTCCTTTCCCTATCTAATCTGTACACCCTTGCCCCTACAACCCCAATACTTCCTACATTCCCTGAACCCCTTTCCCTATCTAACCCGCACACCCTTGCCCCTACAACCCAATACTTCCTACATTCCCTGAACTCCTTTCCCTATCTAATCCGCACACCCTTGCCCCTATAACCCCAATACCTCCTACATTCCCTGAACCCCCTTACCCTGTCTAACCCGCACACCCTTGCCCCTACAACCCCAAAACCTCCTAAATTCCCTGAACCCCTTTCCCTATGTAATCCGCACACCCTTGCCCCTACAACCCCAATACTTCCTACATTCCCTGAACCCCTTTCCCTATCTAACCCGCACACCCTTGCCCCTACAACCCCAATACTTCCTTCATTCCCTGAACCCCTTTCCCTATCTAATCCGCACACCCTTGCCCCTACAACCCCAATACCTCCTACATTCCCTGAACCCCTTTCCCTATCTAATCGCACACCCTTGCCCCTACAACCCCAATACCTCCTACATTGCCTGAACTCCTTTCCCTATCTAATCCGAACACCCTTGCCCCTACAACCCCAATACTTCCTTCATTCCCTAAACCCCTTTCCCTATCTAATCCGCACACCCTTGCCCCTACAACCCCAATACCTCCTACATTCCCTGAACCCCTTTCCCTATCTAATCCACACACCCTTGCCCCTACAACCCAATACTTCCTACATTCCCTGAACCCCTTTCCCTATCTAATCCGTACACCCTTGCCCCTACAACCCCAATACCTCCTACATTCCCTGAACCCCTTTTCCTATCCAACCCGCACACCATTGCCTCTACAACCCCAATACCTCCTACAGTAGGTGACTGGGATATTGTGTCAATCTCGCTCCCTTTCTCGGCGAGATTGAGCACTTGCGAGCTCCATCGCGAGAGCCAGCGCCGAGCTGGCTTGCCGCGATGGAGAGCGAGCGCGTCATAGAAGCGACGGGGATCCGACGCGGATTCCCGCCAATTCTACACGTGGGCGGAGTTATGAATCCTGAAGGAGAAATCCCCCGCCGGATTTAAAAAAAAAATCCGGCATGGGTTCCCCCCTCAGGAGCATAACGGGCCCTTAGGTCTGTTATGGGTTGCAAGGAGACCACCCTACGCCGAAAAAACGGCGTGGGGGTCCCCCCACAATCCATAACAGACCCGTATCCAAAGCACGCCGGCCGGCCGGTCAGGAAAGGAGTGGGGGCGAGCGAGCGCCCCCCCTCCTGAGCCGTACCGGGCAGCATGCCCTCAACATGGGGGGGTCAGGTGCTCTGGGGTAGGGGGCGCACTGCGGCCCCCCACCCCAGAGCACCCTGTCCCCATGTTGATGAGGACAGGGCCCCTTCCCGACAACCCTGGCCGTTGGTTGTCGGGGTATGCGGGCGGGAGGCTTATCGGAATCTGGAAGCCCCCTTTAATAAGGGGGCCCCCAGATACCGGCCCCCCACCCTAAGTGAATGAGTATGGGGTACATTGTACCCCTACCCATTCACCTGCAAAACAAAAGTTTAAACACAAATAAACCACACAGTGTATTGAAATATTTTATTAGTTGGCCGCCGGGGGGGGGGGGGTGTGTATGATCGCTTTTAGAAAAGCGCCCCCCTCCGGCGGGCTTCTGTGGGGGGTGGGTGCCGCCGTCTGGTTCTTTTCCGCCGCCGGGGGGGGCGCTTTGATAAAAGCGCCCACCACCCGGTGGGCTTCTTTCGACGTCTTCGGCGGCGGGGGGGGGGGTCTTCTCCCACTCTCCGGGGTCTTCTCCCGCTCTCCGGGGGTCTTCTCCGCTGTCCGGGGGTCTTCTCCGCTCTCCGGGGGTCTTCTCCGCTGTCCGGGGGTCTTCTTCTTCTTCAGGACTCGCCGCCGCTATCTTCGTGTGTTAGCTCAATTCCTAGCGGCGGCGGTCCCCTCTTCTGCAACGTCGGCGTCTTCTTCTTCTTCTTCTTCTGCTCTCCAGATGTTGACGCGACGCTTCCTCCCGCTGTTATGCCCGGCGCGCGGCTCGCAGCGAAATATATAGGCCTGTCTTGTGACGTCGCAGTCCCATCATGCTCCGGTAGGTATCACGTGGTACCTACCGGAGCATGATGGGACTGCGACGTCACAAGACAGGCCTATATATTTCGCTGCGAGCCGCGCGCCGGGCATAACAGCGGGAGGAAGCGTCGCGTCAACATCTGGAGAGCAGAAGAAGAAGAAGAAGAAGACGCCGACGTCGCAGAAGAGGGGACCGCCGCCGCTAGGAATTGAGCTAACACACGAAGATAGCGGCGGCGAGTCCTGAAGAAGAAGAAGACCCCCGGACAGCGGAGAAGACCCCCGGAGAGCGGAGAAGACCCCCGGACAGCGGAGAAGACCCCCGGAGAGCGGGAGAAGACCCCGGGAGAGTGGGAGAAGACCCCCCCCCCCGCCGCTGAAGACGTCGAAAGAAGCCCGCCGGGTGGTGGGCGCTTTTATCAAAGCGCCCCCCCCGGCGGCGGAAAAGAACCAGACGGCGGCACCCACCCCCCACAGAAGCCCGCCGGAGGGGGGCGCTTTTCTAAAAGCGATCATACACCCCCCCCCCCCCCCCGGCGGCCAACTAATAAAATATTTCAATACACTGTGTGGTTTATTTGTGTTTAAACTTTTGTTTTGCAGGTGAATGGGTAGGGGTACAATGTACCCCATACTCATTCACTTAGGGTGGGGGGCCGGTATCTGGGGGCCCCCTTATTAAAGGGGGCTTCCAGATTCCGATAAGCCTCCCGCCCGCATACCCCGACAACCAACGGCCAGGGTTGTCGGGAAGGGGCCCTGTCCTCATCAACATGGGGACAGGGTGCTCTGGGGTGGGGGGCCGCAGTGCGCCCCCTACCCCAGAGCACCTGACCCCCCCATGTTGAGGGCATGCTGCCCGGTACGGCTCAGGAGGGGGGGGGGCGCTCGCTCGCCCCCACTCCCTTCCTGACCGGCCGGCCGGCGTGCTTTGGATACGGGTCTGTTATGGATTGTGGGGGGACCCCCACGCCGTTTTTTCGGCGTAGGGTGGTCTCCTTGCAACCCATAACAGACCTAAGGGCCCGTTATGCTCCTGAGGGGGGAACCCATGCCGGATTTTTTTTTTAAATCCGGCGGGGGATTTCTCCTTCAGGATTCATAACTCCGCTCACGTGTAGAATTGGCGGGAATCCGCGTCGGATCCCCGTCGCTTCTATGACGCGCTCGCTGGAATGTGCTTTTACTATTCCAGCGAGTGCGAGATATCGGCAGCCTGTCGCCGAGATTCAGCGCGATGCTGGCGTGCTAAAAACACAATCTCACAGGCACTGTACATTCCCTGAACCAGGGATATCTGAGGTGTAGAGGGGTCAGAGTGCTGGGGGGGTTATCTGGGGTGTAGAGGGGTCAGAGTGCTGGGGGATATCTGGGGTGTAGTTGGGTCAGAGTGCTGGGGGGATATCTGGGGTGTAGAGGGGTCAGAGTGCTGGGGGGATACCTGGGGTGTAGAGGGGTCAGAGTGCTGGGGGGATATTTGGGGTGTAGAGGAGTCAGAGTGCTGGGGGGATATCTGGGGTGTAGAGGGGTCAGAGTGCTGGGGGGATATCTGGGGTGTAGAGGGGTCAGAGCGCTTGGGGTATATCTGGGGTGTAGAGGAGTCAGAGTGCTGGGGGGATATATGGGGTGCAGATGGGTCAGAGTGCTGGGGGGATATCTGGGATGTAGAGAGGTTAGACGGCTGGGGATATATCTGGGATGTAGAGGGGTCAGAGTGCTGGGAGGATATCTGGGGTATAGAGGGGTCAGAGTGCTGGGGGGATACCTGGGGTGTAGAGGGGTCAGAGTGCTGGGGGGATATCTGGGGTGTAGAGGGGTCAGCATGCTGGGGGGATATCTGGGGTGTAGAGGGGTCAGAGTGTTTGGGGGATTTCTGGGGTGTAGAGGGGTCAGAGTGCTGGGGAGATATCTGGGGTGTAGAGGGTTCAGAGTGCTGGGGGGATATTCTGGGGTGTAGAGGGGTCAGAGTGATGGGGGGATATCTGAGGTGTAGAGGGGTCAGAGTGATGGGGAGATATCTGGGGTGTAGAGGAGTCAGAGTGCTGGGGGGATATTCTGGGGTGTAAAGGAGTCAGAGTGCTGGTGGGATATCTGAGGTGTAGAGGGGTCAGAGTGTTGGGGATATATCTGAGATGTAGAGAGGTCAGAGTGCTGGGGGGGATATCTGGGGTGTAGAGGGGTCAGAGTGCTGGGGGGATATCTGGGGTGTAGAGAGGTCAGAGTGCTGGGGGTATATCTGGGGTGTAGAGGGGTCAGAGTGCTGGGGGGATATCTGAGGTGTAGAGGGGTCAGAGTGATGGGGAGATATCTGGGGTGTAGAGGGGTCAGAGTGCTGGGGATATATCTGGGGTGTAGAGGGGTCAGAGTGCTGGGGGATATCTGGGGTGTAGAGGGGTCAGAGTGCTGGAGGATATCTGGGGTGTAGAGGGGTCAGAGTGCTGGTGGGATATCTGGGGTGTAGAGGGGTCAGAGTGCTGGGGGGATAAATGGGGTGTAGAGGGTCAGAGTGCTGGGTAGATATCTGGGATGTAGAGGGGTAGCCCAGGCTCAAGGTACAGCTGCTTTGGGGAAAGGGCAGGGCCCCCCCATGCTGCTGGGGCCCCTGGGCAGTGCCCAGGTGTGCCCTCTCATTAAGACACCCCTGCCCTGAACCCCTTTCTTATCTAATCCACACACTTTACCCTACAACCCCAATACCTCCTACATTCCCTGGAACCCCTCCTCTCTTAATACCATGCACCCCACTGCATAAGTCTTTATTCGACATCCAGAAGGAGTATCAGCACTCATTGTTATCCATTAACGGGTTTCACACTGGTTAGCACTTAATTATAAAATGTTTCACTCCATTATTAAGAGCTATGCAGAATGAAACACATTAGAGAATAACCACGAGCTCCAATGGGCACGCCTGGTTGGTGCTGAATAAAGTTCAATGCACCAAGTGCCGGTTTGTGACCTTATCTACCTTCGGGATGTGTTGTCTTTTGGTGGGTCCAGTTGCGGGGGGGTTGATGTGGACCGAACTAAAGCGGTGACTTTGTTTGCTATGGAACTTTTGGAGAAAATGTTATCACAGTTTGTGAATGTTGGAAGTGGTTGGTTCTGCCCCATCAAACCTAGCCATAGTCCCACGGCGGCCATTTTGGGTAAATACAGACCAGGCAAAGTGATGTGCCGCTGTCTGGTGCCGTGAATACATCAATAATAACTCGCTATTACTAAGTCCATCAGTGACCAGATACATTTTGTTACATTTATACAATCAATATGCTGAGCTCTAAGTGTTTTGACCACTTCTGATGAATTCTGCTACAAAGGGATGTGATGTCATCACAAACACACACGGGAACGGCGATCGGGTGTTGTAGATTCAGAGAGTAGTGAGTATGTTTTCCCGAGCGCTGAGATAATCACGTTTGCTTTGTAAGTGGATCTGTGTTGTTCTAACATTTTAATAAATGTTCTTTAACCCCTTAAGGACCGCCGCACGACTATTTACTTTGATAGAATGGCACGGCCGGGCATATGGACCTACAGGTACGTCCCCTTTAGGAAGCCAGCCGCGGGTCACCAGCGCGCCGTCTGGCGGCACGCTCGCAACCCGGTCCTGTGCTCCGTGACCGCGCACGCGGGACCCGTGGACCTGATCGCCGCCGGTGTCCCCCGATCGGGTCACAGAGAGGGAGAAGGGGGAGAGGTAAGTGTAAACAAACCTTCCCCATTCTTCCTAGTGTGGCTGTCACTGATTGTCTGTTCCCTGTGTTAGGGAACGACGATCAGTGATATCACACACACAGCCACTCCCCCCCACAATAAGAACACTCCCTTAGGGCACACGTAACCCCTACAGCGCCCCCTCCTGGTTAACCCCTTCACTGCCAGTGTCATTTTCACAGTATCAGTGCATTTTTATAGCACTTTTCGCTGTGAAAATGACACTGGTCCCAAAAATGTGTCAAAAGTGTCCGATGTGTCCGCCATAATGTCGCAGTCACAATAAAAATTGCTGATTGCCGCCATTACTAGTAAAAAAAAAAATATTAATAAAAATGCCATAAAACTATCGCTTATTTTGTAGACGTTATAAGTTTTGCGCAAACCAATCAATAAACGCTTATTGCGATTTTTTTTTTACCAAAAATATGTAGAAGAATACGTATCGGCCTAAACTGATGAAAAAAAATGTTTTTTGGGGATATTTATTATAGCAAAAAGTAAAAAATATTGCATTTTTTAAAAAATTGTCGCTCTATTTTTGTTTATTGCGCAAAAATAAAAGCCGCAGAGATGATCAAATACCACCAAAAGAAAGCTCTATTTGTGGGGGAAAAAGGACGCCAATTTTGTTTGGGAGCCACGTCGCACGACCGCGCAATTGTCAGTTAAAGCGACGCAGTGCCGAATCGCAAAAAGGGGCCAGGTCCTTAACCTGCATAAGGGTCCGGGGCTTAAGTGGTTAAGATGCGTGGATCTATCTCCGCTTTATATGTCCTATGATGTTAATGGATCCTTGGAGAATATGCGGAAGAAATATCATATGAGATCATTCCCACAAAGCCTTTCAAAGATAGTCCGGCTATTAGACCTACTTATTTGTTTAAGAGGTCAAATGGAGTCTGTGAGTTTGTTTTCATAATCTATGGACACATAAAAGAGCGCTTTGGAGTTATTGGGGCCCTTGGACCGCTCATAACTGAAAATTGGACTGTAGTTCAGAAACTGGCTCAATAGACCACACTAAATAGCAATTTTCAGTGTTGACGTTTCCAAGGTCCCAGCAACCATCCTTTTGGTTCACAGCTTTTTCAGATTCCTCACTCATCTCAGGTCCCGGGCCATGTTGAGAAACATTTGTTTAAATACTTACAAGAGACCTCTCTGTCTCCAGTGGTTGCAGGCCTAGTCGGCAGGGGGGGTCCTACACCCACCACCCAAGGCTGATGAGACACTGGGCACCTGCACAAAGAGGAAATTTCCCATACCTCATAGGAGCCTGCGATGACGAGGACGACCTCTCTTCTATCTCCAGTAAGGATGGGCCGCCGAACACACCCCCCCCCCCCCGGTTCGGTTCGCACCAGAACTTGCCGAACAGGCAAAACATTTATTCAAACACGCGTTAAAATCTACGGGACGCGAACATGAAAAATCAAAAGTGTTAATTTTAAAGGCTTATATACAAGTTATTGTCATAAAATGTGCTTGGGGACCCCGGGTCCTGCCCCAGAGGACATGTATCAATGCAAAACAAAAAAACAAACAAATTTTAAAAACTGACGTTTTTTTCGGGAGCAGTGATTTTAATAATGCTTAAAGTGAAACAATAAAAGTGAAATTCCTTTAAATGTTGTACCTGGGGGGTGTCTATAGTATGTCTGTAAGGTGGAGCATTTTTCCCATGTTTAGAACAGTCTCTGCACAAAATGACAATTCTAAAGGAAAAAAAGTCATTTAAAACTAATCGCGGTTATAATGAATTATCGTGTCCCGGTAATACAGATAAAAAAAATGGCATGGGTTCCCCCCAGTCCATTACCAGGCCTTTTGGGTCTGGTATGAATGTTCATTAAAAAAAAATGGAGTAGGGTTCCCCTTTAAAATCCATACCGGACCCTTCAGGTCTAGTATGTATTTTAAGGGATACCCCGTGCCAAAATTAAAAAAATATGGCGTGGGGTCCCCTGTAAAAACCATACCAGCCCTTTATCCAAGCACACAGGCCGCAGAAAAAGAGAGCCTAGCAAGGGGCCCCCAGATCCTGCCCCCCCCCCTCGTGAATTGGTAATGGGGTACATTATTAAAATTACTGCTCCCAAAAAAACTACCGTTTTTAAAATGTTTTTTTTTTTTTGCATTGATACATGTCCCCTGGGGCAGGACTCAGGCCCCCAGACACTTTTTATGACAATTATTTGCATATTAGCCTTTAAAATTAGCACTTTTGGTTTTTCATGGTAGTGTCCCATAGACTTTAACGGGGTTCCTGCGGCTTTCGAATTTTGCCGGAACTCAGCATATTGTTTGGTGTTCGACAGAACACCCAAACAACCAAAGTTCGGCCCAAACTTATGCTCAGGACGAACCGTTCGCCCATGCCTAATCTCCAGCCCAGGCCTCACTGAGAGTAAAACAGATAATGGAAAACGGTGCTCCCCACATCCAGCGGTGGACAGTTCCTGACATGTTCACGTTTAGAGCCGGTCTATGGGGTGATGACGCATGCGCGGAAGTGTTTTACTTCCTGGTACGGTGACGTGGCGGCGTCAACTTCACCGCCACTTCACCGCGCTGTCTGCCAGCGGAGATTTTGGTTTGATCGTGTGTACAGCGATCAAACCAAAACAGCCAGCAGACAAATCTGATCAAATCGGTCTGTACGACCGATTAGAGCAGATTCATTTGCTCGTGTGTACGGGGCCACAGTCTCAGCTTGGCTGTGCTGTGAGCCCATTCTGTTGTGTTGGGGTGTCCTTCCAGCCCCAGTGCTGTGGGTGGCAGCAGTGGAGTCAAGGTTTGGGTGCTCTTTCTCAGTGGCCAGTCACGGGGGTTTGTCCTCGCTGTGCATGCTGTGTATTTATGGGGTCAACTTTAGGGTGGCCACACCATGGCGCCCCGGCGCTATGGCCTACCTGGCTGGGGCGTGCGTGCCACGCAGTGTTTCTGGTTCCGGGGCCATGCTGACCTGGAGCATCTGAACAGCGACGGGGACCCAGTGAGTGACTGGGTTCCCACCTTTGAGGATTCCAAGCTGTACTGCTGTTCGGTGGAGAGTCGGTCTGAGGAGTGCCATTGAGAGGCTAGCGGTCCAAAAGGGCCTCAACAAACCACTGAGGATCGAGGTAGTCGGACACTAAAGGACTGATCACTTGTTAGTCTGTACCTGGGCGACAAGTTGAAGGAGATCCAGGCGTAACTCAAGGAGGGATATCTCCAAGAATTAAATCCAGAGAGGGCCTGTGGCAGAGGTATCTTCTGTGGCTCATTGAGAGGGGTGTGTGGCAGAGACTTTTTCACAAGTTCAAGTTCACCTAGGAGGGTCTGTGGCAGAGACTTTACCCTACAATTGTCCGAGTGATACTCCGGCTGCCAGGTCAGTGAGAGAGGCCTGTCCGGGTACACTAAACCCACTCTGGTGGGAGTGGTGAGGAAAAGTGTTACGTTTGGGAACTTGACTGTTTCCTATCATTACGCCTGAATCTGCAGTTCTCCTATCTTCTTCAACTTTACTTTCCTCACCACAAGTTTATTGATTTTACCCAGCTGGGTAATAAAGAGCACAGCAAAGAGCACCTGTCTGGACATTCCTTTACTTCTACTACATGCAATACGCATCACTCACCCCTAGGAATTTAGGAGGAGCCACGAGGTAACACTCCGCCCAAAGATCCAGCAGCTCCTCCGTGGGTAATGCTACATATGAAAAATGAAAAATGTTGCTGCTGGGTGTAAGTAGTTAAATATGTCATGGACAAACCCCTTGCATGACAAATGCCGCCAATCCTAAAGGCATGAGTCCCAGATAACAGGACACACCAACCTGCTGCGAGAGAGACTATACATTGCTATACTGACTAGCACATTCCTTCAATTTGCACAAGAGGATTCTTTATGGATTCTTTAGGTATTAATGGACATTGAACTTTGTACTGGCAATGAATATTGAATGTAATTGATACATTTTATATTATTTGTGCTTGTAACTAATTCAGTATTGATTCGTATCTCAGTATTTTACTGTGCTTGGTTATATAGATGATGTTTTTTTAGATCCCGGAGGGAAGATCTGGTTTAAGGGGAAATATAAGAGGAGCACTGTAACTTTATTTATTTACCATTTTATCATTAGTGTTGCTCACGAATATTCGTATTGCGAATATTCGGCTCGAATATGGCATATTCGAGTATTCGCGATATATTCCGAATTTCGCGGTGAATATTCGCTATTTCGAATATTCGTATTTTTTTTTTTAGAACAGATCACATCCTAGAGATCCCCATCGACGTCTAAAAGCATTGCTGGTATGATTAGAGACCTTCGGCCGAGTAGCTGCAGCGATCATTTTATATTGCCAATAAATCGCAATGCGATTATTCAGCAATAGCGATATCGCGCGATTTTTTTCGAGAAATTTGCAATATTGTTTTTAGCTAAAATAACACATATATTCGATTTCAGAGTGTTACTGTCGAAATTCCGCAATAAATTTCTCATTCGCATTTTTGCGAAATTACGATAAAATATCAAGAATATTCTGAGCCAATCAGAGTGCTCCATTCCGCATTTCTCGAATATTCGCAATTATTTTGTATTATAAAATATCACGAATATTCTGAGCCAATCAGAGTGCTCCTTCTGCATTTGCCGAATATTCGCAATTATTTTGTATTGTAATATATCAAGAATATTCTGAGCCAATCAGAGTGCTCCTTCCGCATTTGCCGAATATTCGCAATTATTTTGTATTGTAATATATCACGAATATTCTGAGCCAATCAGATTGCTCCTTCCCCATTTGCCGAATATTCGCAATTATTTTGTATTGTAATATATCACAAATATTCTGAGCCAATCAGAGTGCTCCTTCCGCATTTGCCGAATATTCGCAATTATTTTGTATTGTAATATATCACGAATATTCTGAGCTAATCAGAGTGCTCCATTCCGCATTTCTCGAATATTCGCAATTATTTTGTATTATAAAATATCACGAATATTCTGAGCCAATCAGAGTGCTCCTTCCGCATTTCTCGAAATTTCGCATTCACATTCGCAATAGCGAAATTTCGCAATCATTTCTTTTCCAAAAAATATCACGAATATTCGTATTTAGCGAATATATCTAGAATATTCGACTATACATTCGAGATATATCGCGAAATCGAATATGGCATATTCTGCTCAACACTATTTATCATATACTGGTAAATTAATTGTGGTCTGTTTAGTATGAGTCTGGATATAGATATCAGATATTCCAGCTGCCTCTCACGCACACAACGAGATGAGACTTGTTTGTCTGCTGAACATGGAGAGTTTATTAGAACCAAGAATACAATCTTATATACAGTTTAAAGAGGAGGTAACCAGAACATAAATTAACATGAGCAAATTAACTAATCATTTAAACACACTAGGCAACTCATAGATATGACCTTTCGGTCTCCTCGCTCACCTGCTATACAAAACGAATTATCATAAGTGTAAACACAGGACATATTCACACAATAGCAGGGCCAATTGGCACAGAGAACAGACAGATGGCTGGAGGGGGTGGCATTAGCATCTCCTTACACTGTATGTCCCAACAGTATGAATCCGTCACTCTAATAGGGCATATACAAGGTCCCCAGGCATACAGCTCACAAATAGCACCGTTCCCCCAAATGCCAGGGCCCATGATCGCAAGGCAAGAGGCGAGAATTCAGTCCCCTCCAAAAGACCCTGTCCTGGGTGAGTCTGTCACAATACCATATATACTCGAGTATAAGCCGAAATTTTTAACCCTTTTTTTAAGGCTAAAAATACCCCCCTCGCCTTCTTCTCGAGTCAGTGTACCTGAAATTATTGAGCGGCTTCGGGCGTTTATCGTTTAAAACTTGTGGTCTCCTACTGGTCCCTTCCGTGATTTGTCGGAACTGTGTCTGCTAAGAAACGTTCACTAACAGACACTTTTGAAAGGAAATTCCAATACCTATAAATTACAAGTTAGTTATTCTTTAGAATTTTTGGATTACCTTTGTTATTTTTGGATTTTCAAATTGACAAATTTTTTAATTTATAAATTTACGAATTTTGGAATTTACGAATTGCGATCATAACGAATGACCAGAATTATTATTTGTTGTCAGTTCGCATGTCTACTTCCTTACATACTTGAAGGATATGCCTAGTAGATTACATATTATGGCACTCTTGTCATCTGGAGCTCCACAGCTAGGTTTTGTGACAACGTCACCTCAGGGTTTGACAAATTTGCTTGGAATCTAGGAGCCAGCTAAAAAAGTTAGGAGCCAAAAAACGCGCCCATCCCGCCAAGCTTGCGCGCAGAAGCGAATGCATACGTGAGCAGCGCCCGCATATGTAAACAGTATTTAAACCACACATGTGAGGTATCGCCGCGATAATTAGAGCAAGAGCAATAATTCTAGCCCTAGACCTCCTCTGTAACTCAAAACATGCAACCTGTAGAATTTTTTAAACGTCGCCTATGAAGATTTTAAAGGGTAAAAGTTTATCTGTGTATAAAGTGTAGCGCCAATAGGGGGCCCTAATCAAAAAGCACTCTCCCGTAGGCTCAGTGATTGGAATCAACAAAACCTTAATGTGAATATACAAATGAAATTACCTATGTCTATAATAAAGCAGATAAGATCTTAAAGGGAAGGGGGTTACTCAAAACACTCCCTTCTTAATGGTCACTTACTGAGTCAAAAAAAATATATAACAAGATTGTGTAAGTGTATATGTATACTAGATGGGTGTGTAAACGCGTCTAGGAAACCAATAAAGGTGAAAAATCTATACCAGTGTGATCACTCACAATATATAACCAAATAAATCTACATAGGTGTTCAAACCCATTAGAAAAGACAACGTAAAAGGTCTATGATCATGCAGTCAATAGCCATAAAATGGTAAATCATAAAGTGAAAAACATATATATCATAATGTCCACAGTGATTATGTAGAAGCAATCAATCAAATGAATATCAGTCCATACACCCAAAAAGGTGTAGCGAATGTATTCTCCTTCTGAGATGCTTGAATGGGATGGATGATCCAAGAAATAAAAATAGGTACCCTTACCGGATCAGGTGGACCCTCAACTCACCATACGGTGGGGGGTCTTTAAAGCGGAGCTCCACCCTGTTTTTTTTTTTCAAAAATCTAAAAAAAAATAAAAAAAATTAAATGGAAAAAAAAATACTCACCCTAAATAGGCTGTTGCTATGCGGAAGTCCCGAATCTGCCCTCATGATCCGCGGTGTGGTTTTCTTCCTCCTCCTCTTCTTGGTGTCTTCTTGTGAATGGGCCGCGCTGCATTCTGGGAACTGTGTGTATCCCAGAAAGCAGCCGGACCATTCACAAAGCGCCGCGCTGCTCGCACATGCGCAGTAGGAAACGGGCAGTGAAGCCGCACGGCTTCACTGCCTGTTTCCCCGACTGTGGATGGCGGTGCCGGGATCGAGGATTGGCATCGGCGGGGGACGTCAGCGCGGGCGCCTAGGACAGGTAAGTGTCCTTATTCAAAGTCAGCAGCTAAACTGTTAGTAGCTGCCGACTTTGAAAAAAAAAATGCGGGTGGAGCTCCGCTTTAAGGCTTGTAAAGGCAGATTGCCTAATCAGGTTGGTATCCAGATAGTAGTTCCAGGCAGAGATGGTATCCGGAGAACCAGAGGGTGGCTTTTGATGTTATAATAGCTCCGTGGTGGTATGCACTCACTCCCAAGCATAGGAAGGAAAAAAAGAAGAAAAACGGCTCCTCATAGTGTAAAACCACCAATTTAATAAAAATGAAATAAAAATTCCACTACATCACGCTTGTGACAGGAATCACTTAAAAATTAAGAATACAAAACCACACGTGAAAAGAAAAAGCTTGTGTATGGTAACAGCAACTCTCCCCCTTGATGGGTGGACAGGGGTATTCCCAGAGGGAAAAAAGTGCAGAAAGTCAGTGACCCGACCGGTTTCGTCTCATGTAGACTTCAACTGGGGTATCTAACTGTAACATGCTTCTTACCTGCACTTATAAACCTGTGATATCCGCATCCATGAGACCATAATCAATTCCAATATGTCCAACTGGCGTGCCTGTCAAATGTAACACGTGAATCGCGTTTGCGTTTCAAATCCCGGAAGTACATGGGCGGGGATCAATAGTGTATGGCCCAATCATTACCATGGGGGTGTAGTTCTTGTCTCCCTCTACCCTCACATAGGAAAAAAGAGGCTGAAGTATTCCGGAAGTTTGAAAGTACGTGGGCGGGGATCAATGGTGTGTGGCCCAATCACTACTGTAGGTAGTGTTGTCACTTCCCCTTCTCTCCCGTGGCTGGAGAGAAGCTGGAGCGCTCCGTACTCCGTATTCCAGCGGGGTGAACTCCGCCTCTGTATGCGTCATCGTCCTGCGCTCCAGTGCGTTCCAATCTCCAGTGCGTCCCATTACCACAGCGCGGACATCACGTGGCACGGAAGTACGCTGGCGTCATGCGTTCCACCCGCAAGGGACGTGCGCTCCACGGGATCAAAGGATCATCCTAGGAACTAATCAAAGTTAGGGGAAACTAAACCAAGTTAGTAAAAGTTTATCGCCATTCCACGAGCGGATGCAATTTTGAAGCGTGACATGTTGGCTATCAATTTACTCGGCGTAACATTATCTTTCACAATATAAAAAAAAAAATTATAAAAAAAAGTGTATTTTGTCCCCCCAAAAAAGCGCCCTTGTAAGACCTCTGCACAAATACGGTGTGACAGAAAGTATTGCAGCGACCGCCATTTTACTCTCTAGGGTGTTAGAATAAAAAATATATATAATGTTTGAGGGTTCTAATTAGAGGGAAGGAGATGAAAAACACATTAGAACTGCTGTTTTGCTACTTGTAATGTAACTACTTGTAATGCCAACAGCCACCACAAGAGGGTGACAGATCACAGAAGGAAGCGGCTGCGGCTTTGTGGCCTTCTGCAGGCCTACGCTTCCTTCTGTGAAGGTCGCAAAGCCACAGCCTCAATTACCAGCCGGCGCGGGCCCGCCACGATCATGTGGCGCAGTGGGTCCGCGCCGGCCGGTAATTGAGGCCGCGGCTTTGCAGCCTTCTGCAGGCCTAAGCTTCCTTCTGTAAAGGTCGCAAAGCCGCAGCCTCAATTACCGGCAGGTGCGGGCCCGCCGCAATCACGCTGCGCAGTGGGCCCACTCTGGACGGTAATTGAGGCCGCGGCTTTGCGTCCTTCTGCAGGCCTAAGATTCCCCTGAGCATCAGGTCACAATTTCTTGTGGCAATTGCGACCAGGCTCATTTTGTCGAGCCCCGCGTCACCTAATGAGCCTTTATTTAGACGAAACGCGATGGATGGCAGGCACTTCAGTTAGAGCTTTCATATTTTATATTTTAGCAGAGATTTCAAGAGATAGCCATTGTGTCAGGTTTCAAAGACCCTCTACTTCTCTGTGGGAAATACAGGTGTAAAAATGGAGGCTTGGACAACTCTTACTATGATATATACCGTTATAATTTTAATAATAAGAAAGAAAAGTGAAGTTTTATGACCAAGTATGTTAAATGTTCTGGAAAAAGCGCATCGCCTCCACAGTTTATAAAGATTTATAGTATTGTTTGCAGCGCTGTGTATAAAGCCCCGGAGTCCATGCAGCCTTCTACGGTGAAGATTAAGATTTACGTAGATGGAAATCTCCGCACTGATTATAGGGAATCTGCCGCACAAAAGAAGAAGCTATTTCAGAATTTCTTCCTAATGTCTTGTAACGTGATAATTTAACCTTTTAAGTGACCCAACACTTTGTTTCCAATTGATGAGGACACTTTATGTCCCCTTTGGCCCCCCCGGTTTCTCTGGGTTCCCCATCCGGTTGAAGCCGTTGCCTCTCTGAGGGCTCTGGAGCTCCTGTGCAAATTGCTATTCTCTTCTATAATCAGTTGCGGGGAAATGAGAGAAAATAATATATTGGTGAATTCTGTCCTGGAGCGCAAAGCAGCCGTGAAAAATGGACATAATTATCAGTAATCCACTAATATCACCTGCCCACACGCATGGCCTCCGTATTAACGTCACGCCGATCGAGGAATTGTGTATATTTACCAAACGGATGACCCTAATAACCGTCCCCGTGTCAGGGAATAAGAGAATTAGGGCGATCCGCTTTACATCTTACTGAAAGCAGAAAATGTACTTATTTCTACAAACATAAAACATGTCGAATCACTGAAAGGAGGATGGCGGGCGAGAAGGAGCGAGATATTCTTCTACATTGTTACACAACCTGCCGCTATGTAAAGGAAAAAGAGAGAGAGACAGAGCGAGAGAGAGAGAGAAAGAGAGAGAGAGCAAGGAGAGAGAGAGAGAAAGAGAGAGAGCAAGGAGAGAGAGAGAGAGAGAGCAAGGAGAGAGAGCAAGGAGAGAGAGAATGAGAGCGAGAGAATGAGAGAGAGAGAGAGCAAGGAGAGAGAGAATGAGAGAGAGAGAGAATGAGAGAGAGCAAGGAGAGAGAGCAAGGAGAGAGAGAGAGAATGAGAGAGAGCAAGGAGAGAGAGCAAGGAGAGAGAGAATGAGAGCGAGAGAATGAGAGAAAGAGAGAGCAAGGAGAGAGAGAATGAGAGAGAGAGAGAATGAGAGCAAGAGAGGAAAGTGAGCGAGGAGGGAGAGAGAATAAGAGAGAGGGAATGAGAGCGAGAGAATGAGAAAGATAGAGCAAGAGAATGAGAGAGAGAGTGAGAATGAGAGAGGGGGAATAAGAGCGAGAAAATGATAGAGAGAATGAGAGGGGGGATGAGTGAGAGAATATGAGAGATGGAGAGGGGAGAGAGGAGATAGAGAGAGAATGAGGGGGGAGAGCGGGAGTGAGAGAGAGAACGAGAGAGGGGGTGAGAGATAGAGAGAATATGTTCGTGTGAGAGACAGAGGTTGAGAGGGTGAGAGGGGGTGAGAGATGGGGGGGTGGTAGAGGGAATGAGAGAGAGAGGAGGGGATGTGAGAGAGAGAATGAGGGGGAGAGAGAGAGAGAGAGAGAGAGGACTATAGAAAAGAGCAAAGGAAAGAAGGAGAGATGGGATTTATAGAGGGGGTGAGATTAATGGAAAGGGCAATAGGGAGGGGGCAAAAGAAGGGAAAGAGAGAGAGAGAGAGAGAGAGAGAGAGAAAGGAGATTTTGTGAGGGGGAGGAAAGAGAAAGATGAGATTTATTGAGAGGGTAGAGAGAGATGAGGTTTATAAAGAGGACTATAGAGAGGGGGCCAAGGAGAGATAGAGAAAGACAGACAAAGAAAGAAAGAGAGAAATAAAGAAAGAGAGAGAGAGAGCAAGAGAGAGTGTATGTTGGGTGCCTGGGGGTGCATGTTGGGTGCCTGGGGGTGTGTGTTGGGTGCCTGGGGGTGCATGTTGGGTGCCTGGGGGTGTGTGTTGGGTGCCTGGGGGTGCATGTTGGGTGCCTGGGGGTGTGTGTTGGGTGCCTGGGGGTGCATGTTGGGTGCCTGGGGGTGCATGTTGGGTGCCTGGGGATGCATGTTGGGTGCCTGGGAATGCATGTTGGGTGCCTGGGGATGCATGTTGGGTGCCTGGGGATGCATGTTGGGTGCCTGGGGGTGCATGTTGGGTGCCGCTCAGAATGTATGGCAGTGCATTGCACCTCTCCGTGGCTCGCTGGTTATCACGTGTTCCGGTAAATACACAATAAGATCTGCATCCAGCCTCCGGCCTCATTTTTCGGATCGCACAGAAGGATGCTCATTGTTCTGTTGTTTTCATATAGCGAGTTGCTTTTATAAATTTGCAGCAGCATTTTTTTTTTTTAATTGCTGACACCCAATTTTGAGGAATTGAGGATAATTGGATTTTAAGTCAATATTTGGATGCTGGGGGCAATCCAGAAGAATAGCGCTGGAGATAATCGTTCCCCAATAACTCAATTTGAGACCCGAAGTCAATCGATGGACTTTAGGAAAATGCTGTTGTGCAAAAATCTGCCCATTAAAAATGAAACACATTTTTCAAGTGGCCCAATTACCGAGCCGCTCCGGATCTTATTATCGCTGTGATTTGACTTCTCATAACTTCCCAAGATAATTAGCAAAACTGCGCAGCTTGGTGCACGGACAGGAATAGTCGCACGCATTTCTCGCGTTTGCTAAACAGATCGATAGACTAAAATGCAGCACCGATCCAAATGATCCAAAAGTATCCACTTTTTACCATTAAGGGACCATTTACTTCTTTGCGGTGCGCTAATTAATGCAAGTTTAAGATGCGTTATGTTGCGTTTCAATGTGCATCGCGTTAAGGTGGATTGTTCAAAATGAATGGGATGTCACTTCACCCAGCGAGTATGAAATGGCAAACGACCCCCTTTTTTCCCCCTGAAATGTAACTACCATGAGTTGACTTGCATTGTGGCTTGCTGTAATGCAGGTGTGTTCGCTTAGTGAGTAGACATGTGCACTGCCGAAAAATGTGTTCATTTTTGTTTTCGTTTCATTTTTTTTTTTGGGTCATTTGCTAGGATCGAAAATCTCTTCCTGCTCTACATCCTGAAGCAAATTAACTGATGATTAACTGATGATCCTTGAACCCTTCCTGCCCTCTATCCTAAAGCAACTAATTGATGATCCTTGTGCCCTTTATGTTCTCTATCTTGAAGCAAGTTAACTGAAGCTCCTTATGCTCTTCCTGCTTTTCTTTGTAACACAAGCTAACTCAGGGCCAATCCTAGGCAGGGTGCACAGGGTGCATTGCACCCAGGCGCCTGCAGAGGTGGGGGCGCGGAAGTGCCAGAGTTCTCCCCTCCCTCCTTCTTTCCTTGTTTGTGTCCGTCCAGAACTAGTGTTCTGAGCATAGATATGTGTCCGTCCAGAACTGATGTGTGAGCATAGGGCAGCCCGTCCAGCCTGGCAGTGCTCGGGGGAGGGGCCGCTCCTCTTCCTGACATGAGAGTTCTAGTTTTCAGTGGCTGCTGAGTGCTGATGTGCAAGAATGAATTCTTCACACTGGGAGTCTTGTATCCTGCACTGTCTCCACCAACTCCAGTTGGAATGCCTCCCCCTCCCATCTCTATCTCAGGCTGCACAGAGATAGAATCGAGGTAAGTCACAGTGTTCAGTGTGCCGTGTGCTGGGGGATGGCATCCAAAGCATCCCTTTACACGTTCTCTAGGCTACCCCTGCTCTAGATGTTTTATGGCATGATAGATTGCATAGCATACACAGCCCCTGGGCCTAGTCCATCTACAGATGTGATGTATAATGAGATGTAAAGGGGAGGAGTTAGTAAAATGACAATGCCCATGTGGGGGCGCCAGAAATATTTCTGCACCCAGGTGCCTGTGACCCTAGGATCGGCCCTAATAACTGATAATCTTTGAGTCCTTCCTGATCTTCATCCTGAAGCAAGCTAACACGCTCCTTAAGCTCTTCCAGTTCTATATGCTGAAGCAAGCTAACTGATGTTTCTTAAGCTCCTCCTGCTCTCCATCCTGAAACAAGCTAACTGATGCTCCTTGAGCTCTTCCTGCTCTCCATCCTGAAGCAAGCCAACGTATGCTCCTTGTTCACTTACTGCTCTCTATCCTGAAGCAAATTAACTAATAATCCTTGAGCCCTTCTGGCTCTCCATTTTGTAGCAAGCTAGCTGATGCTGCTTGTGCGCTTCCTGCTCTACATTGTCAAGCAAAATAACTGAAGCTCCTTGAGCTCTTCCTGTTCTCCACCCTGAAGCAAGCTAACTGATGTTACTTAAGCTCCTCCTGCTCTCCATCCTGAAACAAGCTAACGGATGCTGCTTGAGCTCCTCCTGCTTTCCACTCTGAAGCAAGCTAACTGATGTTTTTTGAACCCTTCCTGCTTTCCATCATGACGCAAGATAATTATTGCTCTTTGAGCTCTTCCTGCTCTCCATCCTGAAGCAAGCTAACTGAAGCTCTTTGATCTCTTCCTGTTCTCCATCCTAAAACAAGCTCACCAGTGCTGATTGTGATATTTCTGTTCTCCCTCCTGAAGCAAGCTGATACTACTTGAGCGTTTTCCTGTTCTCAATCCTGAAGCAAGCTAACTGATGATCCTTGAGCCCTTCCTACTCTACATCCTGAAGCAAACTAACTGATGATTGTTGAGCCCTTCCTGCGCTCTACCCTGAAGCAACTAACTGATTAACCTTGAGCCCCCCTTGCTCTCCATCTTGAAGCAAGCTAACTGAAGCTTCTTGAGCTCTTCCTGTTCCCCATCCTAAAGCAAGAAAACTGATGCTCCTTGAGCCTATCCTGGTTTCCATTTTGAAGCAAGCAAACAGATGATTCTTGGGCCCTTCTTGCTCTACATCCTGAAGGATGCTAACTGATGATCTTTGAGCCCTTCCTGATCTCCATCCTGAAGCAAGTCAACATTTGCTCTTTGTTCTCTTACTGCTCTCCATCCTGAAGCTAACGGATGCTGTTTGTGTGCTTCCTGTCCTCCATTTTGAAGCATGCTAGCTGATGGTGCTTGTGCGCTTCCTTCTCTCCATCCTCAAGCAAGTTAACTGATGTTCCTTGCAGGGCCATCTTTTCCATTGGGCACACTGGGCTGTTGCCCGGGGGCCCCACTTGCCTGGGGGGCCCCACATGCCCAGTGATCCCAGTAAAAAATTGTGGAGAGCGGCGGGTCAGAACTTCATGTCAATGAAGAAATATGTTTGTTAAGACCTGCAGTGGTTAGGGTACTGCGGCCTTCTTTCCATCTCCCAAGATGATTCTTCCAAATGGTTAGAGTGTTCCCCATCCCCAAGCATGAGCCAAGACTTCATGAAGGGTGTCCAGATATAGAATGACTTTATTGAGAGACAGGTTACTTATATACAGCAAAAGAAATACTTGATGTAATCAGATATACAATTACATCCTCCTCCCACATCATCATACAATGGTGTACTAACGAGACCCCTTTCAAGAGACCTATTGTAGAACACAGACGGCTGTCTCCGGTAGAATCCACATGAGTTAATTACTGGTCCTTTGCCCAGTCAAGGTGTTTTAGAACTTCTCACCTGATAAACAATAGAACTTCACACAATGAACACTTCTTGAAAGACAGACTACAGATCATTTACATGACACATTGAGATATTGAGATCAGTTTAAGGAATAAACCAATTATCTCCAGGTAGAGAGCACCCTAATTTTCCCAACGTTAGAACACCCCTCTTCCACACAAGGTCTACCTGCCATTACATATCTCCTGATAGCCCCGATCTGGGGGACCAACATATCCAAATTTCACCCAGATCGGTCCAGGGGTTCTTAAAAGACAAACAGAGTCCAGAATAAAGTCTATTTTCTTCACAATACTCCCCCTTAGTTCCATGGGTCGGCATACCCGCCTAGACCCTGCCGGGTTGGCTAGGGGATGTCCGGGTCAAAATTATACTTCCAAGCCGGTTTGGCGTGAAAGTCCATTCGCATTGCCGTTCTGCTTGCCCGGGCGGTATTGCAGTGTGAAATTGTAAGGTAGCAACGCTAGACTCCAGCGCAGCAACCGGGGATTGTCTCCAGAGACTCGGTTGAGCCAGATGAGGGGGTTGTGGTCAGTGAGAATGGTAAAGGCACGGCCATAAAGGTACGGTTGGAGCTTCTTTAAGGCCCATACTAGAGCCAGGCATTCTGTTTCCATGGTGGCATAGCTGACCTTCCAAGGTAATAACTTGCCGCTGAGGTATGCCACCGGGTGCTCCATGCCGTCTTAAGTCCCTGGAACGCCAATGCACACTCCGAGAACCAGGCTACCTGCTTGGGTGGTAACCTTTTGGTCAGGTCGGTGAGGAATTTCGCTGGGGTGCTACACTCCGGGACGAACTTGGTATAATACCCGGTGGTGCCTAGGGACGCCGATACCTGCGTCTTGGTGTGGGGCTGGGGCCAATTGGCTATGGCCTCTACTTTCGCAGGTTCGGGGCCCTGTTTCCCAGACCCTACTCTAGGCCCTAGGTATTGAACCTCTGCCATGCCCCCATGGCAGTTCTCGGGTTTCAGGGTGAGATTTAGTTTCACTCCCAACCCAACTTGCTCTAGGTTACCTTGGTTAGCTGCCAGCCGGTCGGGTAAGGGAAGTCCTTCACTAGCGCCAGTGGACGGGGCACAGATAGTGGCCACGTCCTCAGAGCGCTCGAAGTACGGTTTCAACATGTTCACATGAAAGGCTTGTCTGCTCCTATCATCCGAACATTTGGCCACAATATAGGTGGTGTCGCTAATCCGTTCCACCACTTTGAATAGCCCCTGCCACACTGCCTGTAGCTTGTCCTTTTTGGATGGTCCGAGGGCTAATACTTTTTGCCCTACTTCCAGGTTCCTATCTCGGGCTCTCCGGTCATACCATTGTTTCTGTCGTTTCTGGGCTGCCTGTAGGCTCTCCCGAACTGATTCGGTCAGTGCCCGCAGGCGGTCCCGGAACTCCAGCACGTACGGCAAAACCGGGATCCCTTCCTCTCCTGTGTTGCCCTCCCAGTGCTCCCGTATGAGGTCCAGGGGTCCCCGGACTTTTCTTCCGTATAGGAGTTCGAAGGGGGAGAACCCGGTCGATGCCTGGGGCACTTCCCGGTAGGCAAACAGGAGATGGGGTAGAAATTTCTCCCATTGACCACAGGACTCTGTGAACGCTGTGAGCATCTGCTTAAGCGTGCCGTTGAATCGTTCACAAAGGCTGTTGGTCTGGGGGTGGTAGGGGAAGCTAAATAACGGTTTCACCCCGCAGCTCTGCCATAACTGTTGAGTGACAGTTGCCGTGAACTGGGTTCCCTGATCTGAGAGTATTTCCCTGGGGAAACCTACTCGAGAAAAGATCCTGACTAGAGCTTCTGCTACTGTCTCCGCCTCAATGTTGGGGAGCGCCACCGCCTCAGGGTACCTGGTGGCATAGTCCACCACCGTGAGGATGTAGCGCCTTCCGGAGGTGCTGGGTTTGTTGAGGGGCCCTATCAGGTCTACTGCCACTCTGGAGAATGGTTCCTCTATTATAGGTAGGGACCGTAACTTGGCCTTGGGGTGGTCCCCCCGTTTCCCAATCCTTTGACACGTGTCACATGTCCTGCAGTACGTCTGCAAGTCTTTTGATATCCCTGGCCAGAAGAACGTCTGGGTAAGGCGATCCTTAGTTTTCTTGATACCCAGATGTCCGGCTAGCGGGATATCATGGCTGAGCTTTAGAAGCTCTGCCCTGTATTTGCGGGGTACAACTAGTTGTCTTTTTATAACTTGGGCTGCCCCACTTCCCACTCCCCCTGTGACCCTATATAGCAGTCCCTTGTCCCAGTGGAAGTTCTCTTGAGCATTACCTTCCTTAGGGGTACCTACGGCCTTCCTGTAACCTGCTAAGGTGGGATCTGACTGCTGGGCTTGGCCAAAGTCTTGTGGAGTGCCCCAGAAGGGGATAGGGTCAGGGCATACTACAGGGTTTTCGGTTCCTACCTGTGGTTCCTCAGAGTGCGTCTGTCCAGCTCGGCGTGCTTGCGTCCTGGTAGTCACAGGGCAGGTTCCAGCGGGATCTGGGGTAAGCAGCTGTGAAGTTAGGCACCCCAAATCGTTCCCCAACAATACTTCCGCAGGTAGGCCAGACATAATGCCTACTTCCATCTGCTTGGCTCCGGTGCCCCAATTTAGCTGCACTTGGGCTGTGGGTAGTTTGTGTATGGCGCCTCCTGCCACTCTTACTGCAACAGTCCTGTTGGTGCACGCCTTCGCAGATACGGTGTGAGGTTGCACAAGAGTGAGGGTGGCCCCAGAGTCTCGTAGTGCCTCAGCCTCCTTTCCATCTACTGTGACCCATTGTCTGTGGTGCACCCGGTTGTCCCCCTCGGTTTGTGCTAGGTTCACCTCATGTAGTACGGTCCATTGCTCAGCTTCAGGGCTGTGGTCTTCCAGCGGTTCATGCTGATAGTGATGGGCGGCTGCCCTTGGTGGTGGTGGCCGCTCCCAATTGCCTCTGCTCCGCTGAGGGCAATGTATCTTGTAGTGCCCTGGCCGATTGCATTGGTGACATACCAATGGCGGTTTCTGGTTAAAATTAGGTGGATTAGTGGGTGGTCCTGCGATCGGTCGGTGGTAGGTCACAGGACTAGGCGTTGGGGTGCTGGACCTTACCAGGGGCGGTTTCCACTAGTCTCTCCTCTTCTTCCCTCGTGATGCTCGTCTGCCAGCTTGGCCGCTTCCTCGATTGTGGCTGGCTTCCTGTCCCTGACCCAGACCTTGGTGTCTGCAGGTGTGTGGTCAAAAAATTGTTCTAGCAAGAAGAGTTGTAGCACCTCCTCTAGCGTCGCGGCTTGGCAGCCTTGTATCCAGTTTTGGGCCGCCCGATACATCCTAAAAGCCCATTCGGTGTAGGAGTCTCGGCCCCCTTTACGTAATGCCCGAAACTTTTTCCTGTAAGTCTCTGGGGTCACGGCATACCTGGCTAGCAGAATGTCCTTTACACTGGCGTAGTCGTGTATGGCTGTGTCAGGCACTGCTCGGAATGCCTCTGCTGCTCGGCCCGTGAGTTTGCTGCTTAGAATCGCGGCCCATTGCTCTGATTCCAGACCCTCCAAAGCACATTGACGCTCAAAGTCTTGTAGGTATGTGTCAATTTCCATTTCTCCATCCGAAAAACTTTTAAACGCAGCATAGTTAATCTTTCTCCGCTGCCCTCCATTTATAGATCCGGCTGAGTAAGCGCTGTCTCCTTGGTTTACGCTTGCCTGTTGTGCCCTGCGTTCTGCGCTCACCTGCTCCAGGACTTGCGTCACCATCTCTGGTGTGGGATTTGGCCCATATAGGTTTAGCCTCCACATCACCTTCTTTTGGAACTCGGCTTCCTCCTGGCTGACATTCGCCATGCTGCTGGTTTGGTCGCCCTCCATTAGTTCTGCTATGAGGGTAGCTTTCTTTTTGTTGCTTGTCACCTGGCCTCGGGCTTCCAGCAGATCCTTTAGCGTAGACCTCTTCAGTCTCTCGTAATGCTGGGCCATTCACTTGTTGTCTTTATGCGTCCCATTCAACCCCGCTGCTTGCCACCAGTTGTTAAGACCTGCAGTGGTTAGGGTACTGCGGCCTTCTTTCCATCTCCCAAGATGATTCTTCCAAATGGTTTAGAGTGTTCCCCATCCCCAAGCATGAGCCAAGACTTCATGAAGGGTGTCCAGATATAGAATGACTTTATTGAGAGACAGGTTACTTATATACAGCAAAAGAAATACTTGATGTAATCAGATATACAATTACATCCTCCTCCCACATCATCATACAATGGTGTACTAACGAGACCCCTTTCAAGAGACCTATTGTAGAACACAGACGGCTGTCTCCGGTAGAATCCACATGAGTTAATTACTGGTCCTTTGCCCAGTCAAGGTGTTTTAGAACTTCTCACCTGATAAACAATAGAACTTCACACAATGAACACTTCTTGAAAGACAGACTACAGATCATTTACATGACACATTGAGATATTGAGATCAGTTTAAGGAATAAACCAATTATCTCCAGGTAGAGAGCACCCTAATTTTCCCAACGTTAGAACACCCCTCTTCCACACAAGGTCTACCTGCCATTACATATCTCCTGATAGCCTCGATCTGGGGGACCAACATATCCAAATTTCACCCAGATCGGTCCAGGGGTTCTTAAAAGACAAACAGAGTCCAGAATAAAGTCTATTTTCTTCACAATGTTGTTTTACTTTTGTTTAATTTAAACACATTGCTAATAGCACTAGCTATATGTTTATAGTTTAAATACTGACATTTGCACTGTTTGGCATTGGAAATTTTAATTTTAAGTACTTTTTTGCAGTGCCAGTAAAAAATGTGGTTCTGAGAGTAAATGTCATGGTTTTTGTCACTAAAAAATTCTCGTGTGTGATTGTGTAGACAGGGCCCCAGTGCACTGTATTGCCCGGGGGCCTATAATACTCTTAAGATGCCACTGGTTCCTTGAGCTCTTCATTTTCTCCATACTAAAGCAAGCTAATATTAAGTGAGCTTTTTCCCGTTCTCAATCCTGAAACAAGCTAACTGATAATTTTTTAGCCCTTCCTGCTCTCTATCCTAAACCAACTAATTGATGATTCTTGTGCCCTTCTTGCTCTCTATCTTGAAGCAAGTTAACTAATGCTCCTTGTGCTCTTCCTGCATTCCATTGTGAAGCACGCTAACTGAAGCTCCTTGAGCTCTTCCTGTTCCTCATCCTGAAGCAAGCTAACCGATGCTCTTTTATTTTTTTCCGGTTCTCCATCCTAAAGCAAGCTCACCAGTGTTCATTGTACTCTATGGGCCAGATTCACGTAGTCCAGAGCATCTTTGCTCTGGAGTAACGCTTCTCATTTGCGTTGCGCTGCCGATTTTTTAGGAGCAAGTGCTGTCATTCATGAAGCACTTGCTCCTAAAGTTGCGGCAGCGCATCACAAATGAGCCGGCGGAATTCAAATTGGGCGGGTACGGGGCGTGTAGTATGCTAACTACGCGCGATCCCGCCGCCGACGTACTGCGCATGCGTCGAGTGTCAAAACATCCCCGTGCGCATGCTCCAAAATCTGTGAATGAACGTCAATGACGTCACATTCCCATTCATGACCGTTTTACGCAAGCAACGTTTTTTTTTTTTTTCCCGACGCGATGACGACGCCTATACCTAACATAGGATACGCCAGCCCCATGTAGGTATAACTATGCGCCGCGTATCCCGTCCGGAAACGTCGTAACGTCACTGCGTCGCGCCGGATTTCGATCGTGAATTGCCGATTTCCGCTCATTAACATATTTTTTGAGCGTAAATCGGCGGGAACGCCCCCGGCGCCATTTTTAAGTTGAAGTAACGATGCGATGGCGAAACTCAGTTACGCTCACCGCATCGGAACTTCAACCCGGCGTTTCTTGTTTTCTGGTTACAGAAAACAGAAACGCCGGCTCAAAGCCACTGTTACGCTGGCGGATCACTCGATCCGCCAGCGTAACCTTTGCTGAATCTGGCCCTATCTGTTCTCCCTCCTGAAGCAAGCTGATACTACTTGAGCTTTTTCCTGTTCTGAATCCTGAAGTAAGCTAACTGATGATCCTTGTGCTCTTCCCGCTCTCCATCCTGAAGCAAGCTAACTGATGATTCCTGAGTCCTTCCTGCACTCCTTCCTGAAGCAACTAATTGATTAACCTTGAGCCCTGCCTGCTCTCTATCTTGAAGCAAGCTAACTGAAGCTTCTTGAGCTTTTCCTGTTCCCCATCCTGAAGCAAGAAAACTGATGATCCTCAAACCCTTCCTGCTTTCCATTCTGAAGCAAGCTAACTGATGCTTCTTGAGCCATTCCTGCTTTCCATTCTGAAGCAAGCAAACTGATGATCCTTGAGCTCTTCCTGTTCCCCATCCTGAAGCAAGCAAACTGATGATCCTTGAGCCCTTCCTGCTCTCCATCTTGAAGCAAACTAGCTGATGCTCCTTGATTTCTCTCTATTCTCCATCCTTAAGTAAGCTAACTGATGACCCTTGGGCGACTTCCTACTTTCCATCCTGAAGCAAGCTACCATGGTCCTGGGCTCCCCAGAGAGTCCCCAAAACCCTTGTAGCTGGCAGTAGGATTCCTAATATTGTAAACATTACTGGGAAGCTTTAGGGTCACTTCTACTGAAAAGCGGGTTGCCAGCTTTGTATAAAACAGTTCAGAGCTTGAAGTCCCATGTTTATAAACGAACAGCGAGGGATTAAAATACACAGTTAAAAGCAGACTGTAACGAAACATCCCACTTGAGTGCTTTCGTCATATACCACTTCCTCCGAGTCTAAATATAGATATCAGATATTCCAACCACTATCAACAACAAACAAGACGATACTTGTTTGACTGCTGAACATGAACTGTTTATTATAATACAAGTCTTATATACAGTAGAAGAGGAGGTTTTCCCCTCCTGCTCATATTACTCTAACAATACACTTGTAACCAGAAGCCTAATTAACATGAGCTAATTAACTAATCCCTTAAAGCAGCCGATGTGACCCCGTGCCCTCCTGGACATTGTTATGAGTAATCAGGATTTCACTACAGGTCAGACTTGTTGTCACCGAGCTTCACACAGTACAATATACATTATCATAAGTTCAAACACAGGACACCTTCACACAATAGCAGGGGCCCCAGCAGGAGTTGGCCCGTCTCCTACATTGTACCGAGGCCAATGTGATCGGCTCTCTCAACTAACATGTTGAGTTCAGAATCAAACAAACCAATTATAGTCTTTACATATATCCTGGGAGATATTGTGGATAAATATTACTGTGCCATTTTAAGTAATCCAAGACATATTTTCTAGACATGTGCACAGAAAATGTCTTCTTTTTTTTTTTGTTCTGTTTCGTATCGTTCCGTAGGTTCGTTTCCGTTCGTTTTTCGTAAGACGCCCGTTTTCCTGTTCGTTCCCATTCGTTTTTCGTACGAATCGATTTTTTTAGTATTCCGAACGTTTCGTATTTTCGTTACCGTTTTATTTTCGTACATGCGGGATGGTTCGTTATTCTGTTTAATTCATGTTCGTTACTTGTTAGACAATAATTTTCGTGAATTTTCGTCAATGATTTGCATTCTGTATTTTGAATTCCTTTTTCTGTTCGTATTTTCAGTCGTATGTTCATATGACATCTATAACAAAAGATTTGCATTCTGTATTTTGTTTGAATCCTTTTTCTGTTTGTATTTTCAGTCGTATGTTCATTGTTCATATGACATCTATAACAAAAGATTTGCATTCTGTATTTTGAATTGCTTTTTTCTGTTCATATTTTGGATTCAAAATACAGAATGCAAATCTTTTGTTATAGATGTCATATGAACATACGACTGAAAATACCAAAAGAAAAAGGATTCAAGATACAGAATGCAAATCTTCTGTTATAGATGTCATTCTCATTTTTTTGAATGGGCAGTGAGTGAGTGTAGTTAGTGAAGCAGCTTCTCTTTTGTGCTGAGTACACTAGTACAGTGAGAAGTACAGTAAAGCCAAATAAACTTTTCTGTGGATTTTCATCTGAAGGGAGATCAGTTGGCCAGACTTTTGAACCCAAAAATGGTTTTCTGATGGAGTTTAAAAACAAACAAATTTTCTGAGAACGAACGGAAAACGATCGTTTTTATGTTTGTTGTTAAAAAAGTCTGACCAAGTGTATGGGGCTTAAAAATAGTTAATATGGATGAGCCGCGTGTTGAAAGTGCCGCGAATCCAGCGATATATTTACGAAAGTACAAAATGACGAAAATCCTTTTTCTGTTTGAATGCAAAATACGAACAGAAAAAATAAATTCAAAATACAGCATGCAAATCTTTTGTTATAGATGTCATATGAACAATAAACATACGACTGAAAATACGAACAGAAAAAGGATTCAAACAAAATACAGAATGCAAATCTTTTATTATAGATGTAATTTTCGTTCTTTTGCCGTTTTCGTTTTGTCGTATTTTCGTCGGATCGTTCGTTCGTATTTGCGGTTGTTCGTTATGCGGCTCATTCGTAATCCCGTCGTTTTCGTATTTTGGTGCCTTCATTTTTTCGTATGTACACATTATCCCGCGGGTACAAAAATTAACATTTTCGTACGAACGGGAATGCACATATCTAATGTTTTCTCATTCACCCTGTGCCAAGATGGACACAGGGTGACTTAGACATAAGAGGTGCATGGGGAGCTGAAACAAGGGTTTCCCAAACTTTCCAAGGGATTCTGGGTTCCACGGGCCCTCCCGTCACACAGACTATGTGTCAGGGTCATTACCGTGCCAAGCGGGCAGCGAGGCGTGGTCGCGCCTCAGGTGGCCCTGGGTGGAGTTGAACCCGGGACCTCTCCGTTGTTATTGCAATACCTTGTCTCTGAGCCACTTCTCAGTTTGGGATTTCTCCTTGCTTTCCAGCTAAGGTGGTGCTGAATGTCCTGATCACCTTAGTTGGATCTCATTGCAATCTGCACCTAAATATTCTGGTCCAGCTGAGGCAATTTACCCAAATTATCCAGGGTATAAAGCCCTGCCTCACTCTGACAGCCTTGTCAGTTCATTCTGATCGGATCATCCTGTCTGTGCCACAGTTCCTGTGTTTGATCTTCTGCTGCAAGACTGACCCCAGCTTTTGACCCTTGGCTTTGTTTTTGGACTGCTGCTTGCCTGAACCCTTGACCCCGGCTTGTACCTTGGATTGCTGCTTTCTTGAATACTTGACCCCGGCTTGGACTTTGGATACCCGATCTTCTTCTGCCCTTGACCTCCGGCCTGAACTTGGACTATCGCTGTCTCTATAACCCCTGTCCACGGCTTGTTATCCGGACCTGTTTCCAGTCCAACCCTGACCTACAAATTACCTGATCTCTGTGATATACCTTGGTGCACGGATTACCTTCTGTTTCATTTGCTGCAGCCTTCCAGCCGGTGACCTGCTTGTACCTGCTCCACGCACCTGATTTTCATCTTCCCGCTGGTACCGGTGCCTCCCGGTGCGTCTGTCCCTCTGTTCCCATTCCAGGGGGCAGATCGCATCAGGTCGCAAAGGTAAGCTAACAAGTCTGCAAATGGACTCCACTCAAGGTAAGCCCTCACACTATGTAAGCATCTACATTTATCTTGGTATCAGCCTCTGGCTGTCTACTGAAAAGCAAGGCTCAGCCCGGGAGAGAAGGTGCAGCACAAAGAGCCAGTTAGGTGTGCTGCAATGTAAGAAAAATTACCCCCTCCCGCCGCATTTTTCTGCCGCTCTTGCCGGGCCTCCCGTCCCACCAGGAGACACGATCCAAGATCCAGCACTTCCAACATCTAGACAAAGACTGGCACGAAGGTGGTAACGGCTTCATTCCAGTCTCCTGTATGTACACACGGAAGCGACGTCACAACGTCACTTCCGGTTTACTCAGCTGCCAATGGCACCGGATTTTAAAAAAATTACAGTATTCATAATCGCCATTTTTTGGCGATCTGAATACTTTCAAGTGTAAAAGAGGGATTTGGGGTCTTTTAGACCTCCGATCTCTCCATAAAGGGTACCTGTCACCACCTATTACTGTGACACGGGATGTTTACAGTCCTTGTGACAGCAATAAAAGTGATACATTTTTCCAAATACCACCAAAAGAAAGCTCTATTTGTGGGGAAAAAAAGGACGTCAATTTTGGTTTGGGAGCCACGTCGCACGACCGCGTAATTGTCAAGTTAAAGCAACGCAACGCAGAATCGCAAAAAGTGGCCCGGTCTTTCGCCAGCCAAATGGTCCGGGGCTGAAGTGGTTAAACCAACCCCAATAGCCATTGCAGGAAAAGGAGTACAGAACAGTCTTATCTCATCAAGAAATATGATATCTATAATAAAAACCTGAGAAATCTTCCCTGAAGTCGCATTAAATCCAACTTTCCTTCTTAGGTCTCTCCATAAAAATTCCACCTCTCGCCCCAGGGAGATATTCTGGGAAGAAGCGAAGGATCTTCCCCCCCCCCCCCCAGTTTATAAATATTCTTTACCTTGTTAATAAAGTAGATTTAATTAGCATTTACATCTCCTTGTCCCCTAATGAGAGCCTGAAAGACGGAGATAAATTGACTTGCCCGATGTGACTTTGAGCCGACACTAAGGGGACAATTCATTAAACGGCGGTACGGAGGAGCCACTGGGGTAATGCGGCTCGGAATCTCTTACCAGAAATAATTGCTCTTAATAACCTTGTAAGATTTCCATTGCAAACACCGTTCCCGGCCAATCAAAGCTCGGCATCTGCTGGAAGAATGGGAGACGGTCGGGATGACATGATATCAATGGAAGTCTTCTGGCCGCGCTCTACGCAGCAGGTGATGGGCTATAATAGGCTTCTTTCGGTGACTTCGGAAAAGGTTAATTGTGATTGGTTGCTTGGAGTTACTGAACGCTGACCGTTTTTCTTACCCAATAAGCCGTTAGTGTACTGAAAAATGTAAAATTGATAAGAGGTGGGGATTTTTTTGGCATGCAAAGTGTCTTCTGCCAACAATGGTTTTCCTCGTTCCTCTACCTTCCCCCGGCATCGGAGAGATGCATTGAGGTTCTTCTGGTGTCACAAACAATTCAAAGTTCATTTGCCTGATTGCTAAAATGTGCACAACCCTGAATGTACAAGACAGAGCTTGCTAGTAGGGTTGTCCTGATAAGACCGAGGACAAGTAACAATACTTTTTTCCAAGTACTCGCTGATACCGATTACCGATACTTTTTATTGTCATGTGACAATTTTCAAAGCACAATACAGATTAGATGGCACTGATATGCAGCACTGATGGACACTGATAGGATTAGATGGCACTGATATGCAGCACTGATGGGCACTGATAGGATTAGATGGCACTGGTATGCAGCACTGACTGATGGCTGGCACTGACAGATGCCACTGACACATCAATGACACTGATAGATGCCACTGATAGGTGGCTGGCACTAATAGATTTCTGGCACTGATAGATAACACTGATAGGTGGCTGGCACTGATAGATGACACTGACCGGTGGCTGGTACTGAATTATGGCAATGACAGGTGGCAGTGACAGATGGCTAGCACTGATAGATGGCATTGATAGGTGCACTGGCAGGTGGCTGGCACTGACAGATGGCTGGCACTGATAGGTGGCTGGCACTGATAGGTGGCTGGCACTGATAGATGGCTGGCACTGAAAGGTGGCTGGCACTGATTGTTGGCTGGCACTGATTGTTGGCTGGCACTGATAGATGGCTGGCACTGATAGATGGCTGGCACTGACAGATATATGGCACTGATTGATTGCTGGTACTGATAGATGACACTGATAGATGGCTGGCATTGATTGATGGCTGGCACTGATAGATGGCTGGCACTGACAGATATATTGCACTGATTGATGGCTGGCACTGATAGATGACACTGATAGATGGCTGGCACTAATAGATGGCATTGACAGGTGGCTGACAAATGACACATCGATGGCACTGATGGATAGCACTGATAGATGGCTGGCACTGATAGATGACACTGACAGGTGGCTGGCACTGATGTATGGCAATTATAGGTGGAACTGACAGGTGGCTGGAACTGACAGACGGCTAGCACTGACAGATGGCACTGATAGGTGGCTGGCACTGATAGATGGCATTGATAGGTGGCATTGACAGGTGGCTGGCACTAATAGCTGGCACTGACAGATGACTGGCACTGACAGATTTGGCACTGATTGATGGCTGGCACTGATAGATGACACTGATATGTGGCACTGACAGGTGGTGGGCACTGATGGATGGCACTGATAGGCAGCACTTTTGGGAATTGAGCACTGGAAAAACTCTGGGAGTTGGGGCCACAGTCACCAAACAAACCATTGGTAACACAATACCCCAGCATGGATTGAAATCCTGCAGTGCCCACAAGGTCCCCCTCCTCAGGAAGGCAAATGTACAGGTCCCTCTGTAGTTTGCCAATGAACATCTAAGTGATTCAGGCCCCGTACACACGGCCGAGGTTCTCGCCAGAAACCAGCGAGAACCTCGCTGGGAGCCGCATTCCAGCGAGAACCTCGGCCGTGTATACGCTCTCTGCTCGCCCCGCCCGTCGGGAAACCCGTCGAGCAAATAGAGAACAGGTTCTCTATTTGCTCGACGGCCCGTCGGGATGAATGGCTGGTTGCCATTCCCGACGGGCGGGTCGCAGATTCTGACGGCCGGCAGAGAACCTCGACGGGCGGAACGATGTGTTCTGCCCGTCGAGGTTCCCTGTCGTGTGTACGGGGCTTCAGAGAAGGATTGGGAGAAAGTGCTGTGCTCAGATGAGACCAAAATTGAGCTCTTTGGCATCAACTCGACTCACTGCTGGGCAGTTCACTAAATGAATATTCGCTTTCCAAACACTGAACCGCCTCTCAGCCAATCAGGTGCTCAGGTCTGTTACCTGTAACCTGATTGGCTGAAACCACAGGCGCTGTGATTGCAGAGGGCGGGAAGAGAGGACAGGCTAAGACCTCAAAGAGTGTGGAGGACATCGTCGCCATGACCCGCTGACCCACCGAGACAGGTAAGTGCCGGGCGGGCGGGGGATGCAAACTGACAGCCATTGATGGGCCCAGTAGAGGCAATTGATGTGCACAGTGGCAGCAATTGATGGGCACAGTGGCAGCAATTGATAGGCACAGTAGAAACAATTGATGGGCACAATGACGGCAATTGATGGGCACACTGGCGGCAATTGATAGGCATAGTAGAAACAATTGATGGGCACAGTGACAGCAATTGATGGGCACACTGGCAGAAATTGATAGGCACAGTAGAAACAATTGATGGGCACCGTGGCAGAAATTGATGGGCACACTGGCAGCAATTGATAGGCACAGTAGAAACAATTGATGGGCACAGTGACAGCAATTGATGGGCACACTGGCAGCAATTGACTGGCACGGTAGAAACAATTGATGGGCACAGTGGCAGCAATTGATGGGAACACTGGCAACAATTGATAGGCACAGTAGAAACAATTGATGGGCACAGTGACACTAATTGATGGGCACACTGGCAGCAATTGATAGGCACAGTAGAAACAATTGATGGGCACAGTGGCAGAAATTGACGGGCACACTGGCAGCAATTGATAGGCACAGTAGAAACAATTGATGGGCACAGTGACAGCAATTGATGAGCACACTGGCAGCAATTGATAGGCACAGTAGAAACAATTGATGGGCACAGTGACAGCAATTGATGAGCACACTGGCAGCAATTGATAGGCACAGTAGAAACAATTGATGGGCACAGTGACAGCAATTGATGGGCACACTGGCAGCAATTGATGGGCACAGTGGCAGCAATTGATGGGCACAGTGGCAGCAATTGATAGGCACAGTAGAAACAATTGATGGGCACAGTGCCAGCAATTGATGGGCACACTGGCAGCAATTAATGGGTACAGTAGCTGTGTTTGATAGGCACAGTGGCTGCAATTAATGTTTTTTTTTTTCAGTTTGTTTGTGCCCCCCTTTCAAAAAAAAATTGAGCACCAGCCGCCACTGGTCTCTGTCATATAAAATACACCTATGATAAAAATGATAGACCCTTCATTTCTTTGTAAGTGGGCAAACCTACAAAATCTGCAGGGGATCAAATAACCCCCCCCCCCGCCTGTACCGTTGAGGTGGGGAGATGGCAGTGTACATGTAGTATGTGTATGTGTGTATATGTTTGGGATTTCAATTAACGTTCCTTCAGTTGCTGGACCCGGCGTGACCCTATTTCCTCTCTGTAATGTTCTCGGGCTCAGATCTGCGAGACACAAATGTCAATGGATCTGTGAAATTAAAATAAACACCTTTAAAAAAAAAAAAATGTTTCATTTGCCTTCCAAGGCTGCGCAGTCCTGATTTACAATCCGCACAACAAATATAATGGAAAATAAATGAAAAGGATTGCCTATTATTGCCACACTTGGGGGAAAGGCAGAAACATAATCTCAAAGACAAAGAGCTTCATAGGAAATCTTCTACCATCTTCTTCCAATTTAAATATCTCTGCGCACAAGTCCGTGCACGCCCCTCCGTACAACAAATCCAGGGGACAGATATCCCTCCTTCCTTCACATTCACAATGGTGGCGGCGGACGTCTCCCCCACTTGACATCGTTCTTCTCCCGGTATTGTGGATCCCAATTAGAGGACGCCATACATGCAATTATCTATTCTATACAATGGGCCAGATTCTTGTACAGGCGCGTATCTTTGTTCTGGCGTAGCGTATGTCATTTATGCTACGCCGCCGCAACTTGCAGAGGCAGGTGCCGTATTCACAAAGAAGTTGCGCCCAAAGTTACGGCGGCGTAGCGTAAACGGGCCTGTGTAACCGCTCCTAATTCAAAATAGGCAGGTAGGGGGCGTGATCCATGTAAATGAATTGTGACCCCACGTAATTGACGCTCTTCCCCAACGGGGCGCCGTCCGTGGACGTATCCCAGTGCGCATGCTCAAAATTACGCCGCAAATACTCATTGGTTTCGACGTGAACGTAACTTACGCAAAGCCCTGTTCGCGAACAATTTACGCAAACGACGGAAAATTCGACGCTGACCCGACCTCCATACTTAACATTGCGTACGCCTCACATAGCAGGGGTAACTTTACGCCAGACTTACGCTTACGCAAACGATGTAAAATACGACGACCGGGCGCAAGTACGTTTGTGACTCGGCATATCTAGCTCATTTGCATATTCGCAGCGTAAATCGACGGAAGCGCCGCCTATCGGCCAGCGTAAATATGCAACTAGGATGCGACGGTGTAAAGCCCCGTACACACGGCCGAGGTTCTCGCCAGAAACCAGCGAGAACCTCGCTGGGAGCTGCATCCCAGCTAGAACCTCGGCCGTGTGTACGCTCTCTGCTCGCCATGCACGTCGGGAAACCCGTCGAGCAAATAGAGAACAGGTTCTCTATTTGCTCGACGGCCCGTCGGGATGAATGGCTGGTTGCCATTCCCGACGGGCGGGTCGCAGATTCTGACGGCCGGCAGAGAACCTCGACGGGCGGAACAATGTGTTCTGCCCGTCGAGGTTCTCTGGCGTGTGTACGGGGCTTAAGAGATTTACGCCGCTCGTATCTAAGCAAAATTCCGGCGTATCTTGTTTTCTGAATACAGAAAATAGATATGCCGGCGCATTTTAGAAGTTACGCGGCGTATCTCGAGATACGCCAACATAACTGCTTTAAGAATCTGGCCCAATGTTTCCATCACTTGTTTCCTGCAATGGCAATGAAGAGGAAGAAAATGGACTGCCGCACTCCAGAAGAATTTCAAATGAAGAAGTTGTCTTTAATGTAAAAACAGGAACATGTACAGTCACCGCAACCACAGAAACAGGATATCCGACGCGTTTCGCACTCAACTAGTGCTTAGTCATGGCTGACTTGTTTCCTGCAAGATCTGCCACTTTTAAATCATGGGCGTTTTTCTTATTTGGTGAAAATAATGGGGGGTTTGTTTATAAAAACATCACAAAGAAAATAATGGTTGACAGTTACCGTATATACTCGAGTATAAGCCAACCCAAATATAAGCCGAGGCACCTAATTTTACCAACAAAAAAATGGGAAATTTATTGACTCGGGTATAAGCCTAGGGTGTCCATCTGCATGCCTCACTGTGCCTCACTGTGCCCATGACTAGACTGACGTTTAACATGGGAGTCTATGGAAGGGGTGCCGTGTTTGAAAAATGGGTGCTCCCTGGCCGTAGGTCCCCCAGACAACAAACTTTGCACACTAGTAGAGAAAGAGTGGGGCTACATGTGTGCCAAGTGCCAGTACCGAGTCCCCAAAGTTCGGGAGATCAGGCACAAAAAGGTGACCCGAGTATAAGCCGAGGGGAGGCATTTTCAGCACAAAGAAATGTGCTGAAAAACTCAGCTTATACTCGAGTATATACTGTGCCTCACTTTGCCTCACTGTGCCCATGCCTCACTGTGTCCATGGGCATGCCTTACTGTGTCCATGCCTCACTGTGCCCATGCCTCACTGTGTCCAGGTGCATGCCTCACTGTGCCCATGCCTCACTGTGCCCATGCCTCACTGTGTTCATGGGCATGCCTTACTGTGTCCATGCCTCACTGTGCCTACGCCTCATTGTGCCCATGCCTCACTGACTAGACTGACGTTCAACATGGCAGTATATAGAAGGGGTTGCCTGGGTTCGAAAAATCCGTGCTCCCCACCTTTGCACACTTGTAGAGTAGAAATAGGGCTACGTGTGTGCCAAGTTTCGGGTCCAGGGGACCTACGACCGGCTGGTACCGTGTCCCCAAAATCACCAGAGAAATTACCGTTTAACATGGAGGTCTATGGAAGGGGTGCCCGAGTTTGAAAAATCGGTGCTCCCCGGCCGTAGGTCCCGGGACAACAAACTTTGCACACTTTTAGAAAAACAGTGAGGCTACATGTGTGCCAAGTTTGGGGTCCACGGGACTTAGGGTCGGCCGGTACCGGGTCCCCAAATCCGGGAGATCAGGCGCAAAAAGGTGACTCGAGTATAAGCCGAGGGGGGCACTTCCAGCACACAAAAAATGTGATGAAAAACTCGGCTTATACTCGAGTATATACGGTACATTTTTTTAAATAACACCCTAGAGAATAAAATGGCGGTCGTTGCAATTTATTTCAGACCCTATTTGCGCAGCGGTCTTACAAGCGCACTTTTTTTATATTGTGAAAGATAATGTTACGCCGAGTAAATTGATACCCAACATGTCACGCTTCAAAATTGAGCCCGCTCGTGGAATGGCGACAAACTTTTACCCTTAAAAATCTCCATAGGCGACGTTTCAAAAAATTCTACAGGTTGCATTGGCAGCGCTTGATGGGCACAGTGGCTGCGTTTGATGGGTACAGTGGCTGCGCTTGATGGGCACAGTGTCTGCGTTTGATGGGCACAGTGGCTGCGTTTAATGACACAGTGGTGGCAATTGACAGTGGCTGTGTTTGATGGGCACAGTGGCTGCGTTTGATGACACAGTGGTGGCAATTGATGGGCACAGTGGCTGCGTTTGATGGGCACAGTGGCGGCAATTGACACTGGCTGCATTTGATGGGCACAGACAGTGGCTGTGTTTGATGTGCACAGTGGCTGCATTTGATAACACAGTGGTGGCAATTGATGGGCACAGTGCCTGCGTTTGATGACACAGTGGTGGCAATTGATGGGCACAGTGGCTGCGTTTGATGGGCACAGTGGCTGTGTTTAATGGCACAGTGGCAGCATTTGACAGTGGTTGCGTTTGATGGGCACAGTGGAGGCAATTGACAGTGGCTGCGTTTTATGGGCACAGTGGCTGCGTTTGATGACGCAGTGGTGGCAATTGATGGGCACAGTGGCTGCGTTTGATGGGCACCGTGGCGGCAATTGACACTGGCTGCATTTGATGGGCACAGACAGTGGCTGTGTTTGATGTGCACAGTGGCTGCATTTGATGACACAGTGGTGGCAATTGATGGGCACAGTGGCTGCGTTTGATGTGCACAGTGGCTGCGTTTGATGGGCACAGTGGCTGCGTTTGATGGGCACAATGGCTGCGTTTGATGTGCACAGTGGCTGCGTTTGATGGGCACAGTGGCTGCGTTTGATGGGCACAATGGCTGCGTTTGATGGGTACAGTGGCTGCGTTTGATGGGCACAATGGCTGCGTTTGATGGGCACAGTGGCTGCGTTTGATGGGCACAGTGGCTGCGTTTGATGGGCACAATGGCTGCGTTTGATGGGCACAGTGGCTGCGTTTGATGGGCACAATGGCTGCGTTTGATGGGCACAATGGCTGCGTTTGATGGGCACAGTGGCTGCGTTTGATGGGCACAATGGCTGCGTTTGATGGGCACAGTGGCTGCGTTTGATGGGCACAGTGGTTGCGTTTGATGGGCACAGTAGCTGTTTTTTTTTTTTTTTCAGTTGGTTTGCGCCCCCCCAATACTTTTGAGTCACCAACGCTAATGACCAACATTTCTGGGGTGCGACTCACAAAAAATAAAAAATAAATCCTGGTGCCAACCAGGTCCAAGAGCGGTAAAAAAAATGTAAAAATCAATACATGAGCAGCAGATGTCGAGCAGTTGTGTGGGCCGCCGGATTACCGACGTATTTCAATCAATGTACAAAACCCAAACGGCAATTCGTCAAACAAAAAACTCCATTACACTAATTTTAAAGGCTGCGTATTTTTCTAAACAATGCCTAACAGCTTAAATACCGAAGACAACAATAGGCGAGCGCCGTCGGGGATCTTTAACTCAACTTCTTGAAAAGCCGTCCCGGGGATGAGCATTGTTCCGGGGTTCCGCGGGCATTGTCACCGCGGCGGCGTGACACAATGTTGCCGTATTGTTTCTCCTTGTTTAATAATGTATCCACTCCACATCGCCGATCGCTCTCCTCCCCGCTACACGCGGCTTTGTGAACAGAACTTATTGTATGTGAGATTTAATTAAGCTTCAGCTTCGGAAGTTAACTCTTTGTGCGCCGAGGGATAATGGCGTCTGAGATGGGAATACCGGGAGTCAAGACATTGTTGTGACATAAACAAGAGTTAAACAACCGCAGCACTTTAGAGTGCGCGTCTGATCCTCATTCCTCACCATCCCTGACTCCAGAGGATCCAAAGGACAAAGAAAAGATCGACACGGGCTTTACTGGTACCCCTCGGGGGTAAGATATACAAGGAAAAAAACTTTATTGATATCAGTAATTTTAAAGACCACATTCATTTGTTTTAAAAGCAAAAAATACATTGCCTTGTAGCATTGTACACAAAGCTCTGTTAGACAGTATCTCACATAAGTAAGTACACCCCTCACACTTGTGTAAATATTTTCTTGTATCTTTTCATGTGACAACACTGAAGAAATGACACTTTGCTACAATGTTGTGTAGTGAGTGTACAGCTTGTATAACAGTGTAAATTCATAATAATTTTGTTAAAATATTTGGATTATTTATTAATAGTATTATTAAGTTATTATTAATAATAACAATAATAATAATTTATTTGTATTAATATTATTTGTTAATAGTATATTTAATATTAATATTATTAATAATAATAATAATAATAATATCTTTATTTTTTATAATACTATTTTTATTTATATCACATTTATTATGCTGTTTTTGTTATTTTTAATTTTTTTGTAACAATGCAAATAAAAAAAATAATAAATTATTGCTATGTATGGTGCAACTCTATCTACAGTATCTCACACAAGTAAGTACACCCTCACATTTGTGTAAATCTTTTCTTCTATCTTTTCATGTGACAACACTGAAGAAATTACACTTTTCTACAATGTAAAGTAGTGAACAGCTTGTATAACAGTGTAAATTTATATTAATAATAACAATAATAATAATTTATTTGTATTAATATTATTTGTTAATATTATATTTAATATTATTATTATTATTAATAATAATAATAATAATATTAATATTATCTTTATTTTTTATAATACTATTTTTATTTATATTACATTTATTATGCTGTTTTTGTTATTTTTTATTTTTTTGTAACAATGCAAACAAATAAATAATAATAAATGATTGCTATGTATGGTGCATCTCTATCTACAGTATCTCACACAAGTAAGTACACCCTCACATTTGTGTAAATCTTTTCTTCTATCTTTTCATGTGACAACACTGAAGAAATTACACTTTTCTACAATGTAAAGTAGTGAACATCTTGTATAACAGTGTAAATATATTATTAATAACAATAATAATAATGTATTTGTATTAATATTATTTGTTAATATTATATTTAATATTAATATTATTATTAATAATAATAATAATAATAATAATAATATCTTTATTTTTATAATACTATTTTTATTTATATTACATTTATTATGCTGTTTTTGTTATTTTTTATTTTTTTGTAACAATGCAAATAAATAAAGAATAATAATAAATTATTGCTATGTATGGTGCATCTCTATCTACAGTATCTCACACAAGTAAGTACACCCTCACATTTATGGTAATCTTTTCTTCTATCTTTTCATGTGACAACAAGAAGAAATTACACTTTTCTACAATGTAAAGTAGTGAACAGTGTAAATTGATATTAATAATAACAATAATAATAATTTATTTGTATTAATATTATATTTAATATTAATATTATTATTATTATTATTAATAATAATAATAATATTAATAATAATAATATCTTTATTTTTTATAATACTATTTTTATTTTTATTACATTTATTATGCTGTTTTTGTTATTTTAATTTTTTTGTAACAATGCAAATAAATAAATAATAATAAATGATTGCTATGTATGGTGCATCTCTATCTACAGTATCTCACACAAGTAAGTACACCCTCACATTTGTGTAAATCTTTTCCTCTATCTTTTCATGTGACAACACTGAAGAAATTACACTTTTCTACAATGTAAAGTAGTGAACAGTAGTAGTAGTATAACAGTGTACATTTATAATAATAATAACAATAATAATAATTTTGTTAAAATATCTTCATTATTCATTAATAGTATTATTAACCACTTCCATACCGGGGGGCACTTAGACGCCCTCCCGCCTAGACCAATTTTTAGCTTTCAGCACTGTTGCACTTTGAATTACAATTGCGCGGTCATGCTACACTGCACCCAAACTACATTTGTATAATTTTGTTCCCACAAATAGAGCTTTGGTGGTATTTGATCAAAAAAAGCAAAAAAAAAAAAGCAAAAAAAAAAATACCAAAAATTTAGAAAAAAATATGTTTTTTTTTGTTTCTGTTATAAAATATTGTAAATAAGTACGTTTTCTCCTTTATTGACGTTTTCTCCTTTATTGACGGGCAGTGATGGTACTGCACTGATAAGGCGGCACTGATGGGCACAGATGAGGTGGCACTGATGTGGTGGCATTGATGGGCACTGATGGGACGGCATGGATGGGCACGGATGGGCGGCACGGATAGACGGCACAGATGGGCACAGATAGGCGGCACGGATGGGCACGGATAGGCAGCATGGATGGGCACAGATAGGCGGCATGGATGGGCATGGATAGGCGGCTTGGATGGGCACGGATAGGCGGCATGGATGGGCACTGATAGGTGGCATGGATGGGCATAGATGGGCACTTATAGGTGGCACTATTGTATGTTTTGTACTAATGGATGCCAATCAGTGCCAAACAATGCTTGGCATTCATTGTGGGCACTGATTGGCATCCTTTATTTGTGTTTGTTATCCCTGGTGGTCTAGGTGGGCATCCCTGGTGGCATCTGTGGTGGGCATCCCTGGTGGACTAGTGGCATCCCTGGTGGTCCAGTGGGGGGGGCTGTGCTGATAATCGATCAGAGCAAACCCCCCTGTCAGAGGAGCAGCCGATTGGCCCTCCTCTACTCACGTCTGACAGACGCGAGTGCTGATTACCGGCTTTTCCTGTTTACCTTGTGATCAGCTGTGATTGGACACGGCTGATCACGTGGTAAAGAGTCTCCGTCGGAGACACTTTACCTAGATCGGTGTTGCAGGGTGTCAAGCTATAAGCTATGAATAAGCACTGTATGATAGTGTGAAACGCGTCAGTTTTTCATCTGATTTTTTTGCTGTGACATGTTTGTTTTGTGACCAGTTTTATTTAAAAGGAACAACCTTGTTTTTGGAGTGCGGCCGTCCTAGTTTTTCTCTAGAAATCTTGCATATCATTGCAGCGCCGGCACCCAAGTGTTTGGATCTAACCATCTAGTTCTCTGGGACTTTGGAGCGGCTAAACTCTTTTTCTCACCATACTTTTTGATTGGATGTCCTCTTCAGACAATTATACAATTCATGTGGCTACACCCATTCACCACTATTTTTGCATTGAACTGTGCACATATCCATCTGTTGGAGTCATTCACCTATTTGTATCACTTTTGTGATTCTTATTTTGCTTGGACTTTATTTATTTATTTATTTATATATACATTTTTGTATACCTATTGTTGCGTCAATTAAATATTGATTACAACTCATCAGCGCTGCACTTTTCCTTTCACTATTGCTTTGTACTTTGTTTGTTTGTGTGCCAGCAGCTTTATTACTTAATTGTTTGTTTGGTTTAGCGCAGTTTTTTCCCCCTGCTTCTTTACACTGCCCCACCAAGACAGGGTAAGTCCTGGGCAGATGGCAAGCGGGCGGGAATCACAGTGGCAGCATTGGAATGCACAGTGGCAGCATTGGATAGCACAGTGGCAGCATTGGGAGCATTTGATGGCACAGTAGCAGCATTGGGTGGCACAGTGGGAGCATTTGATGGCACAGTGGCAGCATTGCATGGCACAGTGGCAGCATTGCATGGCACAGTGGAAGCATTTGACGGCACAGTGGCAGCATTGGGAGCATTTGATGGCACAGTAGCAGCATTGGGTGGCACAGTGGGAGCATCTGATGGCACAGTGGGAGCATTTGATGGCACAGTGGGAGCATTTGATGGCACAGTGGGAGCATTTGATGGCACAGTGGGAGCATTTAATGTCACAGTGGCAGCATTGGGAGCATTTGATGGCACAGTGGCAGCATTGCATGGCACAGTGGCAGCATTGGGAGCATTTGATTTCACAGTGTCAGCATTGGATGGCACAGTGGCAGCATTTGATGGCACAGTGGCAGCATTGGGAGCATTGGGTGGCACAGTAGCAGCATTGGGTGGCACAGTGGGAGCATTTGATGGCACAGTGGGAGCATTTGATGGCACAGTGGGAGCATTTGATGGCACAGTGGGAGCATTTGATGGCACAGTGGGAGCATTTGATGGCACAGTGGGAGCATTTAATGTCACAGTGGCAGCATTGGGAGCATTTGATGGCACAGTGGCAGCATTGCATGGCACAGTGGCAGCATTGGGAGCATTTGATTTCACAGTGTCAGCATTGGATGGCACAGTGGCAGCATTTGATGGCACAGTGGCAGCATTGGTAGCATTGGATGGCATTGGATGGCAGTGGGAGCATTGGATGGCACATGGCAGCATTGGGAGCATTTGATGGCACAGTGCCAGCAGCTTTATTACTTAATTGTTTGTTTGGTTTAGCGCAGTTTTTTCCCCCTGCTTCTTTACGCTGCCCCACCAAGACAGGGTAAGTCCTGGGCAGATGGCAAGCGGGCGGGAATCACAGTGGCAGCATTGGAATGGACAGTGGCAGCATTGGATAGCACAGTGGCAGCATTGGGAGCATTTGATGGCACAGTGGCAGCATTTGATGGCACAGTAGAAGCATTTGATGGCACAGTGGCAGCAATGGGAGCATTTGATGGCACAGTAGCAGCATTGGGTGGCACAGTGGGAGCATTTGATGGCACAGTGGGAGCATTTGATGGCACAGTGGGAGCATTTGATGGCACAGTGGGAGCATTTGATGGCACAGTGGCAGCATTGGATGGAACAGTGGCAGCATTGGATGGAACAGTGGCAGCATTGGATGGAACAGTGGCAGCATTGGGAGCATTTGATGGCACAGTGGCAGCATTTGATGGCACAGTGGCAGCATTTGATGGCACAGTGGCAGCATTTGATGGCACAGTGGAAGCATTTGATGGCACAGTAGAAGCATTTGATGGCACAGTAGAAGCATTTGATGGCACAGTGGCAGCAATGGGAGCATTTGATGGCACAGTGGCAGCTTTGGGAGCATTTGATGGCAGAGTAGCAGCATTGGGTGGCACAGTGGGAGCATTTGATGGCACAGTGGGAGCATTTGATTGCACAGTGGCAGCATTGGGAGCATTTGATGGCACAGTGGCAGCATTGCATGGCACAGTGGCAGCAATGGGAGCATTTGATGGCACAGTGGCAGCTTTGGGAGCATTTGATGGCACAGTGGGAGCATTGGATGGCACAGTGGGAGCATTTGATGGCACAGTGGGAGCATTTGATGGCACAGTGGGAGCATTTGATGGCACAGTGGCAGCATTGCATGGCACAGTGGCAGCATTGGGAGCATTTGATTTCACAGTGTCAGCATTGGATGGCACAGTGGCAGCATTGGTAGCATTGGATGGCACAGTGGGAGCATTGGATGGCACATGGCAGCATTGGGAGCATTTGATGGCACAGTGGCAGAAATTGAGGAGCACAGTGGCAGCTTTTGATGGCACAGTGAGGCTGCCAATTTATGTTTTTTTTTTTTTTTATTTGTTTGCACCCCCCACCCCCCAAATTTTGAGCACCAGCCACCACTAAGGAACCCTTTAAATAATGCTCCAGTCTTGGGAAAACCTTCTACTAAAAATGACCACGTCTACAACTCACGATATATTGGTATGATGGTCATTGGGAAGAATTACCCCCTTACAGATAGCTAAAAAGATCAATGGTGTCAGTGGGAACTTGTCTGAGAGGCAGAAATTACTCAAAGAACCCCTAGCAACCTCTAGAACAGGGGTATCAAACTGGCGGCCCTCCAGCTGTTCCGAAACTACAAGTCCCATCATGCCTCTGCCTGCGGGAGTCATGCTTGTAACTGTTAGCCTTGCAATGCCTCATGGGACTTGTAGTTTTGCAACAGCTGGAGGGCCACCAGTTTGACACCCCTGCTCTAGAAGAATCCTAGTTTTCCCCTTAGATCCCTGTTTGAGAAGCCCTGTTGTAGACAGTTGTGCTTTTCCAACCTTGTGGTGTTTTTGGTGAAAACCCTTTTCTGTTCCACCATGACTGTGCAAAGAAGGGGGACTGTGAAGGAGACTGAGGTGCAAAGAGGGGGGCTGTGAAGGAGACTGAGGTGCAAAGAGGGGGGGGCTGTGAAAAAGAGAAATCACCGCTTTAAGATACTAATCAGAAAGTCTCCTCACCTGACCCAAAGCCAAGGGTGCTGGCAATGCATGGAATGATGCAAAATGAAGGAAAAACTTTCTGGACAGCCGCACTCCAAAAAATAAATTGCTTTTACTGTAAGATAAAAAGAAAAAACACAATAAAAAACCACACACAAAAAGCATGCCACAGCAGACCGGGGTAAAAAGCTGATGCGTTTCACACCAAACTTTAGTGCTTATTCATAGCTGTGAAGGGGACAGAGGAGCAAAGAAGAGGGAATGTGAAGGGGACAGAGGTGCAAAGAAGGGTGACTGTGAAGGGGACTGAGGTGCAAAGAGGGGAGGGCTGTGAAAGGGATGAAGGTGCAAGGAAGGGGACAGAGGTGCAAAGAAGGGGCACTGTGTAGGGGACCAAGGTGCAAAGGGGGGGGCTGTAAAGGGGGCTGAGGTGCAAAGAGGGGGGCTGTGAAGGGGACAGAGGTGCAAAGAAGGGGCTGTTGGGGACTGAGGTGCAAAAAAGGGGGACTGTGAAGTGAACTGAGTTGCAAAGAGGGGGGGCTGTGAAAGGGATGGAGGTGCAAAGAGGGGGGGCTGTGAAGGGGACAGATGTGCAAAGAAAGGGCTGTGAAGGGGACAGAGTTGCAAAAAAGGGTGGCTGTGAAAGGGATGGAGGTGCAAGGAAGGGGATTGTGGTGCAAAGAAGAGGGAATGTGAAGGGGACAGAGGTGCAAAGAGGGGGGCTGTGAAAGGGATGTAGGTGCAAGGAAGGGGACAGAGGTGCAAAGAAGGGGGACTGTGTAGGGGACCAAGGTGCAAAGGGGGGGCTGTAAAGGGGGCTGAGGTGCAAAGAGGGGGGCTGTGAAGGGGACAGAGGTGCAAAGAAGGGGCTGTGAAGGGGACAGAGGTGCAAAGAAGGGGCTGTTGGGGACTGAGGTGCAAAAAAGGGGGACTGTGAAGTGAACTGAGTTTCAAAGAGGGGGGGCTGTAAACGGGATGGAGGTGCAAAGGGGGGGGGCTGTGAAGGGGACAGATGTGCAAAGAAAGGGCTGTGAATGGGACAGAGTTGCAAAAAAGGGTGGCTGTGAAAGGGATGGAGGTGCAAGGAAGGGGATTGTGGTGCAAAGAAGAGGGAATGTGAAGGGGACAGAGGTGCAAAGAGGGGGGCTGTGAAAGGGATGTAGGTGCAAGGAAGGGGACAGAGGTGCAAAGAAGGGGGACTGTGTAGGGGACCAAGGTGCAAAGGGGGGGCTGTAAAGGGGGCTGAGGTGCAAAGAGGGGGGCTGTGAAGGGGACAGAGGTGCAAAGAAGGGGCTGTTGGGGACTGAGGTGCAAAAAAGGGGGACTGTGAAGTGAACTGAGTTTCAAAGAGGGGGGGGCTGTAAACGGGATGGAGGTGCAAAGGGGGGGGGGCTGTGAAGGGGACAGATGTGCAAAGAAAGGGCTGTGAATGGGACAGAGTTGCAAAAAAGGGGGGCTGTGAAAGGGATGGAGGTGCAAGGAAGGGGATTGAGGTGCAAAGAAGGAAGACTGTGAAGGGGACTGAGGTGCAAAGAGGGGGGCTGTGAATGGGACAGAGGTGCAAAGAGGGGGGCTGTGAAGGGGACAGAGGTGCAAAGAGGGGGGCTGCGAAGGGGACAGAGGTGCAAAGAGGGGGGCTTCGAAGGGGACAGAGGTGCAAAGAGGGGGGCTGCGAAGGAGACAGAGGTGCAAAGAGGGGGGCTGCGAAGGGAACAGAGGTGCAAAAAAGGGGGGCTGTGAAAGGGTTGGAGGTGCAAAGAGGGGGGCTGTGAAGGGGACAGGGGTGCACAGAAGGGGGACTGTGAAGAGGACTGAGGTGCAAAGAGGGGGGGGGGCTGTGAAGGGGACAGATGTGCAACAAAGGGGCTGTGAAGAGGAGAGAGGTGCAAAGAAGGGGGACTGTGAAGGGGACTGATGTGCAAAGAGTGGTCGGGCCTGGGGGGCCAAGGCCTAAAGCTGTGTAAGGGGCCCCAAAAAATCTGATGGCTGCCCTGCCAGTGTACAAAACCAGCTCGATATAGACATGGCGTGACCAGTTTGGTGTGGAGGAACTCGAGTGTCCTGCACAGACCATGTGTTCCTGTAACGTCCTGTCTACATCCGTTGGCACCTTGACAATAAAGTAACTCTTCCCCACAAATAGAGATTTCTTTTGGTGGTATTTGATCAGCTCTGCAGTTTTTATTTTTTGCGCTATAAACAAAAAAAGAGCGAACATTTTGAAAAAACAAAACAATGGGCCAGATTCAGGTAGAATTAGATTCCCGCAGAGTATCAGAGATACTCTACGCCGCCGTACTTTACCTGGCTCTAGGAGGAATTCAGAGAGATTTTGGCCCGTAAGTTACGGCGGCGTAGTGTATTTCTCCCGGCGGAATCAAAATACGCGAATAGGGGGCGTGAGGCATTTAAATTAAGCGCGTCCCCGCCGCGATCGAACTGCGCATGCTCCGTTTAGAAATTTCCCGCCGTGCATTGCGCGAAATCACGTCGTTACCTCATTTTTTTTTTTGAGTAGCGTCGTTTACGGACATTCCTATTCCCGGACGACTTACGCAAAAAAAATAAAAATAATTGAAAGTCGACGCGGGAACGACGGCCATACTTAACATGGGTCGCGTAACGTTAGACCAGCTAAAAGCTGGTTTAACTTTACGTGGCGAAAAAATGACGTACGCGATTGCGAACGACGCTCGTAACTTCGTGGATCTCCGTAAAAAGCTCATTTGCATACCCCGACGCTGAAAACGACGCAAACTCCACCCAGCGGCCGCAAAAAGATCGCAGCGTAGATCCGAAGGCGTACGAAGACGTAAGCCTGTCAGATCGAAGCCCAACGACGCTGTATCATGGTTTGAGGATTCAAACTAGTGATACGGCGCGCGTAATTTGAAATTACTCCTGTCTAACACCAGTTAGACAGGCGTAATGGCTCTCTGAATCTGGGCCAATGTTTTTTTGCTGTAATAAATATCCCCCAAAAATATATAAAACATTTTTTTTCCCCTCAGTTTAGGCCGATACGTATTCTTCTACATATTGTTGGTAAAAAAAAAAAAATGCAATAAGCGTATATTGATTGGTTTGCGCAAAAGTTATAGCATCTACAAAATAGGGGAGAGTTTTATGCCATTTTTATTAATATTTTTTTTTTCTACTAGTAATGGTGACGATCAGCGTTTTTTTTTTTCCTGGTGACTGCGACATTACGTCGAACACTTTTGATGCTATTTTGTCATTTATACAGCGATCAGTGCTATAAAAATGCACTGATTACTCTGTAAATGACACTGGCAGGCATAGGTGTATTGGCTATTGCATATATATGACCCGGCACATTGATTTTCCTGCCAACACAGTGAAAGACAAGAGCATAAACACTTCTCTTATGGCAGAGCAGGTAAGAAAGAGATCTTTCCCATGCTTCTGCTGCTACACAGAGCGATAATACTAATGTGCATTGGGTGATTATGATGTGCCTGGGCACACCTGGCACACCCTGTGCGCACGCTTATGCTGGCAGGGAAGGGGTTAACCAGTAGGGGGGGGCGCTGAAGGGGTTAAGCATGTCCTAGGGATGTGTTCTAACTGTTAGGGGGGATGGGCTACGTGTGACACGAAACTGATCACGGCTCCCGATTACAGGGAGCTGTGATCAGTGTCCTGTCACTAGGCAGAACGGAGAAATGCCTTCTTTACATCAGCATTTCTCCATTCTTCTTCTCCGTGAGACGATCGCGGGACTCCCGGGCGGACCCGTGGTCGAACTCACAATGCCGCGTCTTAAAGGGGACATACCTGTACGCCCATATGCCCAGCCGAGCCATTGTGTCGTCGTATATCATCGCGCGCTGGTTGGCAAGCGGTTAATGTTAAAGGGTAGGGTGGTAGGTAAGCACTATACCGTGTTTCCCCGAACATACACCCTACCCTGAAAATAAGCCCTAGCTGGAATATCGGGGCGGGCTGCAATATAAGGCCTACCCCGAAAATAAGACCTAGTTTGAAGTGATTTTCTCCTCCTCTTCTCCTGCCTGTCAGCGGGGGGATCTCGCCCCCCCCCTCCCTCTGCAATGCTCGGCTTGTGGAAACAGCTCAGGCGGGCTATGGAAGCCCAGAACGACACTCAGATCTCCTGCCTGTCAGTGGGGGATGTCCGCCCCCCCCTCTGCAATGCTTGGCGAAGACAGCTCAAACGGGCTATGGAAGCCCAGAGCAGCACTCAGATCTCCTTCTCCTGTCAGTGGGGGATGTCGGCCCCCCTCCCTCTGCAAAGCTTGGCTCGTGGAAGAGAGCTCAGACAGGCTATAGAAGCCAGGAGCAGCGCTATAATAAAGGTACCTGACACAATACATTTTTTCTTTATTTCACACAGGGGATTTGTCAGGCAGAGGGGGAGAGGGGTAGAGAAGACTGCACAATAGTAAGCCCTACCCCTAAAATAAGCCCTACTGTGTTTTTTGTGGCCAACATTAATATAAGACCCAGGCTTATTTTCGGGGAAACACGGTAGAAGATGGGAAAGGGTTGTACAATGTGTACTGGACTATGGATGGAGCTGTCCAGTGCTGAAAGTTAGGAATGAGTTGTAAATGGGAGCTAAGTAAACACTACAGTGGGAACTGTCCAGTGCTGAATGTTAGGGATCTGATGTATTACAAAGTACAAGGATATGTTTGTATTATACAAAATGGATCTATAGAGGACCTATATGCTGCTGTTAACTAAATATCTTCTAGTGCCACGTCCCTAACACACTGTATCTTAACCACTTGCCTACTGTGCACCTACACCCCCTTCCTGCCCAGACAAAATATAAGCTTCCGGCACTGCGTCGCTTTAACTGACAATTGCGCGTCCGACGTGGCTCCCAAACAAAATTGGCGTCCTTTTTTCCCCATAAATAGAGCTTTCTTTTGGTGGTATTTAATTGCCTGTGCGGTTTTTATTTTTTGCGCTATAAACAAAAATAGAGCGTCAATTTTTAAAAAAATTCTATATTTTTTCCTTTTTGCTATAATAAATAACCCCAAAAATATATAAAAAAAAATTTTTTTCCCTCAGTTTAGGCCGATACGTATTCTTCTACATATTTTTGGAAAAAAAAAAATGCAATAAGCGTTTATCGATTGGTTTGCGCAAAATGTATAGCGTTTACAAAATAGGGGATAGTTTATGGCATTTTTTTTTTTTTTTTTTTTTACTATTAATGGCGGCGATCTGCGATTTTTTTATTGGGACTGTGACGTTATGGCGGACATTTCGGACACTTTTCTGACATTTTTGGGACCATTTACATTTATACAGTGAAAAATGCTATAAATATGCATTGATTACTGTATAAATGTGACTGGCAGTGAAGGGGTTAACCACTAGGGGGCGGGGAAGGGGTTAAATGTGTGTCCTATGAGTGTTCTAACTGTGGGGGGAGGGGGGGTGACTGGGGGAGGTGACCGATTGTGTCCCTATGTACAAGGGACACAATCGATCTCCTCTCTCCCTGACAGGGACGTGCAGCTCTATGTCCCCGCTCAGTTACTGAGCAATCGCGTGTGCCCGGCGGCGATCGTTGCCGCCGGGCACTCGCACGGGATCCCCGCAGAGCGGCGGGTGCACGCGCGGGCCGCCGGCGATGCGTGCGCGCCCGCCCGCGGCTTTAAAGGGACATCACGTCACATGACGTGATGTCAGGATAATGGAGTCGTCTGCCCGCCGTCATTTGACGGTGGGCAGATGACAAGTGGTTAACTAGTGTTGCTCACGAATATTCGAATTGCGAATATTCGCTACGAATATTGCATATTCGAGTATTCGCGAATAACTCGAATATCGCAGCGAATATTCGCTATTTCCAATATTTGTATTTTTTCAAATTTCGCAATCAATTTCGCAATCAATTTCGCATTCGCACTAGTGAAATTTCGCATTTATTATAAAATATAGCGAATATTCGTAAATATCGAATATTCGTGATATTTTATAAAAAAAAAAAAAATGCGCTAATGCGAAATTTTGCATTTTTTTTTTATAAAATATCACGAATATTCGATGTTTACGAATATTCGCTATATTTTATCCCAAAAACATAGCGAAATTTCGCAATCATTTTCGCTTTCGCATATGTGAAATTTCGCATTTTTTTTTTTTTTTTTTAAATATAACGAATATTCGATATTAACAAATATTCGCAAATATTCTTCGAAATATTCGCGAAATATCGCGAAATCGAATATGGCGTATTCCGCTCATCACTAATCTTAAACACTTGCCAACCAGTCAAGTACCTGGTACATCATTGGTCTTCAAGTGGTTGTACTGGGATGATGCCTGCAGCAGCTGCAGGCATCATCCCAGTACCATTTTTAGAGCCAGCGTTCTGCTCTCCTGTAATAGCAATCAGAGTGGCTAAGTAGCCGCTAGATTGCTATTACAAGCAGCAGGAGGGGACGCCCCCCCCCCACTCCCGCGTCTTCCTCAGGCTCTCCCATTCCACCAGGGGAGACCTGAGTTACCAGACGGTGCGCCTGCTGGTTGGCCTAACAGCCAGTGGACATTTCGACAAATTTGGAAATATCCGAATTAACGAAAACCTGTTTAACAATTATTCGTAAATTTGAATGTTCGAAAGTTTGTAAATTTCGAAAAATTCATAAATTCGGAAATTAGAAAATTGGAAAAAAAAACAAAAAATTTCAAATCTTAAATAATAACTAACTCAGCGCTCGATGAAATCCGGGCGCCAGGTTGCAATTGCGACTAGAATCCTGGCGCCTGGGGAAAGCAAACATAGGCCTGCAGAAGGCCGCAAAGCCACAGCCTCAATTACCGGCCAGCACGCGGCAGGGGAGGTGGGGGTGCACAGAGACACAGGATACCCCATCCTGTGTCTCCGTGCGCCCCCACCTCCCCCGCCGCACCAGCCAGTAATTGAGGCCGTGGCTTTGCTGCCTTCTGCAGGCCTAAGCTTCCTTCTGTGATCTGGCGCCATCTTGTGGTGGCCGTTGGCATGACAAGACAACCAGCAATACTAATGGTGCTTCCCTTGTCTGTTTTCACTGCCATCTCCTTCCCTCTAATTAGAACCCACAAACATTATATATATTTTTTATTCTAACACCCTAGAGAATAAAATTGCGGTCGCTGCAATACTTTCTGTCACACCGTATTTGCGCAGCGGTCTTACAAGCGTGATTTTTTGTGAAAAATACACCCTTTTTAATAAAAAAATAAGACAACTGTAACGTCATACCAATTTTTTTTTCATATTGTGAAAGATAATGTTACGCCGAGTAAATTGATACCCAACATGTCACGCTTCAAAAGTGCATCCACTCGTGGAATGGCGACAAACCCTAATTTACCCTATAAAATCTCTATAGGCGACGTTTAAAAAAATAAAACAGGTTGCATGTTTTGAGTTACAGATGAGGTCTAGGGCTAGAATTATTGCTCTCGCTCTACCCATCTGAGTGCTCACTTCCTGTCAGTCTGGCCGAGAACACAGGAAACTGAATCTCCTGTACCGCGCGGTACCCGGCCCGACCCGGGCACTATCTGATAGGGGACCGAGGACCCATAATGATAGAACACCGGACTGACAGGAGGAAGAGGAGCTCGGCCACGCTACAGCGGCAGTCTACAGGGAAGAAGGGGAGGTGAGAATAGAAAAACATAGGGACTAGGGAGGGGGGTAAGAACATGGGTGTAAAAAATTAGTTTAGCGCTAATGTAGGCTTTGCGTGCGGGGGGAGGGGGGGTGCTTGGGGGGCCCCCATTTTGCTTGGTGCCCCCAACTTCCTTCAAACAGCCCTGCGCGTTTCACCTGGCGAGGCAATGTGTTGTGAATGCGCTATTACTGCAATAAATCTCTTATTTCCAATTTAGTCGCCGTATTAATTACTGTGCCAAGGCTGACGGGGAGGTGAAATACAAATCACAGAAAGGTTTTTAGTGTGAGACTCGCTCACACCTCGGGGCCCCTCGTGCCGGCTCACGGGGGCCTTGAATATGATTAACATGCCAAACGTAATGGAAATGAGCCCAACGAAATGTGTGAGCCGGGGGAAGCCGGGGGCGGGGGGGGAGACGCCTCCTCTCCGTATCGTTCCTCTACACATATAACAAAGCCTCCTTTTTATTATTTCACTTAAATTTCCCATATGGGGGATGGGTGACCGCGACGGCGACATTAATGTGTAATCTTCTCCATGATTGGAAGTGATGGGAATGATTGGATGATAGAAAAATTGTCAGCATTATAATATAAATTAAGGAAATAAATCAATTTATCAAACCTCTCTGCCAATCAGCGCTCTAATATATGCAGCTCAGGTTTATATTGGACACCGAAGCGAATGCATTGTTAAAGATTAGCGCCATCAGTTTTGATTAAATATTTGTTTGTTTTTCCTGAGAAAGTAGGCGAGACCAAATAGTTATTGAGAATATTGATTAACCCCTTCCATACAGGGGGGCACTTATACACCTTCCCGCCCAGACCAATTTTTAGCTTTCAGCGCTGTTGCACTTTGAATGACAATTGCGCGGTCGTGCTACACTGCACCCAAACTACATTTTTATCATTTTGTACCCACAAATAGAGCAAAAAAAAATGACCGAAATTTTTTAAATAATGGGCACTGATGGTACTGCACTGACGGGCACTGATAAGGCGGCACTGATGGGCACCGATGAGGTGGCACTAATGTGGTGTCATTGATGGTCACTGATGATGGGCACTAATATGTGGCACTGATGGGCGGCACGGATGGGCACTGATAGGCGGCATGGATAGGCAGCACGGATAGGTGGCACAGATGGGCAAGGATGGGTGGCACGGATGGGCACGGATAGGCAGCACGGATGGGCACTGATAGGCGACATGGATGGGCACTGATAGGAGGCACGGATGGGCACTGATAGGTGGCACTAACGTATGTGTTGTACTAATGGATTAATGGATGCCAATCAGTGCCAAACAATGCCTGCCAATCAGTGATGCCCATTGCGGGCACTGATTGGCATCCATTGTTTGTGTCATCCTTGGTGGTCTAGGGTGGCATACCTGTGTTTTGCATCCCTGGTGGTCTAGTGGCATCCCTGGTGGTCTAGTGGCATCCCTGGTGGTCTAGTGGCATCCCTGGTGGTCTAGTGGCATCCCTGGTGGTCTAGTGGCATCCCTGGTGGTCCCGTAGGCATCCATGGGGGGGTAAGGCTGCCTTATTACCATCATGGGCCCCTGGGCAAAGTAATGCTCTGGGGCCCCTACAATGATGACAGTGCGGGTAAACAGACATCAAGTAGGTAGGGAGCAGACTGCCTCCCCTATGCATCTATCACTCTCAGTGCCATCATGGGGCCCCCAATTTCAGGGCAGCGTGGACTCAAGGACCAGCTGCTTTGGGGAAAGTGCAGGGGCCCCCCATGCAGCTGGGGCCCCTGGGCAATGCCCAGGTGTGCCCTCTCATTAAGACAGCCCTGTGGGGGGGCTGTGTTGATAATCGATCAGCACAAACCCCCCTGTCAGAGGAGAAGCTGATCGGCTCTCCTCTACTCGCGTCTGTGAGGAAAAGCCGATTACCGGCTTTTCCTGTTTACATCATGATCAGCCGTGATTGGACAATAGCTGATCACATGGTAAAGAGTCTCCGTGAGTCCCCGGGGGCGCGCATCGGCTCAATATCCTGAGGACATCATATGACGTCCACTCAGGATATTGAAAACACTTTGCCGACGTCAATCTGTCATTGGTGGGCGGCAAGTGGTTAAATATTTGGTCAGTGAGATCTTCCCATCAGAAATTCCAATTCTGCCCCAATGTCATCGCAATGAGGGCGTCACTCTCCCCCAACATGGATTTTCCATAAGGTAGAAAAAAACACACACAGTAAAACCTTGGTTTGAGAGTAACTTGGTTTGAGAGCGTTTTGCAGGACAAGCAAAATGTTTTAATACATTTTGCCTTGATATACAAGCGATGTCTTGATATAAGAGTAGCGTCATGTCACAACTAAGTATAAAAATAGGGGCCTCTAAGTGTAGCAATATGGGGATTACATTTAACCAACTGGCGGTACTGAAGCAAGAGCATAGAAGGGCGGAATCCGCTTGGAAAAGAAGCTCTTCAGATGAGAACTTCCTCATCTATAAAGCAATAACTAGAAAATATTACAAAGAAATCTTCAAAGCCAAGAAAAACTATTTTTCTGAGGCTATCAACAGGGCCCTAAACCGTCCCCGCGAACTCTTCAAGCTGGTCACTCAGACCATGAATCCAGGCTGTCTTGAAGCCCCCAATTCGGACACACAAGAATTTTGCAATAAATTTTCGGATCACTTCATTAATAAAATAGAGGAAATCCAGGAAAGCATTCAGCAGAACAATCCCCCCCCCCCCCCCCGTAATTATTCACACAACACCTGCAGCAACTCACCACAACCTGGTAAATTCACGCTGGAATTTATCTCTACCGATGCCATTGGAAATATCATCGGGGCTCTGCGTAACAGCACTGCTGCGAACGATATCATCCCCACTAATCTGCTGAAGGAATGCGCCGACATCCTGGCACCTCCTATCACGCAGCTTATCAACCAATCTTTCAGGGAGGGCACAGTGCCCTCCCGGTTGAAGGAGGGCATAATTCGACCCATTCTGAAGAAACCCACCCTGGACCCCAAGGACCCTCTCCACCGCCGTCCCATACCAGGCCTAAATGTACTCTCAAAAGTAATGGAAAAAGCAGTGGTACAACAGCTGCAACAGCATCTAGATACCCACAACCTACTTGATCCATTCCAATCGGGATTCCGGCCTGGACACGGGACGGAAACAGCACTGCTCAAGATATGGGATGACGCTCTTGAGGCCGCAGACGAAGGAGAATCTTGTCTTCTGGTTCTGTTGGACCTAAGCGCATCTTTCGATACAGTAGACCACAAGCTTTTATTGACTCAGCTAGCTGAAGTAGCCAAAGTCGCAGAAGGCGATTTATCTTGGTTCTCCTCTTTTTTGGAAAACCGATCGCAAATAGTGAAGTTAGGACCTTTCACTTCTGAGAAACGCACATTATCGTGCAGAGTCCCTCAAGGATCCCCCCTGTCACCGGTGTTATTTAACATCTATCTTCGCCCTCTTTTTGATATCATTAGCAGCCAAAAACTGCTCTATCACTCATATGCAGACAACGCGCAACTGTATTTCCGCATCTGCAATAAAAAGGATCACCACCTCAATCTAGAGACATGCCTCTCTTTGATAGAGGACTGGATGACAAAGAGTTATCTCAAACTCAATGGAGCGAAAACAGAACTTCTCCTGTTTCACACCAAGCGTAAGAATCAACCTGCAACAACCTGGACCCCCCCCCACCCATTCTGGGCAAAATCATCACCCCTAGCGCCAAAGTCAAAAGTCTTGGGGTCATCTTTGACTCCTACATGACAATGGACGCACAAATAGGGTCAGTAGTCAGCTGATCTCACCATCTGCTGCGCCTACTACGCAGACTTACTCCTTTCATCCCCAAAGAAGACTTAGCGGTCGTGGTGGGAGCAATTGTTAACTCCAGATTGGACTATGCAAATGCCCTTTACCTCAAACTCCCCAAGTACCAAATCGCTTGTCTACAAGTCATTCAGAATACGGCCGCCAGACTTGTGACTGGGAAAAAACCCTGGGAATCAATCTCATTTTCACTGAGAGCACTTCACTGGCTGCCAGTAAAAGACAGAATCACTTTTGAAGATGTATCCATGGGAATGCTCCCCATTATCTATGCGAAAAAATAAAAGCTCACAATCCCAATCGCGTTCTGCGATCCACCAATCAAAACCTACTACAGATCCTGAAAGCCAACTACAAGTCCAAAGGAGAAAGAAGATTCGCCGTCCAAGGTCCCAGACTATGGAACGCTTTACCAACCAACATTCGGTTGGAAGAGAACCATTTAGCATTCAGGAGAAAGATCAAGACTCATCTCTTTTGATACCAAAGAAGACAGGAACAACACGTTTTTCATTCATTCATTCATTCCTGCAAGTAATAATAAAAAACTATTTTTTTCAGACTAAGAATAAAGGAAGATTCCTCAAAAAAAAATCTCACATCTCTAAGAACTGAAATTGTCCCCGGCTGTCAGAAGTTGACGAAGGAACCAGCGAAGACGTCCCAAACATCACCCTTCCGCCTGCCTTCCCCACGTTCCTTTCATTTCTGCCGTCTCCTAATCAAATCTGCGGCTCCTTTCCTGAGTCTATGTCGCCGATCCCCGTTGCGGGTAAAATCGGCATCCGCGGTAAATGAGCTGTCAAGACTACGGCTGGATGTGTGCGCTGGTGGCCTTAACTCATAAATATCTCCTCAATGGGCGAGTGACAAGCCAGATCCTTCACCGCGCAGGAATCAGACTCAGCAGAATTTGGCAACCCTGAGAAGAGCTCCATCATTTTTATATATTTCCTTATACAAAAATAGATTGAGAGGCCGGGCAGTGATGGAGCTGTGAGGAGACGTTAACCTCTAACAAGAACGTCCTGAAGATGATGGATGCTTAGAGGGAGCCAACGGGAGGGAGACACCTGTCTTTGTTCTGACGTTTAACCCAGGCCGGGTAGCAGTGACAAGCATATCGCCTCTGTGCCACCAAATGGTGGCATGTCGCCTATTTAACACCTTTGTGAAATGAAAACTGTCTGAACACTGCCCTTTGCAAGCAGATCCAACCACTGATGTCCAGTACACAGGCAGTTGCGGCTGGTGCTCCAAATTTTATGGAGTGGGGGGTGCAAACAAACTGAACAAAAAAAAATCCCCATCAATTGCCGCCACTGTGCCCATCAATTGCCACCACTGTGCCTGTAACGGTTAGGGGTTAAAGGGGTTGTAAAGGTAAAAGTATTTTTACCTTAATGCATCCTATGTCTTCCCACTGCAGCCAGGGACAGCGGCGCCGGCGATGCAGTGTAAGGATGACACTGCACACTAGATGGAGGGAACCAACGGTGCTCCTCGGACTTTGGCGCTCCCTCCCCTCTGGCGCCTGGGTGCAGTGCACCCCGCCTGAGATCGGCCCTGCATTAAGGTGAAAAAACATCTAACAGCACCGGCCCCCACCCTGAGCCCCAACTTTACCTGACAGTTCGAAATTCCCGGGCGCGTCCATGTCATCCTGTTCAGTTTCCAGTCTGGCCGTTCATTGGCTAGGCTGGGCGGATTGATAGCAGCGCAGCCATTGGCTGGCGCTGCTGTCAATCACAGTGGATGACGCGGCGCGCTAGGGGGCAGGGACGAGTGGTACAGTCGGCGGCTATGGCTGCTGCTGTATCACGGGAGCGCGCTCGCAAAAACATTCCATCATGCGAGCTCCCTCGCATGAAGGTAGAAAGCTTTTGTGAGGAGGAGCCGAGACAGCCGCCGAGGGACCCCAGAAGACAGCGTTCGGGGACACTCTGTGCAAAACGAGCTGCACAGTGGAGGTAAGTATCACATGTTTGTTATTTTTAAAAAAAAATCCTGACTTTAGTGTTCCTTTAACGCCGTTAAAGGGTCACTAAAGTCAGGGATTTAAAAAAAAAATAACAAACATGTGATACTTACCTCCACTGTGCAGTTCGTTTTGCACAGAGTGGCCCGGAAACCTGTCTTCTGGGGTCCCTAGGCGGCTGTCTGGGCTCCTCCTCGCAAAAGCTTTCCTTCTTCATGCGAGGGCGCTCGCATGGAGGAAAGCTTTTGTGAGCGCGCTCCCGTGATACAGCGGCGGTATCACTCGGCTCCGCCCCCCAGCGCGCCGCGTCATCCGCCCTGATTGACAGCAGTGCTAGCCAATGGCTGCGCTGCTATCAATCCGCCCAGCCTAGCCAATCAACGGCCAGGCTGGGAACCAAAGAGGACGACGTGGACGCGCCCGGGAGATTCGAACGGTCAGGTAAGTACAACGGGGGCTCGGGGGGGGGGGGGGGGCGGTGCTGCTAGATGTTTTTTTACCTTCATGCATAGGATGCATGAAGGTAAAAAAACTTGTACCTTTACAACCCCTTTAATGATATTCCATTCCACCAACCCAAAACAGCTTATCGACACTCCACAATCCAGCAGATGAACACGGCCCATAAGATTTCCCAGAAAGGAGACACACAGCTCTGTCTCTGGTTCCAAACGAATAGATACTTTAATGGTAAATTCAGGCTTTTATACAGTAGAAAGCAGGCTGCAGTAATCGATGGGACAATGACACACTCCACCCACAACATCATACAATGGGTACTAACGAGCCTCCAATACACATTATCTTGGGTAGACTTTCTGGCACCGGATCTGGCACAATCCACATGAGCTAATCAGCTACAGCTGAAAAGTCAGACATCAAGACTTCTGGCTTTTCTCTCCTTCTATACAATACACATTGCTTTAGTAAACATAAGTCAGACATCTGACCTTTTAGATTGTGCTAATTCACACTCCACATTTTCATCAATAGAACTTTCACACAATACAGTGTTAATTAGCATCACACAATGAAAAGGTCTTTAGGAGCCAGACCAAGGCTAGTTTACATGACAGTAGCAGACTTAATTACCCCCTTAACAGCCTATGTTCCACATTGAATGAATCACTCTCCTATTGACCTGTCGGGTTCTTCTAGACATTCTTGAATATATTGTGGATTACAGACCCCGGGTAAAGCAACCCAAGATATGTCCATTATTTCCTAGCTCAATCTGTGCCCAAACGTGACTCCCGTTACAGTGCCCATCAATTGCCGCCACTGTGCCAAACAAGCAAAAAAAAAATGGCCAGATTCAGCTACAATTGCCCTGGCGCAGAGTATCAGAGATACACTACACCGGTGTATTTTACCTGGCTCTAAGACGAATTTTGGTAGATTTCGGCCCTTAAGGTACGGCGGCGTAGTGTATTTCTCGCGGCGGAATCGAAATATGCGATTAGGGGGCGTGAAGCATTTAAATTAGGCGCGTCACCGCGGCGATCGAACTGCGCATTCTCCGTTCAGAGATTTCCCGCCGTGCATTGCGCGAAATTACGTCGTTACGTCAGATTTTTTTTGAGTAGCGTCGTTTATGTACATTCCTATTCCCGGCCGACTTACGCAAAAACAAAAAAAATATTGAAATTCGAAGCAGGAACGACGGCCATATTTAACATGGGCTGTCTAACTATAGACCAGATTTTTGCTTCCCTAACTTTACGCAGCAAAAAGATGACTACAGATGCCATAAGAGAATGCGACGGACGATCGTAACTTTGTGGATCGCCGGAAAAAGCTAATTTGCATACCCCACCGCTGAAAACGACGCAAAGTCCACCCAGCGGGCGGAAAAAGATTGCAGCATAGATCCGACGGCATACGAAGACGTAAGCCTGTCGGATCGAAGCCCGAAGCCGTCGTATCATGGTTTGAGGATTCAAACTAATGATACGACGCGGGTAATTTGAAATTACTTCGGTCTAACAGGAGATACACCGGCGTACTGGCTCTGTGAATCTGGCCCATAGTTTTTACATTTTTTAAATTTTTGGTATTTTTTAACCACTTCCCGCCCAGCATATGAAGAATGGCGGCCGCAGGGTGGCTCTATTATCCTCACTGGGCGTCATACGATGTCCAGCAGGACAAGCTGCTCGCGCGCGCCCGCGGCAATTGGTAGTGCGGTGTGCCGTTTTGCATTGCATCTCCGATCCCGGTAAAGAGCCCATGACATAGGCTCTTTACCATGTGAGCAGCTGTGTCCAATCACAGCTGGTCACATCATAACCAAGAAGTGCGGTTTATCATCTTTTCGTCGAATTCACGCTGACAAGTCGTGAGTAAAGGAGAGCCAATCACCAGGCTCCACCTCAGGTGGGGGCAGTGACAGGACCAGTCACCCTGCACAGGGAGAAGAAGCAGAGCTGTGGGAGGGACTTTACAGGCTCCACCCACTACAAGTTAAATACAGTAAACTACAGGAGGGGGCGGAGACAGGACCAGTCACCCTGCACAGGGAGAGAGAGCAGAGCTGTGGAAGGGACTCTACAGGCTCCACCCACTACAGGTTGCCTACAGTAAACTACAGGAGAGGGCGGAGAAAAGACCAGTCACCCTGCACAGGGAGAAAAAGCAGAGCTGTGGGAGGGACTCTACAGGCTCCACCCACTACAGATTGCCTACAGTGAACTAAAGGAGGGGGCGGAGACAGGACCAGTCATCCTGCACAGGGAGAGAGAGCAGAGCTGTGGGAGGTACTCTACAGGCTCCACCCACTACAGGTTGCCTACAGTAAACTACAGGAGGGGGTGGAGACAAGACCAGTCATCCTGCACAGGAAGAGAGAGAGCAGAGCTGTGGGAGGGACTCTACAGGCTCCACCCACTACAGATTGTCTACAGTAAACTACAGGAGGGGGCGGAGACAAGACCAGTCATCCTGCACAGGGAGAGAGAGAGCAGAGCTGTGGGAGGGACTCTATAGGCTCCACCCACTACAGGTTGCCTACAGTAAACTACAGGAGGGGGCGGAGACAAGACCATTCATCCTGCACAGGGAGAGAGAGAGCAGAGCTGTGGGAGGGACACTACAGGCTCCATCCACTACAGGTTGTCTACAGTAAACTACAGGAGGGGGCGGAGACAAGACCATTCATCCTGCACAGGGAGAGAGAGAGCAGAGCTGTGGGAGGGACACTACAGGCTCCATCCACTACAGGTTGTCTACAGTAAACTACAGGAGGGGGCGGAGACAAGACCAGTCATCCTGCACAGGGAGAGAGCATAGCTTTGGGAGGGATGCTACAGGCTCCACCCACTACAGGCTCCACCCACTACAGGTTGCCTACAGTACACTACAGGAGGAAGCGAGACAATACGAGTCATCCTGCACAGGGAGAGAGAGAGCAGAGCTGTGGGAGGGACTCTACAGGCTCCACCCACTACAGGTTGTCTACAGTAAACTACAGGAGGGGGTGGAGACAAGACCAGTCATCCTGCACAGGGAGAGAGAGAGAGAGCAGAGCTGTGGGAGGGACTCTACAGGCTCCACCCACTACAGGTTGCCTACAGTAAACTACAGGAGGGGCGGAGACAAGACCAGTAACCCTGCACAGGGAGAGAGAGAGCAGAGCTGTGGGAGGGACTCTACAGGCTCCACCCACTACAGGTTGTCTACAGTACACTACAGCAGGGGGCGAAGACAGGACCAGTCCCCCCTGCACAAGGAGAGGGGGCAGCAGTGATCGGTCTTTATTACAGGAAGTCTCAAACTGGATTACTGCATAGATCTGGAAGAAATACACAAAGCTCACTGAGATACAAGAACAGTATATATGAAAAATGTATTTAGATAATATTTTCTTATCCTGGTATTTAGATATGAATGCATGATGTGAATTTCAGATTTACACCGCGCTCTTTGGTATCAGAATGATTGTCCCTGTAGAGCACAAGCCATACCTTTGTTTCCGCCACTCATGTAGCATTGCACAGTTTGTCTCTATGATGTAGACATTCATTATCTTCTATATCTATTGTATCAGAAAAGACAATATCTTAGCCTGCAATTTATAGAACTATAAGTGGCCTTGCCTTGAAATGTAACATCCAGCTCTTTATTATTTCACGGCTTTTATTGTTTTGTACGGATAGTTTTGTGGTGTCCTTAACTCAGTTACCATTGTGAATCTCAAATTCTTCCTCAAGGCTTCTACCACGTGGGTTGCAGGTGGATCCCTCTGATGATGAGGACCAGTGTACAACACCAAGTGATGATCCAGGCCTTGCAGCCCTTATCAAGACTGGGGAACCTTGTACTGCACAAACAACAAAAAGAACAAAGGGTGCAAATGCCTTGTGCATTATCCCAAGCACTTAATTAGAGGATAAAAGGTACAAGATATACTCACAAAACCAGTGGGAATCATGGCGTTGTATAACACCCAGGAACCAGAAGCAAGCCCATCATGGAATTCCTCAGGTTCAAAAGGAGGATGATAGTACCAGGCTGATGCTTTTTAGGGCACGTACCCCCTTCATCAGAGCAAAACTGTGCCTGTCCCCATATTGGCACTATATCCCCTCCCCCTTCCTCTCTTTTTTTACGTTTTCATCAATCACTAACTTTCAATATGAACAATAACCCCTAACCCAATCCCTCTGTGGCCAGTCCCTACTCTGCACTACTGTGCCTCTCCCCATATTGGCACTATACCCCCTCCCCCTTCCTCTCCTTTTTTCATTTTTTAATTTGTTTAACTTTTTCGTCAGTCACTAACTTTTAAAACTAACAATAACCCCTAACCCAATCCCTCTGTGGCCAGTCCCTACTCTGCACTACTGTGCCTCTCCCCATATTGGCACTATACCCCCTCCCCCTTCCTCTCTTTTTTTACTTTTTCATCAGTCACTAACTTTCAAAACGAACAATAACCCCTAACCCAATCCCTCTCTGGCCAGTCCCTACTCTGCTCTACTATGCCTGTCCCATATTGGCACTATACCCCCTCCCCCTTCCTCTCCTTTTTTCATTTTTTAATTTGTTTAACTTTTTCGTCAGTCACTAACTTTTAAAACTAACAATAACCCCTAACCCAATCCCTCTGTGGCCAGTCCCTACTCTGCTCTACTGTGCCTGTCCCATATTGGCACTATACCCCCCTTCCTATTTTTTTTACTTTTTCATCAATCACTAACTTTCAATACGAACAATAACCCCTAACCCAATCCCTCTGTGGCCAGTCCCTACTCTGCTCTACTGTGCCTGTCCCATATTGGCACTATACCCCCTCCCCCTTCCTCTCCTTTTTTCCATTTGTTTCATTGTTTTGTACGGATAGCTTTGTGGTGTCCTTAACTCAGTTACCATTGTGAATCTCATATGCTTCCTCAAGACTTCTTCCACGTGGGTTGCAGGTAGATCCCTCTGATGATGAGGACCAGTGTACAACACCAAGTGATGATCCAGGCCTTGCGTCCCTTATCAAGACTGGGGAACCTTGTACTGCACAAAAAAACAAAAAGAACAAAGGGTGCAAATGCCTTCTGCATTATCACAAGCACTTAATTAGAGGATAAAAGATACAAGATTTAGGCCGTGTACACACGACCGGTTTTCTCGGCAGAATCCATCAAGAAACTCAATGGGAGACGTATTCTGCCGAGAAAACCGGCCGTGTGTACACTTTTCGCCGAGAAAACTGTCGAGGAACTTGTCGAGCCAAAAAGAGAGCATGTCTTCTTTTTCCTCGATGGGAATGGGAACATTTGGCTCAACGAGTTCCTCGACAGCTGAACAAGGAACTCGACGGGGAAACCGATGTGTTTCGCCCGGCGAGTTCCTCGGTCGCGTGTACGCGGCCATACTCACAAAATCAGTGGGAATCATAGCGTTGTATAACACCTAGGAACCAGAAGCGAGCCCATCATAGAACTCCTCAGGTTCAAAAGGAGGATGATAGTACCAGGCTGATGCTTATTAGGGGACGTGCCCCCTTCATCAGAGCAAAACTGTGCCTGTCCCCATATTGGGACTATACCCCCTCCCCCTTCCTCTTTTTTTTTTTTTACTTTTTCATCAATCACTAATTTTCAAAACGAACAATAACCCCTAACCCAATCCCTCTCTGGCCAGTCCATACTCTGCTCCACTGTGCCTGTCCCATATTGGCACTATACCCCCTCCCCCTTCCTCTTTTTATTTAATTTGTATTTATTTTTTTACTTTTTCGTCAGTCACTAACTTTCAAAACTAAAAATAACCCCTAACCTAATCCCTCTGTGGCCAGTCCCTACTCTGCTCTACTGTGCCTTTCCCATATTGACGCTAAACCCACCTCCCACCCCCACCTTATCTGTGTATAACCATCCAAACATATTGGGCTAGATTCAGAAAGAAGATACGTCGGCGTATCTCGAGATACGCCGCTTAACTTCTAAGATGCGCCGGCGTATCTTTTTTCTGTATTCAGAAAACAAGATACACCGGAATTTAGCTAAGATACGAGCGGCGTAAGTTGCATATTTACGCTGGCCGCTAGGTGGCGTTTCCGTCGATTTACGCGTTGAATATGCAAATGAGCTAGATACGCCGATTCACAAACGTACTTGTGCCCGGTCGTCGTATTTGACGTTGTTTGCGCAAGAGTAAGTCCGGTGTAAAGTTACCCCTGCTATATGAGGCGTACGTAATGTTATGTATGGACGTCGGGACAGCGTAGAATTTTCCATCGTTTACATCGTTTGCGTAAATCATTGGCGAATAAGACTTTGCGTAAGTTACGTTCACGTCGAAACCAATGAGTATTTGCGAAGTAATTTGGAGCATGCACACTGGGATACGTCCACGGACGGCGCATGCGCCGTTCGGAAAATGCGTCAATTACGTGGGGTCACGATTCATTTACATGGATCACGCCCCCTACCTGCCTATTTTGAATTAGGCACGGCCCGCACGCCCGCACAAAGCTACACGGATGTATCTGAATCTGGCCCATTGACTGTCAATTCAGAGATGAGGTAGTAGGGCGTAATTTTCAGAAAGCTATGTGGGAGGGGCTGGTGGGAGGGTGCTGTACATAGCTTCCGGAAAAATATCAAAAATAAGGTATGTAATGAATATGGAAAGTTTTTGTTTTCTAAATATCATTCTCATATTATTAATGGGGGGGGGGGTGGAAGGTGAGGGAAGGAAACCTATATAGTAAGTCGATTTTTAAGGTTAAAGAAAAGCAGCAAGAAAATCTTTCGGTTCTCTGATCATTTGCTATACACAGAGATGGCGGTGGGGGGTGAGAATGGTGGAGGATGCAGAGTTCCCCGGAATAACAATGTATCTTAGTGAAGGTTGTTGGTATCTATTCTCCGTACATAAGAGCGCAGGGTGGAAGTGTTTAATGTTGGCTCCCTCTGATCTCTGAGCCGTGTGAGTTATTGATCTCATCCTTGTAATACACATGATAGGTTTATAGAGGGGATCTAATCAGAGCTGGACATGGTAGGGAGCCAACCCCCAATCACCCCCCCACCCCCCCCATCCTTATCATCTGAAATATTCCCAGCAAGCGTCCCTCCCCTCCAGCGCTCCCATTCCTCCCGCTAAAGATTTCCTCTACGTTCTTTATCCACATTTACTGTGAACAACGCCAATTCAGAATATCCAATGTCTGACGGAATAAACAGAATCTTTACTGGAAGACGGAGGACTACAACTCCCAGCATGCCTGTATTCATCTCTATGAACCATAGGGCATTATACAGGACAGGGGAAGCTATGTTTATTCATTATACATATAGTTACAGCTACCCCCTGCATCCACTCATTCTCTTATCTTCTGCATCCCCTACTACCCCCCTGCACCCTCTTCACCCCCCTTCCACACCTATCTTCTGCTTCTTCTACCCTTGCAACCCATTTTACCTCTATCCCCTAAACTCTCTACCCTCTGCATTTCCCGGCCACACCCTCTACCCTCTGCATCCCCTGCACCTTCTGCACCCCCAGCACCCTCTGCTCCCCCCTATCCCCTGCTTCCTCTACCCTCTGCATCCCATTCTACCTCTATCCCCTGTACTCTCTACCCTCTGCATCCCCTGAACCCTCTACCCTCTGCATTTCTTAGCCACACCCTCTACCCTCTGCATCCCCTGCACCCTCTGCATCCCCAGCACCCTCTGCTCCCCCTTATCTTCTGCTTCCTCTACCCTCTGAATCCCATTCTACCTCTATCCCCTGTACTCTCTACCCTCTGCATCCCCTGAACCCTCTGCACCCCCTTACCCGTGCATCTGCTTCTCCCACCTATCTTCTGCTTCCCCTACTCTCTTAATCCCTTAGCATTCCTAGGGTGACCACGTGTCCCGGATTGCCCGGGACAGTCCGCATTTCGCAGGTCTGTCCCGGGCACCTTCATTCCAGGACAATACAGTGTCCTGGAATGAAACTGACACAGCCACCCCCAGGGCCAATCTGATGCCCCCAAAAAAGACCACCACATCACTGCTTTACTCACTGACAATACTTGTCCTGGCTGGGAATGCCTGAAGGAACAGAATCCTTCCTCCCCTGCTTGTGTTTGGAGAAATCATTAATCCTGCCTCTTGTGTCCAATCACTGTGCTGTGATTCGTTACAGCATAAGCTGATTTTTGGAAAGGGGGGGTGTCTCCTAATGGTAGTTTGGAAATGTGGTCACCCTTAGCATTCCTGACCCGGCTCCCACCACTTCAACTCCTGCACCTTCTACCCTCTGCATCCCCTGCTTTCACTTTTCTCTGCACCCCGCCTTCCCTCTCCATCTCCTGCATAACTTTCCCTCTGCACCCCCTGCTCCCCCTACCCTCAGCATTTCCTGCTCCCCTTACCCTCTAAATCCCCATACACCCTCTACTCTCTGTATTTCCTGCTCCAGGTAACCCTAGAATCACCTGCACCCTCTGCGTTTCCTGCACCCTCTAACTTCTACATCCCTTGCACCCCCTACCCTCTGCATCCTCTTCTCCCTCTTCACTTGGCATCCTCCGCTCCCCCTTACCTCTGTATCTGCTACAACTTCTACCCTATTCAGCCCTTGCACGTTTAGCCATTTGCTTCCCCTGCACCCTCTACACTCTGCATCCCTTACACCCCCTACCCTCTGCATTTCCTTCTCCCTCTACCCTGAGCCTTATTCTACCCCTATGTTCTAAATCCCCTGCACCCTCTACCCTCTGTATCTCCTGCTCTCCCTTTTCTCTGCATCCTATGCACCCACTACCCTCTGCATATCCTGCATTTGTTACTCTTTGCATCTTCTGCTCTCCCTTACCTCTGCTTTCCCTGTGCTTCCTATACTCTGCTTCTACTGCACCCCCAATCCTTTGCAACTTTCTGTGTCCCCTTCTCCCCATACCCTATGCATACCCTACTGCCCCTACTACTACCCTCACCATGGTGTGGGGTTTTTTTTTTTTAGGGGTTGGGCTCGGCCCCTTAGATCCAGTGAAGGTAACTCTTAAGGCGTCAGCACACCAAGACATTTTGGACAATTTCATGCTCCAAACTTTGCGGAAACAGTTTGGGAATGCATCTTCCTGTTCCAACATGACTGCACAAAGCAGGAGGAGGAGAAACTTGACTGGTCTGCACAAAGTCCTGACCTCAACCCCATAGAACACCTTTGGGGTGAATTTTAACGGAGACTGCGAGCAGGGCTGGAGCTACCACTAGGCAAACTAGGCAGCCGCCTAGGGTACTGTCACGTACCAGATGGGAGACTGAAGTGACGAGGTCGGCCTCTCTTGTATCTCCGGCCCTGGTACCGCTGGAGGTGAAACAGAGGAAACCGAGGGACAGGAGGAACACGAGTGCCTGCAGACGTAGACCCAGACAGCAGTAGCGGGAGATGCGAGCCGGGATGAGTAGGAGGACTATCAGATCACGGAGAATAGCAGTACACTGAGGATCAGCCAGGGTTAAAGAGGCACTCCGCTGGAGCAGTGACACTAGTACGTCAGATGATGTGAAGTTCCAGGAATACTTGCAGCAGGAAGTTGCAGAGAGTCGTAGGACCAAAGTCGCAGACCCTCGGAAGTTGCCAAGGCGCAACACAGGAAGCAGACCCAGGGTCATACAGATAGCCGGGTCAAGTGGTAGGCGGGCAGCAAGGTATCAGGCAGCAGGCAGAAGCAGCGTCAGATGGATAGCCAGGATCGGGAACCAGTAATCAGAGTATAAGCAGAGTCCAGGAACAGGGTCAAGGCAAGCCAGGTTCAGCAACAGAAGACTAGCAGGATCACAGCAGGGTACAGAGTATCAGGTAAAAGCTGAAGACCAGTCAGCAAGGGTCTGGCGCCAAAGTATCTGGCACCAAAGTATCTCAGAGCGCCGTGTGCCCAGGCACATGCGCATTGCTGTGTCTAAGCATCTCAGGGCGCCCGTGTGCACGCGCATGCGCCAGAGAGCGCCTCGGACGGAAGGTAACAGTTCTCTTACAGGTGCATTGCTGCCTAGGGCGCCCGGCCCCAATCGGGTCCCCCCTCCCCTCTGGTAGGCTGCATTGATGGGCGCTGGTAGGCTGCTTTAATGGGCGCTGGTAGACTGCATTGATGGCTGCTGGTGAGGCTGCATTGATGGGTGCTGGTGAGGCTGCATTTGATGGGCATTTCAATAGAAATCTGGGTTAAACATGGGCAGGGCTAAGAGGGTGGAGTCAGGGGTGGGGTCAACGGAGGGCGGCAAAATTAGGTTTTGCCTAGGGTGTCAAAAATCCTTGCACCAGCCCTGACTGTGGGCTTCTCGTCCAGTGCCTGACCTCACAAATGTTCTTCTAGAAGAATGGTCAAACATTCCCATAGACACCCTCCTAAACCTTGTGGACGGCCTTCCCAGAAGAGTTGAAGCTGTTATAGCTGCAAAGGGCGGGGCCAACTCAATATTGAACCCTACAGACCACGACTGTTCATGTGTGTGTAAAGGCAGGTGTCCCAATACTTTTGACAACATAGTATATATGCCAATGTACGGAGGTCGTCACATGATGATAATTTAGTCTGTGAATTGTGAGGCTCTGTGCTGCCGGCTTCAGGCGTTTCCCGCCAATCAATACTCATATCTAGATTTGTATAAACATGGCGGACTTCTCATCCAGTCCATAATATTTATTTAGAACGGTTGCCCTCTGACCCCATCGCTCGGCAGCCGCACCAGCTGTGCAGAAATCCCATCAGGTGCCCGGTGCCGGTATTTGTATCGCCATCCGCCGGCCTATTTGTTTAATGGCTTTAAACCGTCTGTCAGAGAGTCAATTATTAGTAATTGCGGCGAGTGCGCGTCCGGCGGCGGATAATGGGATGCGTATTCATCAAACAATGTAGAAGATGAAAACCCGCCACTTGACGGAAAATTGATGCAGAATAATAAATCTCAGGAGATAATTATCAGGTGCTCACACATTTCATGAGATTCAGCCCTTTGAGATAAGGTCGGCGTTGGCGCGGCGGGCGAGTCAAACTGTTTTTTTTTTTGTTCTATGTTGAGTCTTTTTCAACGCTCAATTTCCAGGCAATGAGATCTGCTGGAAAACTGTCAGGTGACCGCGGTGAGAGATAATTTCACGAGTCTCTCCTACCGGCCACCAGAGAAGAATCCGGGAGATGGTGCTGCACGTCGAGGGCCCTCCGGAATCCAGCGCCATCTTCTGACCCGTTATACCAAAGTCAACTGAGAATCCGATATGTTTTTTTATTTAATGTGCCACTTCCAGGTATGTATCGCCTCTCACAGAGATCACAGCACTCCATGACTAGTGATGAGCGGAATACGCCATATTCGTTTTCGCGATATTTCGCGAATATTTCGAAGAATATTCGCGAATATTCGTTAATATCGAATATTCATGATATTTTATATAAAAAAAAAAAATTGCGAAATTTCGCTAATGCAAAATTTCGCTATTTTTTTTTTGGATAAAATATCACGAATATTCGATATTTACGAATATTCGCTATATTTTATTAAAAAAAAAAAAAATAGCGAAATTTTGCATATGCGAAAGCGGAAATGATTGCGAAATTTCGCTATTTTTTTTTGGATAAAATATCACGAATATTCTATATTTACGAATATTCGCTATATTTTATAAAAAAAATTATTTTTTTCGAAATTTCGCTAATTTAAATTGATTGCGAAATTGATTGCGAAATTTGAAAAAATACGAATATTCGAAATAGCGAATATTCGCCGCGATATTCGAGTTATTCGCGAATACTCGAATATGCAATATTCGTAGCGAATATTCGCAATGCGAATATTCGTGAGCAACACTATCCATGACAATACTTTCATGGGCATTTCTCTTCAGAAGGATGGCGACAACTTTTTCTAGGCATCGTCTGCGGTTACTATCTACCCTCTGAAGTGAGATGCTGGCATCTTCTTCTAAGTGCCAGTTTTCTGGCCTCTCCATTAGCTGGCATCACTCTTCAGCATATTGCCTGTGAAATAAAAAATAAACCATCCTACACTCAGAACATCTTGACGGCCTCCCTGGCTCTGATCTCCTCATTCTTCTCCTCTTCTGATCTCCTCATCCTTCTCCTCCTCTTCTGATCTCCTCATCCTTCTCCTCTTCTTCTGATCTCCTCATCCTTCTCCTCTTCTTCTGATCTCCTCATCCTTCTCCTCCTCTTCTGATCTCCTCATCCTTCTCCTCCTCTTCTGATCTCCTTATCCTTCTCCTCTTCTTCTGATCTCCACATCCTTCTCCTCTTCTTCTGATCTCCTCATCCTTCTCCTCCTCTTCTGATCTCCTCATCCTTCTCCTCCTCTTCTGATCTCCTCATCCTTCTCCTCTTCTTCTGATCTCCACATCCTTCTCCTCTTCTTCTGATCTCCTCATCCTTCTCCTCCTCTTCTGATCTCCTCATCCTTCTCCTCCTCTTCTGATCTCCTCAACCTTCTCCTCTTCTTCTGATCTCCTCATACATCTCCTTTTCTTCTGATCTCCTCATACTTCTCCTCTTCTTCTGATCTCCTCATACTTCTCCTCTTCTTCTGATCTCCTCATCCTTCTCTTCGTCAAATGATCTCCTCATCATTCTCCTCTTCTTCTGATTGATCTCCTCATCCTTCTCCTCCTCTTCTCATCTCCTCATCCTTCTCCTCCTCTTCTCATCTCCTCATCCTTCTCCTCGTCAAATGATCTCCTTCTCCTTTTCATCATCTTGTGATCTCCTCATCCTTTACTTCTTCTTTTGACCTTTTTATCCCCCTCCTCTTTTTCTGATCTCCTCATCATCCTCTGTATCTTCTGATCTTCTCATCCTTTTTCTCTTCTTTTGATCTCCTCATCCTTCTCTTCTTCGGCGGCGTACACACGACCGAGGTTCTCGCTGGAAACCAGCGAGAACCTCACTGGAAGCTGCATTCCAGCGAGGACCTCGGCCGTGTGTACACTCTCGGCGAGCTTCCCGTCGGGAAGCCCGTCGAGCAGAAATAGAGAGCACGCTCTCTATTTGCTCGACGGCCCACCTGGAAGAATGGCTGGTTGCCATTCCCGACGGGCGGGTCGCTGATTTCGACAGCCGGCAGGGAACCTCGACGGGCGGAACGATGTGTTCTGCCCGTCGAGGTTCTCTGCCGTGTGTACACGGCCTTCTTCTTCTGATTTCCTCAACATTCTCATCTTCTGATCTCCTCATTGTTCTCTTCTTCTTTTGATTTCTTTATCCTTCTCCTCTTCTCACTCAGAACACCTTGGCGGCCTCCCTGGCTCTGATCTCCTCATCCTTCTCCTCTTCTTCTGATCTCCTCATCCTTCTCCTCCTCTTCTGATCTCCTCATCCTTCTCTTCCTCTTATCTCCTTATCTATCCTTCTCCTCTTTTTATCTCCTCATTCTCCATTTCTTCTGATCTCCTTGTCCATCTGTTCTTCTTCTGATCTCATATTTCTCCCTTCCTTCAGATCTTATCATCCTTCTCCTCCTCTTCTGATCTCCTCATCCTTCTCCTCTTCTGATCTCCTCATCCTTCTCCTCTTCTTCTGGTCTCCTCATCCTTCTCCTCTTCTTCTGGTCTCCTCATCCTTCTCCTCTTCTGATCTCCTCATCCTTCTCCTCTTCTTCTGGTCTCCCCATCCTTCTCCTCTTCTTCTGATCTCTTCATCCTTCTCCTCGTCAAATGATCTCCTTATCCTTTTCTTCATCTTGTGATCTCCTAATCCTTTACTTCTTCTTTTGACCTTTTTATCCTCCTCTTTTTCTGATCTCCTCATCATCCTCTGTATCTTCTGATCTCCTCATCCTTCTCCTCTTCTTCTGATCTCCTCATCCTTTTCCTCTTCTGATCTCCTCATCCTTCTCCTCTTCTTCTAATCTCCTCATTCTTCTCCTCTTCTTTTGATCTCCTCATCCTTCTCCTCTTCTTCTGATCTCCTCATCCTTCTCCTCCTCTTCTGGTCTCCTCATCCTTCTCCTCTTTTTCAGATCTCCTCATCCTTCTCCTCCTCTTCTGGTCTCCTCATCCTTCTCCTCCTCTTCTGGTCTCCTAATCCTTTTCCTCTTCTGATCTCCTCATCCTTCTCCTCTTCTTTTGATCTCCCCATCCTTCTCTTCTTCTGATCTCCTCATCCTTCTCCTCTTCTTCTGATTGCCTCATCCTTCTCCTCCTCTTCTGATCTCCTTATCCTTCTTCTCTTCTTCTGATCTCCTCATCCTTCTCCTCCTCTTCTGGTCTCCTCATCCTTCTCCTCTTCTGATCTCCTTATCCTTCTTCTCTTCTTCTGATCGCCTCATCCTTCTCCTCTTCTGATCTCCTTATCCTTCTTCTCTTCTTCTGATCTCCTCATCCTTCTCCTCTTCTGATGTCCTCGTCCTTCTCCTTCTGCTCGATAAGTGGTTGAAGTTTGAAAATTGTCCTTGTGACCAGAATCCCTTTTATTGAGTCTCAGCAGGTGCAAATCATCGAAGACTTTGAACGCTGAACCCCGGTTCTCCTCCTTGTAAGAAATGTCTGATAGTTATCGGCTGACATTCCCTCTCGGTGTTAATGTGTGAGATTAATTAACATCTTCTCCAAGTATCACATTAATGCAGCTGACCTTGAAATGGGACTAATGTGTTATAGATGTAACCGGATTTGTATCATCAGTGAAACATGATTCAGGCGATGTAGCATTTCATGGGAAGGGTCCGATGTCTGATATATGTCCCGTCCTTGTCTCTCCGCAGCGCCTTCTAATTGATGTACATTGCAGAGTGAATCCTTCAGCACTGAGAATAAAACAGATTCATAGGAAAGTGAACACAGACGGGCCGACCTTCACATCATAAAATGCATTTTATTTATTCATTTCATGTATTAGTATAGTGCTGCTGATATAGAACACAGCTTAGTAAACACAGTCACACTATTATTATTATACATTTGTAGAGGAGTTTTTTGTCAGAAAATAGGTGAAGAAACTCAACTACAACCCCCCAAAACCCCCAACCCCCCTCCTCCCAGGGGTGCGCTATGTGCAGAGTTCTTGGGTGCACTTGGTACATAGTACAGAGTTTTGGGGTGCGCTACGTTCAGAGTACTGGGATGCGCTTGGTACATAGTACAGAGCTAAGGGGTGTGCTATGTGCAGCGTTCCGGGATGTGCTTGGTACATAGTACAGAGCTAAGGGGTGTGCTATGTGCAAAGTTCTTGGGAGCGCTTGGTACATAGAACAGAGTTTAGGGGTGTGCTATGTGCAGAGTTCCAGGGTGCGCTTGGTACAGGGTTTAGGGGTGTGTTATGTGCAGAGTTCTTGGGTGCGCTTGGTACATTGTACAGAGTTTTGGGGTGTGCTTGGTATATAGTACTGAATTTAGGAGTGGGCTATGTGCAGAATACTGGGGTGCGCTTGGTACATAGTACAGAGTTTAGGCATGAGGTATGTGCAGAGTTCTTGGGTGCGCTTGGTACATAGTACAGAGTTTAGGGGTGTGCTATGTGCAGAGTTCTTAGGTGCGCTTGGTACATAGTACAGAGTTTAGGGGTGTGCTATATGCAGGGTTCCAGGGTGCGCTTGGTACAGAGTTTAGGGGTGTGCTATGTGCAGAGCTCTTGGGTGCGCTTGATACATAGTACACAGTTTTTTTTTGGGTGCGCTATGTGCAGCGTTTCAGGGTACGCTTGGTACATAGTACAGAGTTAAGGGGTGCGCTTGGTATATAGTACAGAGTTTAGGGATGCGCAGAATACTGGGGTGCGCTTGGTACATAGTACAGAGTTTAGGGATGCGCTATGTACAGAGTTCTTCGGTGCGCTTGGTACATAGTACAGAGTTTAGGCATGAGGTATGTGCAGAGTTCTTGGGTGCACTTGGTACATAGTACAGAGTTTAGGGGTGTGCAATGTGCAGAGTTCTTCGGTGCGCTTGGTACATAGTACAGAGTTTAGGGGTGTGCTATTTACATAGTACAGAGTTCAGGGACGTGCTACCTGAACCAGAGGTGGTGGAACTTAGTTCCACCAAGTTCCAGCAGAAAGAAAGCCCTGCATTTATATAGCTCTGACATATACCACAGTGCTGTACAGAGAACACTCAGCCAATCACATCAGTCTCTGTACCAGAAGAGCTTACACTCTAATGTCCCCAACACAGTTACACAATATAAAATTCCGGCGGAATATGCAGCTAGTGGCAGGGGCACGCACATGCGCGCCCGCATGCTGCAAAATTCAAAGCACAGTAATCATACGTTGCTTTGCGCAGCCATGCCATTCTGCTGCCAACCGGCGAGTGGTTAAGTGATTAATGGCACTACCCAAACACATTATTCCGTTGTGCACATCTCTAATCCAAACCCCGCATCGTGTGATCTCTTGGTGGTAATATACTTTCCTTTCCCATTGCGGAGAGTTGGGTAGGTATGAATTGATAACGGGCGGTGTTCTGCAGCCTCCTAGAACAAGTGGAGGGGAACTCACCGATTGGATACATAATACATTACCTATGGCTGAGTTCCCGGGAAGATGGAGAAGTTCGGAAACGTTATTCCTTTTCCCAATATTGGCCATCGGTGTCCCGACTCTCGGAGAATATTAATCGCTCCGTCTCCGTTCACACGGTGGAATCTTTTATTGATGGGCTCACTTGGCTGTGTTATCCGCGGTCAGAACTTTCTTCAGCAACCGGTAAGTTTTTACCAATTTATATATATATATATATATATATATATATATATATTTTCCTGAAGAATAGTTTGAGACTTTTTGAACGTTGCGGGATTGAGCGCCGGCGACGGGGGGAAGGCGCCTCATACAAATGAGCCTGGTAATGGATTTAGACGGCAGACATACCAAGCGCTGAGTTATTTCAAATCATTTCGAATAAAGAGGTTTGGAAAGCAAAATATAAAACACTTCTCGGAGGTTGTTAAGGATTAATAGTGTTGTGAAAAGCGATACTGTGATTCTCATTGGAGTGCGTCTGTATCTATGAGTGTTCAGCGTTATTTGCAGCGCCCTTTATGAGCCACCAAAGGTGCCGCGTTGCTCACGTTTGCTCCGTATTTTGCTGCGTACTTAGTGGCGGCTGGTGCTCAAAAATTGCAGCCACTGTGCCCATCAAACGCAGCCACTGTGCCATTAAATTGATGCCACTGTGCCATGTCATCAAACGCAGCCACTGTGCCCATCAATTGTCACCACTGTGCCATCAAACGTAGCCACTGTGCCCATCAATTGTCACCACTGTGCCATGCCATCAAACGCAGCCACTATGCCATCAATTGTCGCCACTGTGCTATGCCATTGTCACCACTGTGCCCATCAATTGTCGCCACTGTGCCATGCCATCAATTGTCACCACTATGCCATGCCATTGTCAACCCCTGTGCCCATCAGTTGTCGCCATTGTGCCATGCCAGATGCAGCCACTGTGCCATCAATTGTTGCCTCTGTGCCATGCCATCAAACGCAGCCACTGTGCCATCAATTGTCGCCACTGTGCCCATCAATTGTCACCACTGTGCCCAAAAAAAACACAGTCACTGTGCCCATCAAATGCAGCCACTGTGCCATAAAATTGTCACCACTGTGCCATAAAATTGTCACCACTGTGCCATACCATCAAACGCAGCCACTGTGCCATTCCATCAAACTGTGTGCATCAATTGTTGCCACTGTGCCCATCAATTGTCGCCACTGTGCCATGCCAAACAAAGCCACTGTGCTATAAATTGTCGCCACTGTGCCATGCCATTGTCGCCAATGTGCCCATAAATTGTCGCCACTGTGCCATGCTATCAAACGCAGCCACTGTGCCATCAATTGTCACCACTGTGCCTATCAATTGTCGCCACTGTGCAATGCCATTGTCACCACTGTGCCCATCAATTGTCGACACTGTGCCACGCCAAATGCAGCCACTGTGCCATCAATTGTCGCCACTGTGCCATGCCAAACGCAGCCACGGTTCCATGCCATTGTCGCCAGTGTGCCCATCCATTGTTACCACTGTACCATGCCAAACACAGCCACTGTGCCATAAATTGTCACCACTGTGCCATGCCAAATGCAGCCACTCTGCCATGCCATTATCGCCTCTGCGCCTCTGTCACCCTAGGCTTACACTCAAGTCAATACGTTTTCCCATTTTTTTGTGGTAAAATTAGGTGCCTCGGCTTATATTCGAGTATATACGGTATATCTACAACTCATGATACACTAGTGTGGTGGTCAGTGGGAAGAACGCTCCTCACACTTGTGGTCATTGGGAACAGTTCCCCCCTTACAGATAGCTAGAAAGATCATTGCTCTCAGTGGGAACTTATCTTAGAGGCAGAAATCGCTCATTGCTCAAGGAACCCCCAGCAACCTTCGAAGGAACCCTGGTTGGGTCATTGAAGCCGGAGTGAATGGACTGGTGCTCCTGGAGGATGAGCAGCCTCTGTACTTTTTGAGAAGAACCAGTTATTACCAGCGGCTCCTATGGGGGTAACACTACCCATAACTCTTTTATTTAATGCTCTTTATAACCCAACCTAACAAACTTCCTAATTTACCATGAGCTGTAGGTCTAATAATTTAGGTGGGGCTTCTCTGAGACTTGAAGACTATTTTAGGAGGTTCCTTTATGGTGAAAAGGTTAAGTAGGGCCTCCCCATTGTGGTTTAATCACAATTATCCAGAGTGTCTATCATTTATTTTCACTGATTTTAATTGTTTTTGTAGCGCTACTTATTTATTCACCATCCCCATTAGGGTGCCCACATGTCCCGGATTACCCAGAACTGTCCCGCAATTGACATGTCTGTCCTGGGTCCTGGGCACCTTCATTCCTACAATGTCCCGGAATGAAATAGAGGACACAGCCCCCCCTACTAACCAGGGCTGGACTGGCCTTCCAGGATACCGGGATATTTCCTGGTAGGCTGCCAACCCTGGGGCCGTTTTGAGCCAAGCCGTAGCTGTCGGCGACTGCACCGCTCCTCTCCCTCCTCCTCTCACGAACAGCAGGCACTGGGTTCAGTGTGAAAAGTTTCAGCCGCGCTGCCTGTGACAAAGGTCCCACCCTCCTCCTAGACCAGCTCGTGTGATAGAGGCAGTGTTCTGTCTATCACACAAGCTGGTCTAGGAGGAGGGCGGGACTTTTGACACAGGCAGCGCGGCTTAAACTTTTCACACTGAAGGTGAACTCCATGACACAGCTGGAGATGCGATGACTGACTGCAATGAGGCTGGGCTGCTAATATGGGCACGGTAAGGCTGCGAATATGGGCATGATATGGCTGCGAATATGGACACGGTATGGCTGCGAATATGGGCACGGTAAGGCTGCTAATAGGGGCATGGTAAGGCTGTGAATATGGGCATGGTAAGGCTGTAAATATGGACACGATATGGCTGCGAATATGGGCATGGTATGGCTGCGAATATGGGCACGGTAAGGCTGTGAATATGGGCACGGTAAGGCTGTGAATATGGGCACGGTAAGGCTGTGAATATGGGCACGGTAAGGCTGTGAATATGGACACGGTAAGGCTGTGAATATGGACACGGTAAGGCTGTGAATATGGACACAGTGTGGCTGGGAATATGGGCACGGTAAGGCTGCAAATATGGGCACGGTATGGTTGCAAATATGGGCACGGTATGGCTGCGAATATGGGCACGGTAAGGCTGTGAATATGGGCACGGAAAGGCTGTGAATATGGACACAGTAAGGCTGCAAATATGGGCATGGTATGGCTGCGAATATGGGCATGGTAAGGCTGCGAATATGGGCATGGTATGGCTGCAATTATGGGCACGGTAAGGCTGCAAATACAGGCATGGTATGGCTGCAAATATGGGCACGGTAAGGCTGCGAATATGGGCATGGTATGGCTGCAATTATGGGCACGGTAAGGCTGCAAATACAGGCATGGTATGGCTGCAAATATGGGCACGGTAAGGCTGCGAATATGGGCATGGTATGGCTGTGAATATGGGCATGGTAAGGCTGTGAATATGGCCACGGTAAGGCTGCAAATATGGGCACTGTATGGCTGTGAATATGGGCACAGTAAGGCTGTGAATATGGGCACGGTAAAGCTGCGAGTATGGGCATGATATGGCTGCGAATATGGGCATGGTAAGGCTGTGAATATGGGCATGGTAAGGCTGCGAATATGGGAACAGTAAGGCTGTGAATATGGGCACAGTATGGTTGTGAATATGAATATGGGCATTGTAAGGCTGCGAATATGGGCATGGTTTGACTGCAAATATGAGCACGGTATGGCTGTGAATATGGGCACGGTAAGGCTGTGAATAAGGGCACGGTAAGGCTGTAAATATGGGCACAGTAAGGCTGTGAATATGGGCACGGTAAGGCTGTGAATATGGGCACGGTAAGGCTGTGAATATGGGCACGGTAAGACAGTACTCCAGCGAGTATGGGCATGATGTGGCTGCGAATATGGGCATGGTATGGCTGTGAATATGGGCATGGTAAGGCTGTGAATATGGGCACGGTAAGGCTGCAAATATGGGCACTGTATGGCTGTGAATATGGGCACAGTAAGGCTGTGAATATGGGCACGGTAAAGCTGCGAGTATGGGCATGATATGGCTGCGAATATGGGCATGGTAAGGCTGTGAATATGGGCACGGTAAGGCTGCGAATATGGGAACAGTAAGGCTGTGAATATGGGCACAGTATGGTTGTGAATATGAATATGGGCATTGTAAGGCTGCGAATATGGGCATGGGTTGACTGCAAATATGAGCACGGTATGGCTGTGAATATGGGCACGGTAAGGCTGTGAATAAGGGCACGGTAAGGCTGTAAATATGGGCACAGTAAGGCTGTGAATATGGGCATGGTAAGGCTGTGAATATGGGCACGGTAAGGCTGTGAATATGGGCACGGTAAGACAGTACTCCAGCGAGTATGGGCATGATGTGGCTGCGAATATGGGCATGGTAAGGCTGTGAATATGGGCTTGGTAAGGCTGTGAATATGGGAACAGTAAGGCTGTGAATATGGGCACAGTATGGCTGTGAATATGGGCACAGTATGGCTGTGAATATGGGCATGGTTTGACTGAAATATAAGCACGGTATGGCTGTGAATATGGGCACGGTAAGGCTGTGAATAAGGGCACGGTAAGGCTGTGAATATGGGCACGGTAAGGCTGTGAATATGGGCACGGAAAGGCTGTGAATATGGGCACAGTAAGGCTGCAAATATGGGCACGGTATGTCTGCGAATATGGGCATGGTAAGGCTGCGAATATGGGTACGGTATGGCTGCAATTATGGGCACGGTAAGGCTGCAAATACAGGCATGGTATGGCTGCAAATATGGGCACGGTAAGGCTGCGAATATGGGCATGGTATGGCTGTGAATATGGGCATGGTAAGGCTGTGGATATGGGCACAGTATGGCTGTGAATATGGGCATGGTAAGGCTGCGAATATGGGCATGGTTTGACTGCAAATATGAGCACGGTATGGCTGTGAATATGGGCACGGTAAGGCTGTGAATAAGGGCTTGGTAAAGGCTGTGAATATGGGCACTGTAAGGCTGTGAATATGGGCATGGAAAGGCTGTGAATATGGGCGCAGTAAGGCTGCATATATGGGCACGGTATGGCTGCGAATATGGGCATGGTAAGGCTGCGAATATGGGCACGGTATGGCTGCAATTATGGGCACGGTCAGGCTGAAAATACAGGCATGGTATGGCTGCAAATATGGGCACGGTAAGGCTGCGAATATGGGCATGGTATGGCTGTGAATATGGGCATGGTAAGGCTGAGTATATGGGCACTGTATGGCTGTGAATATGGCCACAGTAAGGCTGTGAATATGGGCACGGAAAGGCTGCGAGTATGGGCACAATATGGCTGTGAATATGGGCATGGTAAGGCTGTGAATATGGGCTTGGTAAAGCTGCGAGTATGGGCATGATATGGCTGCGAATATGGGCATGGTAAGGCTGTGAATATGGGCACGGTAAGGCTGCGAATATGGGAACAGTAAGGCTGTGAATATGGGCACAGTATGGTTGTGAATATGAATATGGGCATTGTAAGGCTGCGAATATGGGCATGGTTTGACTGCAAATATGAGCACGGTATGGCTGTGAATATGGGCACGGTAAGGCTGTGAATAAGGGCACGGTAAGGCTGTAAATATGGGCACAGTAAGGCTGTGAATATGGGCACGGTAAGGCTGTGAATATGGGCACGGTAAGGCTGTGAATATGGGCACGGTAAGACAGTACTCCAGCGAGTATGGGCATGATGTGGCTGCGAATATGGGCATGGTAAGGCTGTGAATATGGGCTTGGTAAGGCTGTGAATATGGGAACAGTAAGGCTGTGAATATGGGCACAGTATGGCTGTGAATATGGGCACAGTATAGCTGTGAATATGGGCATGGTTTGACTGAAATATGAGCACGGTATGGCTGTAAATATGGGCACGGTAAGGCTGTGAATAAGGGCACGGTAAGGCTGTGAATATGGGCACGGTAAGGCTGTGAATATGGGCACGGAAAGGCTGTGAATATGGGCACAGTAAGGCTGCAAATATGGGCACGGTATGTCTGCGAATATGGGCATGGTAAGGCTGCGAATATGGGTACGGTATGGCTGCAATTATGGGCACGGTAAGGCTGCAAATACAGGCATGGTATGGCTGCAAATATGGGCACGGTAAGGCTGCGAATATGGGCATGGTATGGCTGTGAATATGGGCATGGTAAGGCTGTGAATATGGGCACAGTAAGGCTGTGAATATGGGCACAGTATGGCTGTGAATATGGGCATGGTAAGGCTGCGAATATGGGCATGGTTTGACTGCAAATATGAGCACGGTATGGCTGTGAATATGGGCACGGTAAGGCTGTGAATAAGGGCTTGGTAAAGGCTGTGAATATGGGCACTGTAAGGCTGTGAATATGGGCATGGAAAGGCTGTGAATATGGGCACAGTAAGGCTGCAAATATGGGCACGGTATGGCTGCGAATATGGGCATGGTAAGGCTGCGAATATGGGCACGGTATGGCTGCAATTATGGGCACGGTATGGCTGCGAATATGGGCATGGTCAGGCTGAAAATACAGGCATGGTATGGCTGCAAATATGGGCACGATAAGGCTGCGAATATGGGCATGGTATGGCTGTGAATATGGGCATGGTAAGGCTGAGTATATGGGCACTGTATGGCTGTGAATATGGCCACAGTAAGGCTGTGAATATGGGCACGGAAAGGCTGCGAGTATGGGCACAATATGGCTGTGAATATGGGCATGGTGAGGCTGTGAATATGGGCTTGGTAAAGGCTGTGAATATGGGAACAGTAAGGCTGTGAATATGGGCACAGTATGGCTGTGAATATGGGCATGGTAAGGCTGCGAATATGGGCATGGTTTGACTGCAAATATGAGCACGGTATGGCTGTGAATATGGGCACGGTAAGGCTGTGAATATGGGCATGGTAAGGCTGTGAATATGAGCACGGTAAGCCTGCGAATGTGGGCCCGGGTTTGCTGCTAATATGGGCACGGTAAGGCTGTAAATATGGGCACGGTATGGCTGCGAATATGTGCATGGTATGGCTGCGAATATAGGCACGGTAAGGCTGCGAAAATGGGCACGGAAAGGCTGTGAATATGGGCACGGTAAGGCTGTGAATATGGGCATGGTATGGCTCCGAATATGGGCATGGTAAGGCTGTGAATATGGGCACGGTAAGGCTGCAATTATGGGCATGGTAAGGCTTTGAATACGGGCATGGTATGGCTGCGAATATGGGCACGGTATGGCTGCGAATATTGGGCACGGTAAGGCTGAGAATATGGCCACGGTATGGCTGTGAATATGGGCACGGTAAGGCTGTGAATATGGGCACAGTATGGCTGCAAATATGTGCACGGTATGGCTGTGAATATGGGCACGGTAAGGCTGCGAATATGGGCACGGTAAGGCTGCGAATATGGGCACGGTAAGGCTGCGAATATGGGCACGGTAAGGCTGAGAGTATGGGCACGGTAAGGCTGAGAGTATGGGCACGGTATGACTGCGAATATGCGAATATGGGCACGGTATGGCTGCGAATATGGGCACGGTAAGGCTGTGAATATGGGCATGGTAAGGCTGTGAATATGGGCATGGTAAGGCAGTGAATATGGGCACGGTAAGGCTGTGAATTTGGGCACGGTAAGGCTGCGAATATGAGCATGGTAAGGCTGCGAATATGGGCACGGTAAGGCTATGAATATGGGCACGGTAAGGCTATGAATATGGGAACGGTAAGGCTGTGAATATGGGCACGGTAAGGCTGCGAATATGGGCACAGTAGGGCTGCGAATATGGGCACGGTATGGCTACGAATATGGGCACGGTAAGGCTACGAATATGGGCACGGTAAGGCTACGAATATGGGCACGGTAAGGCTGCGAATATGGGCACGGTAAGGCTGCAAATATGGGCACGATAAGGCTGCGAATATGGGCACGGTATGGCTGCGAATATGGGCACTGTAAGGCTGCTAATATGCGAATATGGGCACGGTATGGCTGCGAATATGGGCACGGTAAGGCTGTGAATATGGCCAAGGTATGGCTGTGAATATAGGCACGGTAAGGCTGCGAATACGGGCACGGGAAGGCTGCGAGTATGGGCACGGTATGGCTGCGAGTATGGGCATGGTAAGGCTGCGAATATGGGCATGGTAAGGCTGTGAATATGGGCATGGTATGACTGTGAATATGAGCACGGTATGGCTGTGAATATGGGCATGGTAAGGCTGTGAATATGGGCATGGTAAGGCTGCAAATATGGGCACGGTAAGGCTGCAATTATGGGCATGGTAAGGCTGCAAATATGGACACGGTAAGGCTGTGAATATGGCCAAGGTATGGCTGTGAATATGGGCACGGTAAGGCTGCGAATATAGGCACGGTAAGGCTGCGAGTATGGGCACGGTATGGCTGCGAGTATGGGCACAGTATGGCTGCGAGTATGGGCACGGTATGGCTGCGAATATGGGCATGGTTTGACTGCAAATATGAGCACGGTATGGCTGTGAATATGGGCACGGTAAGGCTGTGAATATGGGCATGGTAAGGCTGTGAATATGAGCACGGTAAGCCTGCGAATATGGGCCCAGGTTTGCTGCTAATATGGGCACGGTAAGGCTGTAAATATGGGCACGGTATGGCTGCGAATATGTGCATGGTATGGCTGCGAATATAGGCACGGTAAGGCTGCGAAAATGGGCACGGAAAGGCTGTGAATATGGGCACGGTAAGGCTGTCAATATGGGCATGGTATGGCTCCGAATATGGGCATGGTAAGGCTGTGAATATGGGCACGGTAAGGCTGCAATTATGGGCATGGTAAGGCTTTGAATACGGGCATGGTATGGCTGCGAATATGGGCATGGTATGGCTGCGAATATGGGCACGGTAAGGCTATGAATATGGGCACGGTAAGGCTATGAATATGGGCACGGTAAGGCTGTGAATATGGGCACGGTAAGGCTGTGAATATGGGCACAGTATGGCTGCAAATATGTGCACAGTATGGCTGTGAATATGGGCATGGTAAGGCTGCGAATATGGGCATGGTAAGGCTGCGAATATGGGCACGGTAAGGCTGAGAGTATGGGCATGGTAAGGCTGAGAGTATGGGCACGGTATGACTGCGAATATGCAAATATGGGCAAGGTATGGCTGCGAATATGGGCATGGTAAGGCTGTGAATATGGGCATGCTAAGGCAGTGAATATGGGCACGGTAAGGCTGTGAATTTGGGCACGGTAAGGCTGCGAATATGAGCATGGTAAGGCTGCGAATATGGGCACGGTAAGGCTATGAATATGGGCACGGTAAGGCTATGAATATGGGAACGGTAAGGCTGTGAATATGGGCACGGTAAGGCTGCGAATATGGGCCCAGGTTTGCTGCAAATATGGGCACAGTAGGGCTGCGAATATTGGCACGGTATGGCTACGAATATGGGCATGGTAAGGCTATGAATATGGGCACGGTAAGGCTGCGAATATGGACACGGTAAGGCTGCAAATATGGGCACGATAAGGCTGCGAATATGGGCACGGTATGGCTGCGAATATGGGCACGGTAAGGCTGCTAATATGCGAATATGGGCACGGTATGGCTGCGAATATGGGCACGGTAAGGCTGTGAATATGGCCAAGGTATGGCTGTGAATATAGGCACGGTAAGGCTGCGAATTTGGGCACGGGAAGGCTGCGAGTATGGGCACGGTATGGCTGCGAGTATGGGCATGGTAAGGCTGCGAATATGGGCATGGTAAGGCTGTGAATATGGGCATGGTATGACTGTGAATATGAGCACGGTATGGCTGTGAATATGAGCACGGTATGGCTGTGAATATGGGCATGGTAAGGCTGTGAATATGGGCATGGTAAGGCTGCAAATATGGGCACGGTAAAGCTGCAATTATGGGCATGGTAAGGCTGCAAATATGGACACGGTAAGGCTGTGAATATGGCCAAGGTATGGCTGTGAATATGGGCACGGTAAGGCTGCGAATATGGGCACGGTAAGGCTGCGAGTATGGGCACGGTATGGCTGCGAGTATGGGCACAGTATGGCTGCGAGTATGGGCACGGTATGGCTGCGAATATGGGCACGGTAAGGCTGCTAATATGCAAATATGGGCACGGTATGGCTGCGAATATGGGCATGGTAAGGCTGTGAATATGGGCACGGTAAAGCTGTGAATATGGGCACAGTAAGGCTGTGAATATGGGCACGGTAAGGCTGCGAATATGGGCATGGTAAGGCTGCGAATATGGGCATGGTAAGGCTGTGAATATGGGCATGGTATGACTGCGAATATGAGCACGGTATGGCTGTGAATATGGGCATGGTAAGGCTGTGAATATGGGCATGGTAAGGCTGCAAATATGGGCACGGTAAGGCTGCAATTATGGGCATGGTAAGGCTGCAAATATGGACACGGTATGGCTGCGAATATGGGCATTGTATGGTTGTGAATATGGGCATGGTATGGCTGTGAATATGGGCACGGTAAGGCTGCAAATATGGGCACGGTATGGCTGCGAATATGGGCACGGTATGGTTGCGAATATGGGCACGGTATGGCTATGGGTGGCAAGCGGCACTGCATCTGGTGGCAAGTGGCAAATTCACCTGAAAAATAACCCGCCACCAAATTCCCCATCAACCCCGAGACTACATTACCCCCGCCCCCCATCTTTTTGGGCTGCGAAGGTGAGAGAGGGGGTTTGTCCATGAATGGCAGTTTGGAAATGTGGTCACCCTACTCCCCATATACTTAACATCCCATGGCATGATTCATATTTTATCGGCTTACAGCCTTTAAGAGTTAGACTCATCTGTAATACAAAGCTGTCAGTGATAGCTCTGCCTCAGACTGGACTCTGCAAACCTCCCCCCAGCAGTTTCCCAACCTTTGTGACTGCGCGCGGCCTGATCGCCGCATGAAATAGCCGCTTATCTGGCCTTCAACAAGCCGCCGCAGAGAGCCGGCCAAGCTGTAAAATAGCTTAAGCTTTCCCGAGCACTTAGAGGAGCGGGGGCCCCGACTTACTGGCCTGTTTGTTCGGAGGAATCTGCAATTTAGCAAAGAGCACACTTCTGTAAATGTCATGGAGGCCTATTACTATCAGAGACCTCATTTAGCCGGCAAACGGCACGGGATTGGTCGTCGGCGCCCCCCCCCCCCCCCCCGTGTCTCCCACACAAGAGCGGCTCGAACTTTGATGGGTTTACACACAATTAGGTTGAAAGCATGAGACGGTTCTGCTCCATTTTCTTTACAAGATGAATTTTAAAATAAGTTTTAAGAACATTTCTGGAGACATTTTATTTGACTAATCGGAGAAAAGCGCCGATAAGGAAAAGTCAACAACCTCTGGTCACCGCGAAGAGTTTTCAACGTTTCTTCAGAAGAGAAATGTTACATAGTAACAAAGATCGGAAAGTAGAGGACCTGACGTCAAAAGGGAAGGCTTTTAACCACTTGCCGCCCGCCAATGACAGATTGACGTCGGCAAAGTGATTTCAATATTCTGACTGGACGTCATATGACCCCGGGGGCGCGCATCGCGGCGATCGTTGTTGCAGGGTGTCAGTCTGACACCCCGCAATACCGATTTAGGTAAAGTGTCTCCGACGGAGACTCTTTACCACGTGATCAGCCGTGTCCAATCACGGCTGATCAAGATGTAAACAGGAAAAACCAGTAATCGGCTTTTCCTCACAGACGCGAGTAGAGGAGAGCCGATCGGCTGCTCCTTTGACAGGGGGGGTTTGCGCTGATCGATCATCAGCGCAGCCCCCACCCCACTGGACCACCAGGGATGCCACTAGACAACAAGGGATGCCCACCACAGATGCCACCAGGGATGCCCACCTAGACCACCAGGGATGACAAACACAAAAAAATGCCAATCAGTGCCCACAATGGATGCCAATCAGTGCCCACCGCGCAATTGTCATTCAAAGTTCAACAGCGCTGAAAGCTAATAATTGGTCTGGGCAGGAAGGTGTATAAGTGCCCCCCCGGTATGGAAGCGGTTAATCTACTGTCCTGGACCGTTGTCATGTAGGCAGGGCAACCATCACAAATGTTGGGCACAGTGAAGGGCCGTAGGAAAATCCACGGAAAATCCAATCGCGTGTACTAGGCTAAAGTGTTACAAGTGTGAAAGCTAAACATTGGCCTGGGCAGAAAGGGGGTGAATGTGTCCGGTATTGCAGTGATTAAATTGTTAATCAGTCGTGATATTATACAGTAAAAGGACCGAACATATTACACATACCATGTTTCCCCCGAAAATAAGACCTACCCCCAAAATAAGACCTAGCGTTATTTTCCAGGAGGGCTGCAATATAAGCCCTACCCCTGAAAATAAGCCCTAGTTAAAAATGCTTGTAAAATCCTATAATACACTCTATTACAGAATGTAGAATATAATGTACAATGTGTGCGTTCAGGGCCACCATCAGGGTGTTACAGGCATTACACCTGTAAGGGGCCCAATGGTCCCCAGAGGCCCGGTCGCCGCCCACTGTTTATTTTTTTATTTATTTTTTGCGTCTGACCACCCTCACCTTTAGAAACTCACGGCAGGGCCCCCCGTTTTTTTTAAATTTATATATATATATATATATATATATATATATATATATAAAAAATAGTTTTTCATTTTTCAATCGCGGCAGTGGAGAGAAGAGAAGACTTGACTTTGTTTCGTCAGCACCAACCCCCCCCCCCCCTCCCCGTACCGCTTATCATCTCATCTCGGGGCAGGAGAGAGAAAAGATGACACTTTCGTTACCACAACCCCCCGCATCAGTAGAGAGGAGGGCCCCCCTGGTTCTCTGCTCGCTCCAGGGGGGCCCTGCCTAAAGCTGTGTAAGGGGCCCCAAAATTTGTGATGGCTGCCCTGTGTGTGATTCTGTAATATAATTGCGGGGAAGAGAGCTCCGGCGGGTCACAGAAGCGCTATAAGGAAGGTATTTGGCGCAATTATATTACAGAAACACACACATTGTAAATTATATACCACAGCGGAACCTCTGATTACGAGTATAATCCGTTCCAGGAGAATGCTCGTAATCCAAAGCACTCACATATTAAAGCGAGTTTCCTCATTGAAGTCAATGGAAATTAAAATAATTTGTTCCACATTGACTTCAATAGCATGCAATACCGCATGTGGCCAGAGGTGGGGGGAACTGTGGAGAACCTCGGAAAGGCCTGAGGACAGCTCGGCTGACCTCGGCAAACCGCGGAAAGGCTCAGGAAAAGAGTATTTCCGTGTCTTTCCGAAGCATTTCTGTGTTTTTCCGAATGGCTCCGAACGGCACCCAACCTCAGGCCAAACGCGGTACTGCACACCGCTTTGGCCTGAATCCTGCTCGTTTTGCGCGACAACACTCGCAAACCGAGTTAGGATTTAAAAAAATACAGCGCTCGTGTTGCGAAACGCTCGTTAACCCTGTTACTCGCAATCCGAGGTTCCACTATATAATAAAAGAGTGGATTATAGGATTTTACAAGCATTTTGTCTCACATTGGGGATTCCTATCAGGCAGGGAGAGAGAGGGGGAGAGAAGACAGCACATACATGGTAAGACCAGGGCTTTATTTCAGCAGGAATGCCGGGGAACGCAGTTCCAGCCCCTCCAGCTCTGAATGTACTGTATGTAATGGCAAGGAGTGCTGGGGTGTACTGGAGGGTCTATTAATGCTGGCTGCTGGGGGATCTTCTGTTGCTGGAGGGGATGTGTTTTTACAAGGGGAAGGTCTATTGTTGCTGGGGAGGTCAGTTGTCGCTGGTAGGGGATCTATTTTTGCTGGAGGGCTCTTAAGTGACTGGGAGACAATCGTTGCTGGGAGACATCAATTGTTGAGGGAGGGGTCTAGCTGTTCAGAGTCTATTTGTTGCTGGCTACAGAGGGATCTATTTTACTTCCTATCATATACAAATTACTTAGCACCACAAATTGATACTTGGTTCTGAATCCATTACTGAGAAGTGGGTAGGGGGTGGAACCAAGGAATGGTGCTCGGAGGTTGGTAGGGGGTGGAGCCAAGGAATGGTGCTTAGAGGTTGGTAGGGAGTGGAACCAAGGAATGGTGCTCGGAGGTTGGTAGGGAGTGGAACCAAAGAATTGTGCTCAGAGGTGGGTAGGGGGTTGAACCAAGGAATGGTGCTCGGAGGTGGGTAGGGGGTTGAATCAATGAATGGTGCTCAGAGGTGGGTAGGGGGTAGAACCAAGAAATGGTGCTCGGAGGTGGGTAGGGGGTTGAATCAATGAATGGTGCTCAGAGGTGGGTAGGGGGTAGAACCAAGAAATGGTGCTCGAAGGTTGGTAGGGAGTGGAACCAAAGAATTGTGCTCGGAGGTGGGTAGGGAGTGGAACCAAGGAATGGTGCTCAGAGGTGGGTAGAGAGTGGAACCAATGAATGGTGCTCGTAGGTGGATAGGGAGTGGAACCAAAGCATGGTGCTTGGAGGTAGGTAGGGGCAGGAACCAACGGATAGTGCTCAGACATAAGTAGAGGGTTGGAACCAAGGAATGGTGATCGGAGGTGGGTACGGAGGGGAACCAAAGAATGGTGCTCGGAGGTTGGTAGAGGGTTGAACCAAGGAATGGTGCTCGGAGGTTGGTAGGGGGTCGAACCAAGGAATGGTGCTCATAGGTGGGTAGGGAGGGGAACCAAAGAATTGTGCTCGGTGGTGGGTAGGGCGTGGAACCAAGGAATGGTGCTCGGAGGTGGGTAGGGGGTTGAACCAAGGAATGGTGCCCGGAGGTGGGTAGGGAGGGGAACCAAAGAATTGTGCTCGGTGGTGGGTAGGGTGTGGAACCAAGGAATGGTGCTCGGAGGTGGGTAGGGGCAGGAACCAACGGATAGTGCTCAGACATAAGTAGAGGGTTGGAACCAAGGAATGGTGATCGGAGGTGGGTACGGAGGGGAACCAAAGAATGGTGCTCGGAGGTTGGTAGAGGGTTGAACCAAGGAATGGTGCTCGGAGGTTGGTAGGGGGTGGAACCAAGGAATGGTGCTCATAGGTGGGTAGGGAGGGGAACCAAAGAATTGTGCTCGGTGGTGGGTAGGGCGTGGAACCAAGGAATGGTGCTCGGAGGTGGGTAGGGGGTTGAACCAAGGAATGGTGCCCGGAGGTGGGTAGGGAGGGGAACCAAAGAATTGTGCTCGGTGGTGGGTAGGGTGTGGAACCAAGGAATGGTGCTCGGAGGTGGGTAGGGAGTGGAACCAAGGAATGGTGCTCGGAGGTGGGTAGGGAGTGGAACCAAGGAATGGTGCCCGGAGGTGGGTAGGGAGGTGTAACGGTCACCACCGCTTACGACCTTCCATCCAACCACGACAAGCTTATCTGACACACTCCGACAATATTGCATACACGATCCATATCCTTTCCCAGAATAAGACGGGACAGAGCTCCGTTCTTGCTTCCAAAGATATGACAATTTATTAGTATTTTCTCAGCTTCTTATACAGTCTCAAGCATAATGCAGTTAATCACAGGACAATGCAATCTCCACCCCCTTCACACCATGGGGGGCTTCAATCACACTCTAAAAGGCATTCAGGTAAGCTAACCATGTAGACCGGTCGGCACCGCATCTTCAATAGTGTTCAATTAACCTTGAATAGTAACACAGACATCTAGTTGAAGAGTCTTGTGAGAGTGGGTGCAATCCACACCTTCAACGGAATGTCTTTCACATGAATAGCCAACACCTTAAGATATTTCAATAGCATATTATACAAAGGTATGACTCACTCTGGTCTTGTAGACCTGGATTAATACCTTTCAAAAGCATGTGTGCCCAGATTGCATAGCTAACAGCTTTTGATATTTGAAGACATCCTGCAAACATGAATTATTATTAATGTCCCTTATTAATGTCTTCTGTAACATATGAATTATGATTCTTTGTCACCCTATGGCCCTAGTGGACATAAGGTGACCCTAGACATAGGAATATCTCAGTCTGTCATGGGCCATTCCGTTACATCTCTCCCCTTTCGGTGGGAGACGGACACAGGTGGTAACCCCAAACGGGTTGACTCCGAAGTCCGTCAGTAGTTCCAGTCCTCCAATGCTGGTCTCCATACTGTACCCCAAATAAATGGCTCCAAACTGAGCATTACTCACCCCGCCAACCTCTGCCTCTCTCAGATAACACACCTGCCGCTGGGGAGAAGGCAGGGTGGCTGGGCTCAGTCCATCATGCTGTTGGGGGTCTGGGCCAACTGCCCCCCCTTCCTGGGGTGTACCAGTGGAGACTGAAGTCCCATCCACTGGTGCTTGGTGAAAACCCCCCGGTGCTTGCAAAGCAAAGCCGACATCCTCCTGTCCCAGTCCTGTACCATTTTCTGGGGTTGTGCCAGTGGAGACTGAAGTCCCATCCACTACCCCAGGAACCCTCTCTTCTGTTAGTGAGGAGCAGAGGCCTATGACACTCTGCTCTGTTGCCAGCTCTTCCGCTGGGTTGCTGTGAGTGGAGACCACAGTCCCATCCACTACCATAGGGTCCCCCTCTTCTGCTAGTGAGGAGCAGAGGCCTATGACACTCTGCTCTGTTGCCAGCTCTTCCGCTGGGTTGCTGTGAGTGGAGACTACAGTCCCATCCACTACCACAGTGTCCCCCTTTTCCATTAGTGGAGAGCAGAGGTCCGTGACCCTCTGTTCTGTTGCCAGCTCTTCCGCTGTGTTGCTGTGAGTGGAGACCACAGTCCCATCCACCACCACAGGGTCCCCCTCTTCCGTTAGTGGAGAGCAGAGGTCCGTGACCCTCTGTTCTGTTGCCATTGATTCAGCTGGGGGTAAAAGCTTTACCACCTCAGCTTGTTGTTGGAGAGAGGGGCCAACCGCCCCGGCTCTCTGGAACTCCACACCATCCGCTTCGGCTTTAGGGATGAAAATCTCCATATTTTCCACTGCCGATTCATCAGCCATGATTTCACAGTTATCTGACCTTTCCTCATAGTCCCAGGCAATGGGAGCCCCACCCTGCTGCTGAGCCGAGTCTAGCAGCTGTCTGTAGGCAACCTCCAGCTCCCATTCTTGAATGGCCAGAAATTCGAAATCTTCCTGTGACCAGTGGCCTCCCGAGATATTTAATTTTTCCTCTCTGTGCTCCATTATGTCCTCCAAGCGCCACTCCCGATCATCCCCAAAGTCGGGATCACTGGACATCCTCCAATACAATAATCCCGGGCCTCATAGTCATAGCCTTCTGTGGGGCTGTCATCCGCTGACCACGGGCACTCTTGGGCTACATACCACCGGAGGGCTCTGTAGCTCTCATCCAGCTGCATCTCTGCCCGGATCAGCCTGCTTAACTCAGCTGTCCACTCCTGCTTCGGTTGTTCCCCCAACAACAGCATTCGTACGTCATACTGCGGCCAGTACCTTGCATAGATGGAGAGCAGGACCTTTCCTTGGTGTTGCTGCTCCAGAGCTAACGCTTCCTTCCAGAGTTGGCACCGAATCACATCCGACCATCCCAGCAGGGTCTCCTCTGATACTGGTCCTCTATGCTGTATCCGCATCTCTTGTAACCTCCTTTGGAATTCCTCTTCCATGGAGACTGTTATCTGCACCTCTCCTCTCTCTTCAGCTGCTGCAGCACTTCTTCGCTGTCGCAAGGTGGCATCCACAGCCGCTATAACCCGGTCTATGATATCCGGCGGAGGATTAGGACCATATTGTGCCAGTCCATGTTTAACAGCCCGATCAAAAAATTCTTCCTCAGGTGTCCTGTCTGTTACGCTGGGCCTCTTAGCTCTATTCATTTCGACTAGTTCTGCGATAATGTCCCTTTTCTTACGGTTGCTGGCCGGTCTGCCCCGGCTCTCCAGTAAGTCCATGAGGGAAGAGAGCTTCATCCGTTCATACAGCGTCTCCATTGTCCTGTGTCCTTGTAGCCGTCCTTCTGATGATGGAATCACCCCACTGCTGTGCCACCAATGTAATGGTCACCACCGCTTACGACCTTCCATCCAACCACGACAAGCTTATCTGACACACTCCGACAATATTGCATACACGATCCATATCCTTTCCCAGAATAAGACGAGACAGAGCTCCGTTCTTGCTTCCAAAGATATGACAATTTACTAGTATTTTCTCAGCTTCTTATACAGTCTCAAGCATAATGCAGTTAATCACAGGACAATGCAATCTCCACCCCCCTTCACACCATGGGGGGCTTCAATCACACTCTAAAAGGCATTCAGGTAAGCTAACCATGTAGACCGGTCGGCACCGCATCTTCAATAGTATTCAATTAACCTTGAATAATAACACAGACATCTAGTTGAATAAGTTCTTCTAGGCAGCTTTATCACACAATGGCAGAGTCTTGTGAGAGTGGGTGCAATCCACACCTTCAACGGAATGTCTTTCACATGAATAGCCAAAATAGCCAAACCTATTATACAAAGGTATGACTCACTCTGGTCTTGTAGACCTGGATTAACACCTTTCAAAAGCATGTGTGCCCAGATTGCATAGCTAACAGCTTTGATATTTGAAGACATCCTGCAAACATGAATTATTATTAATGTCCCTTATTAATGTCTTAATAATTATGATTCTTTGTCACCCTATGGCCCTAGTGGACATAAGGTGACCCTAGACATAGGAATATCTCAGTCTGTCATGGGCCATTCCGTTACAGGAGGGGAACCAAAGAATTGTGCTCGGTGGTGGGTAGGGCGTGGAACCAAGGAATGGTGCTCAGAGGTGGGTGGGGGGTTGAACCAAGGAATGGTGCTCGGGGGTGGGTAGGGCGTGGAACCAAGGAATGGTGCTCAGAGGTGGGTGGGGGGTTGAACCAAGGAATGGTGCTCGGAGATGGGTAGTGGTGGAACCAAGGAATGGTGCTCATAGGTTGGTAGGGAATGGAACCAAACAATTGTGCTCGGAGGTTGGTAGAGAGTGGAACCAATGAATGGTGCTCGTAGGTGGATAGGGAATTGAACCAAAGAATGGTGCTTGGAGGTAAGTAGAGGGTTGGAACCAAGGAATGATGCTCGGAGGTGGGTAGGGGGTGGACACAACAGGTGACTCGGAAGTAGGGAGTTCCTGCACCTATTCTCTGAGAAAAAAAGCCCTGGGTAAGACCTACCCTGAAAATAAGCCCTACTGTGTCTTTTGTTGCCAAAGTTAATAAACCCCTTGTTGACAAAGTTAAGACCCAGGCTTGTTTTCGGGGAAACACAGAATATACACATAAACATATTCAACATGACAATGTAAAAAGCAACAATGCTTAGTAAGCTTCAGCACCAATCAGATCTCTGCGGCTTTTACTGAATGGATCAGCGAGGGTTGGATCCTCCTAAGCCTCACCGGGTTAACAATGTCCCCTCCACCCATGGCAATTTCCTATGTTCTTCGAGGCACGATACGTCTTCTGGCACTTGGTTGTCTCCAAGCCTTTAATCAGAAGGATTATTATAGCTGAACTTTACAAAAGCTGTCAACAAATCAAAGCAACAGACGCGCGGGTCAACCGCTGAAAACAACAAAACACAGAAGATCGCAGTGCAGAACTGAGCGCTCTCCAGGCAAGCCGCGAGAACTTTAAAAAGAACAAACTACCAATTAGCCGACTTTGACTGATGTAACATTCATGGGCTTCCTTCTAACAGTCGCACGGCTGAGGATAAAGGTTGCAAATGTGAGAACCAACAAAAACAAGAAAACAATGTAACGATACAGCACACAGTGGCGGTGCGTCCATAGAGGGCGCAGGAGCGCCGCCCCCTCTCTCCTGCACCCCTCTATCACCATAGATAGATTCATGCATTGCATGAATCTATCTATTGGCGCCGCTGCCGCCCCCCTATATTTAGGTGTCCGGCCCCTTGTCGGGCTCCGGCCATCTGTACTGCAGCAGCATTTTTTTTTTTTTTTGGAACAGCCTGATTAGAGCTGTGGGCTCTAATAAGCTTCCAAATTGGTAAACATCGGGCGCAATGCTGTGCGTTCGCTGTTTACACAGTGTTATGTTAGGGAAGCACATAAATCGCTTTCCTAGCACTGACCCGCCTCTCAGTCGATCAGGTGGTCGGGTCTGGTTACCCTGTCACCTGATTGGCTGAAACAACAGGCGCTGTGATTGGATGCCTATCAGGCGTCCAATCATAGCAGAGATAACGGGATAAGGACGGGACAAGACACGGAGGACTCGGAGTGTGGTAAGTGCCAGGCAGGGGGAGGCACACTGGCAGCATTTGATGGGGAAAAGTAGCGGCAATTGATGGGCACACTGGCGGGAATCAATGGGCACACTGGCAGAAATTGATTGGGCACAGTGGCGGCAATTTATGGGTACAGTGGCTGCAATTGATGGGGACATTGTTAGCAATTGATGGGGCACACTGGCGGCAATTGAAGGGGCACACTGGCGGCAATTGATTGGCACACTGGCAGCAATTGATGGGGCACAGTGGCAGCAATTGATGGGGCACACTGGCAGCAATTGATGGGGCACAGTGGCGGCAATTGATGGGGCACACTGGCAGCAATTGATGGGACACACTGGCGGCAATTGATGGGACACACTGGTGGCAATTGAAGGGGCACACTGGCAGCAATTGATGTGGCACACTGGCAGCAATTGAAGGGGCTCACTGGCAGCAATTGAAGGGGCTCACTGGCAGGAATTGATGGGGCACACTGGCAGGATTGGGGCACAGTGGCAGCAATTGATGGGGCACACTGGCAGCAATTGATGGGGCACCCTGGTGGCAATTGAAGGGGCACACTGGCAGCAATTGATGGGGCACACTGGCAGGATTGGGGCACAGTGGCAGCAATTGATGGGGCACACTGGCAGCAATTGATGGGGCACACTGGAAGCAATTAATGGGGCACACTGGCGGCAATTAATGGGGCACACTGATGGTAATTGATGGGGTACACTGGCGGCAATTGATGGGGCACACTGGCAGAAATTGATGGGCACACTGGCGGCAATTGCAGGAGAGCACTGGCAGCAATTGATGGGGCACACTGGCAGAAATTGATGGGCACACTGGCGGCAATTGCAGGAGAGCACTGGCAGCAATTGATGGGGCACACTGGTGGCAATTGAAGGGGCACGCTGGGAGCAATTGATGGAGAACACTGGCAGGATTGGGGCACAGTGGCAGCAATTGATGGGGCACACTGGCAGCAATTGATGGGCACACTGGCAGCAATTGATGGGCACAGTGGCGGCAATTTATGGGCACAGTGGCTGCACTTGATGGGGCACAGTGGCAGAAATTGATGGGGCACACTGGCAGCAATTGATGGGCACAGTGGTGGCAATTAAAATTTGACCACCATCCGCCACTGTACAGCAAAGTAACAGTTTTCCAGAGTGCAAATGTGAGGACCTGATAAAAACCAGAAGACATTGTAACAGTTTTCCAGGATGCAGGCAGTTAATCACAGCAGCACCAATGCTTGCCAACATTTTCCATGCTCATATGTTAATTCATGGATTTGTTTAGGCTCATTATATTATTATTATTATTATTTTTATTTTTTTGGCATGTTAATATATTCAGCCCGGGTCCTGATGTAATTTTCTTTGTCATTATTGTCAGTGATAGGATTATGGCTGGTCCCAAAAGTTCAGGAAACAAGCTTGGAAAGGAAATCGGGGGAAGTCTGATGAATATTTACAAAAATCATTATAATGGATAATAGGGACTCAAGATGTGCCAAAAGCATCACAAAGGAAAGGAACACAAAAGAGGGAGAAATCCGATATACACCGAGAATACAAGATCTCCGCTAGAAAAGTCGAGATTCTGCTCATGGAAGGTTCCTGTCCCAGTTTTTTTAATATATATATATATATATATATATATATATATATACACAGTGAAACCTTGGATTGCAAGTAACGCGGTTAACGAGGGTTTCGCAATACGAGCATTTTTTTTATTTTTATCCAGACTCGGTTTGCAAGCGTTGTCTCTCAAAACGACCAGATTCAAGCCTCTGCGGTGTGCAGTACCGCATTTGGCCAGATGTGTGGGGGAGCCGTTTCGAAACACTCCGTTCCCGAGCCTTTCCAAGTTCAGCCGAGCTGTCCCCAAGTATTCCTGAGGCTCTCCATCGAGGCGATGGAGAGCCTTTAGAAATACTTGGGGACAGCTCGGCTGAACTTGGAAAGGCTCGGGAACGGAGTGTTTCGAAACACTGGCCACCACTTCCCCACCACTGGCCAAATGCGGTATTGCATGCCATAGAAGTCAATGCGGAACAAATTATTTCCGTTTCCATTGACTTCTATGGAGAAACTCGCTTTGATATGCGAGTGCTTTGGATTACTAGCATTCTCCTGGAATGGTTTTTGTTTGTAATCCGAGGCTCCACTGAATATATAACACCCTGATTAGGGTTGTCCCGATACCACTTTTTTAAGACCGAGTACAAGTACCGATACTTTTTTCAAGTACTCGCCGATACCGATTAGTGTCATGTGATAGTTTTCAAAGCACAATACAGATTAGGTGGCACCGATATGGAGCACTGATGGGCACTTATAGGTGGCACTGATTAAGCAGCACTGATGAGCACTAATAGGATTAGGAGGCATTGATGGGCACTGATATGCAGCACTGACTGATGGCTGGCACTGACCTTTGGCTGGCACTGACAGATGGCACTTGTGGCTGGCACTGACAGATAGATGACCTCTGACATCTCCCCTTTGAGACAGAGAAAGGGACTAAGGACACAGATTCCCCAGTCCCTTTCTCAGCTGCACTGGAAATGAATGGACAGGAGACAGAAGCTCCTCTCCATTCATAAACTGAAGCATCGTAAACACAGTTTACAATGCTCAGTTATGTGAATGAACAGAGTCAGTGATCACTGGCTCTGTTCATTCGGAAAAGGTAGGAGACAGATTTAGCGGCTCAATCCTCCGCTCTCCAACCTGACAGAGGAGGGAGAGCAGCGGCACAGAGAATGGTACAGGGCACGGAGGGGGAGAGCAGCGGCACGGAGAATGGTACAGGGCATGGAGGAGGAAGAGCAGCGGCATGGGGAATGGTACAGGGCACAGAGGGGGAGAGCAGCGGCACGGGGAATGGTACAGGGCACAGAGGGGGAGCGCAGCGGCACAGAGAATGGTACAGGGCATGGAGGAGGGAGAGCAGCGGCACGGAGAATGGTACAGGGCACGAAGGGGGGAGAGCAGCGGCACGGAGAATGGTACAGGGCACGGAGAATGGACACAGCGGCACGGAGAATGTTACAGGTCACAGGGGGGAGAGTAGCGGCACGGAGAATGGTACAGGGCACAGAGGGGGAGAGCAGCGGCATGGAGAATGGTACAGGGCATGGAGGAGGGAGAGCAGCGGCACGGGGAATGGTACAGGGCAGAGAGGGGGAGAGCAGCGGCACAGGGAATGGTACAGGGCACAGAGGGGGAGAGCAGCGGCACAGAGAATTGTACAGGGCATGGAGGAGGGAGAGCAGCGGCACGGAGAACGGTACAGGGCACGAAGGGGGGAGAGCAGCGGCACAGAGAATGGTACAGGGCACGGAGAATGGACACAGCGGCACGGAGAATGTTACAGGTCACAGGGGGGAAAGCAGCGGCACGGAGAATGGTACAGGTCACAGAGGGGGAGAGCAGCGGCATGGAGAATGGTACAGGGCACCAAGGGGGGAGAGCAGCGGCACGGATAATGGTACAGGGCACGGAGAATGGACACAGCGGCACGGAGAATGTTACAGGTCACAGGGGGGAGAGCAGCGGCACGGAGAATGGTACAGGGCACAGAGGGGGAGAGCAGCGGCATGGAGGGGGGAGAGCACCGGCACAGAGAATGGTCACAGGGCACAGAGGGAAAAATGCTTGGTATCGGTCCCGATACCGATACTAGTATCGGTATCGGGACAACCCTAAACCAGATGTTTAGGCAGGGTTGCTAGTAAATGTACCAGCTAGGTATAGTTGCCATGGCAAATTGTTAGGAGATCAATTGATTCCACCCTAATTCTGGAATTGCTGCACTTCTCTCTTCTGTCACTAGATGGCCGGGTATCCAGTGGCATTAGATAAGACAAGGGCATTGCAAGGACAGATTAGGAATAGATGGGGTATCTCAGCCAATGGGCAGGGACTTTCTTGGGTCCCTTGGCCTGTTGGGAGAACGTATATATTTGGGCGGAGTTAGGTGATCGGGGTTCGGAGCCACCTGGGCATCTGTCTGGGTGGACGTGTGTTGTGCTGTCCCGGGCTCCTCGGACAGAGCCTGAGGACTATCCCGGGGACATCTAGCTGCTAGGCTGTCTGAGGACCTATCCAAAAGCAAGAGAGCAGCGCAGAGTTGGGATTGCGACTTGCAGTCCAACCAGAAGTGGCGGTTCTGCCGGCCGGAGAACCTGTCATGGTCGGTGGTAGAGGGGAAGATGTCGCCACTAAGGGACCATCCACCTTTTTACCAGGGACCACAGTGAGTAACTAAAGCAAGTATCGGAGCAACATTCTCACCAACCGGGATGGTGAAGAATTGGGAAAATTCACCAGTCAAGCCAGGGACCCAACCAGTGGAGATGACACAGTGGCAGCACATGGGGGACAGTGGCAACATTTGGGGCACAGTAGCAATACTTGGGGCACAGTGGCAACATTTGGGGCACAGTGGCAACATTTGGGGCACAGTGATAGCACATAGGGCACAGTGGCAACATTGGGGCACAGTGGCAACATTTGGGGCACAGTGGGAACATTTGGGGCACAGTGGCAACACTTTGGGCACAGTGGCAACACTTTGGGCACAGTGGCAACACTTGGGGCACAGTGGCAACACTTGGGGCACAGTGGCAGCCCTCGGGGTCGGGGAAGATGGAGGACATCGGACTCCCCTCGTCGCTCGCTACCTGCAGCTGTCACCCGCTGCCCACCTGAGACAATCTAAGTTACGGGCATATGATGGGGTCACAGTGGCAGAACTTGGGGCACAGTGGCAACATTTGGGGCACAGTGGCAGCACATGGAGCACAGTGGCAACACATGGGGCACAGTGGCAACACTTGGGGCACAGTGGGAGCACATGGGGCACAGTGGCAACATTTGGGGCACAGTGGCAACACTTGGGGCAAAGTGGCAGCACATGGGGCACAGTGACAACACTTGGGGCACAGTGGCAACATTTGGGGCACAGTGTCAGCACATGGGGCACAGTGGCAACATTTGGGGGACAGTGGCAACATTTGGGGCACAGTGGCAGCACTCGGGATCAGGGAAGATGGAGGACACCGGATGCCGCTCGCTGCCTGCCGCTGTCACCCGTTGCCCACCCGAGACAATTTAAGTTCTGGGCATATGATGGGGGCACAGTGACAGCACTTGGGGCACAGTGGCAACATTTGGAGCACAGTGGCAGCGCATGGAGCACAGTGGCAACACATGGGGCACAGTGGCAACACTTGGGGCACAGTGGCAGCACATGAGGGACAGTGGCAGCACATGGGGGACAGTGGCAAAATTTGGGGCACAGTGGCAGCACATGGGGCACAGTGGCAGCACATGGGGCACAGTGGCAGCACATGGGGCACAGTGGCAGCACATGGGGCACAGTGGCAACATTTGGGGCACAGTGGCAACATTTGGGGCACAGTGGCAGCACTCGGGGTCAGGGAAGATGGAGGACACAGGATGCCACTCGCTGCCTGCCGCTGTCACCCGTTGCCCACCCGAGACAATCTAAGTTCTGGGCATATGATGGGGGCACAGTGACAGCACTTGGGGCACAGTGTCAACATTTGGAGCACAGTGGCAGCACATGGAGCACAGTGGCAACACATGGGGCACAGTGGCAACACTTGGGGCACAGTGGCAGCACATGGGGGACAGTGGCAAAATTTGGGGCACAGTGGCAACATTTGGGGCACAGTGGCAGCACTCGGGGTCAGGGAAGATGGAGGACACAGGATGCCACTCGCTGCCTGCCGCTGTCACCTGTTGCCCACCCGAGACAATCTAAGTTCTGGGCATATGATGGGGGCACAGTGACAGCACTTGGGGCACAGTGGCAACATTTGGTGCACAGTGGCAGCACATGGAGCACAGTGGCAACACATGGGGCACAGTGGCAATACATGGGGCACAGTGGCAGCACATGGGGGACAGTGGCAACATTTGGGGCACAGTGGCAACACTTGGGGCACAGTGGCAGCACATGGGGCACAGTGGCAACATTTGGGGCACAGTGGCAACATTTGGGGCACAGTGTCAGAACATGGGGCACAGTGTCAGCACATGGGGCACAGTGGCAACATTTTGGGGACAATGGCAACATTCGGAGCACAGTGGCAACATTTGGGGCACAGTGGCAGCACTCGGGGTCAGGGAAGATGGAGGACACCGGACGCCGCTCGCTGTCAACCGTTGCCCACCGACACAATCTAAGTTCTGGGCATATGATGGGGGCACAGTGACAGCAATTGGGGCATAGTGGCAGCACATGGAGCACAGTGGCAGCACATGGAGCACAGTGGCAACACATGGAGCACAGTGGCAACACTTGGGGCACAGTGGCAGCACATGGGGCATAGTGGCAACATTTGGGGCACAGTGGCAACATTTGGGGCACAGTGGCTGCGTTTGATACAGTGGCTGCAATTGATGTTTTTTTTCCCCCTGAATTTTTCAGTTTGTTTGCGCCGCCCCAAAAATTTGAGCACCGGCAGCCACTACTGTTCCTGAAAATCTGGAGAAATTCAGACCCACGGACAACCGTGTGACCCCCACTTATTTGTCTGCAGACAGGCAACAATCTATGTTACGAACGTGCTGACACCTAACCTGATACATGACGGATCACACGAGCGCACAAAGGATTCCCGCGAGGCCTGACCGCTGCCACTTCATTCGCTCGCCAATTAGCAAAATCTGACATTGATTATCTCCCCGGAGTTAATTTCTACAGAGTCTGCATTGTGTTCAGAGCTACTCAGCGTTTTGTCCCTTTAATGCTCTATTAAGCCCATCAGAATGTAATTTTTTTTTTTCCCCTGGAAGGGAAGGAACCTCGAGGAGCATAATTCAAGAGGAACAGGCAAAGGTCAGCGTGGCGGTCACACGGCACGCACATTCAACATTGTATCAATTTTCCGTATCTGCGTCACGCGGCAGGATTGTTTATCAGACCTTCGGATCGGATTCTGCTGGTAAAACATCTAATGTTGCATTTATGATGTGCAAATGGTCGGATTTCAAGCCGTAAATGTGTCAGAGGGTCTCAGTTAGAGGGTCACTGATATTAACTCTTTCAGTGCTGCTGTAGAAAATGTGGCCACCTGAACCATGATCTTCTGCTATCATGGTCCAGGTCATAGGTGTGCACAGCCTATTGACGGTGTCAATAGGGCAGTGGACGGTGTCAGTAGGGCAGTGGACGGTGTCAGTAGGGCAGTGGACAGTGTCAGTAGGGCAGTGGACAGTGTCAGTAGGGCAGTGTCAGTATGTCAGTGGGCGGTGTCAGTAGGGCAGTGGGCGGTGTCAGTAGAGCAGTGGGCGGTGTCAGAGCAGTGGACGGTGTCAGTAGAGTAGTGGGCGGTGTCAGTAGGGCAGTGAATGGTGTCAGTTGAGCAGTGGACGGTGTCTGTAGGGCAGTGGATGGTGTCAGTAGGGCAGTGGGCGGTGTCAGTAGGGCAGTGGGCGGTGTCAGTAGGACAGTGGACGGTGTCAGTAGTGCAGTAGACAGTGTCAGTAGGGCAGTGGACAGTGTCAGTAGGGCAGTGGACAGTGTCAGTAGGGCAGTGGACAGTGTCAGTAGGGCAGTGGACGATGTTAGTAGGGCAGTGGGCGGTGTCAGTAGGGCAGTGGGCGGTGTCAGTAGGGCAGTGGGCGGTGTCAGTAGGGCAGTGGGCGGTGTCGGTAGGGCAGTAGGCGGTGTCGGTAGGGCAGTAGCCGGTGTCAGTAGAGCAGTGGACGGTGACAGTAGGGCAGTGAGCGGTGTCAGTAGTGCAGTGGACAGTGTCAGTAGGGCAGTGGATGGTGTCAGTAGGGCAGTGGATGATGTCAGTAGAGCAGTGGACGGTGTCAGTAGGGCAGTGGATGGTGTCAGTAGGGCAGTGGATGATGTCAGTAGAGCAGTGGACGGTGTCAGTAGGGCAGTGGATGGTGTCAGTAGGGCAGTGGATGATGTCAGTAGAGCAGTGGACGGTGTCAGTAGGGCAGTGGATGGTGTCAGTAGGGCAGTGGATGATGTCAGTAGAGCAGTGGACGGTGTCAGTAGGGCAGTGGATGGTGTCAGTAGGGCAGTGGATGATGTCAGTAGAGCAGTGGACGGTGTCAGTAGGGCAGTGGATGGTGTCAGTAGGGCAGTGGATGATGTCAGTAGAGCAGTGGACAGTGTCAGTAGGGCAGTGGATGGTGTCAGTAGGGCAGTGGATGATGTCAGTAGAGCAGTGGACGGTGTCAGTAGGGCAGTGCATGGTGTCAGTAGGGCAGTGGATGATGTCAGTAGAGCAGTGGACGGTGTCAGTAGGGCAGTGGATGGTGGCAGTAGTAAGGTGACCAGATTTTTAAAATGAAATCCGGGGACATATTTTTTTTTTTTTACTAGTAATGGTGGCAATCAGCCACTCTCTGCCCATTGTGGCCCACCTCACAGCCTGTCAAGTCTCACTCTCTGGGCCCCGGCTACTACTTGGTGGGGAGCGGAGGAAGATCCCTCCACCAGGGAAGGCAAGGAGATAAACAGGCCGAAACGGAAGAAAGATTCCCCTCCGTTCCGACCAGAACATGATTCTCAGAAAAGGGCACAGATAATGGAAAAAAAATACACCCCCCCCCCCCCCAGCTAGTAGGAGCGGCGGACAGTCTGCATTGACTGTCTTTGAAATGGCCCCAGCCCCTGTTCAAATCCAATCCGGGGACAAAACCGGGGACAGTCTTGGTCCGGGGACAGTGTCCTCAATCTGGGGACTGTCCCCTGAAACCAGGGATGTCTGGTCACCCTAGGCAGTAGGGCAGTGGACGGTGTCAGTAGGGCAGTGGATGGTGTCAGTAGGGCAGTGGATGGTGGCAGTAGGGCAGTGGACAAATACAAATACTGCAGCTGCTGAGGTGGTGGGAGGTGGTTTAGAGTGGAAAGGAAGGAGATTTGAGTGGTTAACCACTTCCTGCCCGGTCAATAGACAATTGACATCCGGGAAGTGGTTGTGAAATCCTGACTGGACTTCTCAGTGCCCATCAGTGCCACCTATAAGTACCCATCAGTGCCACACATGAGTGCCCATCAGTGTCGCCTATGAGTGCCCATCAGTGCCGCCTATGAGTGCCCATCAGTGCCGCCTATGAGTGCCCATCAGTGCTACATACCAGCGCTGCCTATCAGTGTCCATCAGTGCCGCCTCACCGGCATCCGTCAGTGCCGCCATATCAGTGCCGATCAGTGCCGCCATATCAGTGCCCGTAATCGGAGAAGAAAACTTACTTATTCACAAACTATATTTTTTTCATAATTTTCGCCCTTTTTTTTAGTTGTTGCGCAAAAAATAAAAACCGCAGAGGCGATCAAATACCACCAAAAGAAATCTCTATTTGTGGAGAACAAAATGATAAAAAAATTGTTTGGGTACAGTGTAGTATGACTGCGCAATTGTCAATCAAAATGCGACAGCGCTGAAAGCTGGGTAGGAAGGTGCGTAAGTGCCCGGTATGGAAGTGGTTAAAAGAGAGGGATAACAGACATAATATAGTAATTTAACCACTTGACCACTGGGCACTTAAACCCCCTTCCTAACCAGACCAATTTTCAGCTTTCGGTGCTCTCACAATTTGAATGACAATTACTCAGTCATACAACATTGTACCCATTTGACATTTTTGTCCTTTTTTCCACACAAATAGAGCTTTCTTTTGGTGGTATTTGATCACCTCTGGGTTTTTTATTTTTTGCGCTATAAAAGAAAAAACACTGAAAATTCTGTAAAAAAAAAAAAAAAAAACTTGTTTCTGTCATATTAGCAGGTTATTTCTCACACACAGCATATGCATAGCACAAATTACACCCCAAAACACATTCTGCTATTCCTCCCGAGTATGGCGATACCCCATGTGTGGGACTTTTACACAGCGTGGTCACATACAGAGGCCCAACATGCAGGGAGCACCATCAGGCTTTCTGGAACACCCAGACCAATTCTGACATTTCTCTCCTACATGGAAAAATCATCATTTATTTGCTAGAAAATTACATAGAACCCCAAAACATTATATATGCTTTTTTAGCAAAGACCCTAGAGAATACAATGGCGGCCGTTACAACTTTTTATCTCGCACGGTATTTTCGCAGAAAATTATTGAACGCGTGTTTTTTAAAAAACAGTTTTGTGCTTAAAACAAAACAAAACAGTAAAGTTAGCCCAATTTTGTTTCATAATGTGAAAGATGAAGTTACGCCGAGTAAATAGATACCCAACATGTCACACTTCAAAATTGCGCACACTCGTGGAATGGCGCCAAACTTCGCTACTTAAAAATCCCCATAGGCGGTATTGCAGAGTATTGGGGTATTGCAAAGTATCATGCAGGGTATTGGGGTATTGCCGAGTACTGGGGTATTGCCGAGTACTGGGGTATTGCCGAGTATTGGGGTATTGCCGAGTACTGGGGTATTGGGGTATTGCCGAGTATTGGGGTATTGCCGAGTATTGGGGTATTGTTGAGTACTGGAGTATTGGGGTATTGCCGAGTATTGGGGTATTGTTGAGTACTGGAGTATTGGGGTATTGTTGAGTACTGGAGTACTGGGGTATTGCCGAGTATTGGGGTATTGTTGAGTACTGGAGTATTGGGGTATTGTTGAGTATTGGGGTATTGTTGAGTACTGGGGTATTGTTGAGTACTGGGGTATTGTTGGGTACTGGGGTATTGTTGAGTACTGGGGTATTGTTGAGTACTGGGGGGATTGCTGGGTACTGGGGGGATTGCTGGGTACGGGGGGATTGCTGGGTACGGGGGGGTTGCTGGGTACTGGGGGATTGCTGGGTACTGGGGGGATTGCTGGGTACGGGGGGGATTGCTGGGTACGGGGGGGTTGCTGGGTACTGGGGGATTGCTGGGTACTGGGGGGATTGCTGGGTACGGGGGGATTGCTGGGTACGGGGGGGTTGCTGGGTACTGGGGGATTGCTGGGTACTGGGGGGATTGCTGGGTACTGGGGGGATTGCAGAGCTGGGATGGATTGAGGGATGGCTGGATCTGTGACTGCATTTGTCACAGATCCAGCCACAGCTCAGCTGCTGACACCCCGCTCCCCTCCCCCCCTCTCCTCGCACACTGTACAGAGAGGAGAGGGAGGAGAGGGAGGAACCGGCGTGATCAAATGACGCCGGTTTGTTTACAAGTGATCGCGCCGTCATTTGACGGCGCGATCACGTGGTAAACGGCCGCGATCAGCGGCAATTTACCGTGATCCGTGATGCGCCGGGTCTTCTAGACCCGGCGAGCACGGACACTTTCGCGAGCGCGTCCCAGGGGACGCGCAATCGTGAAAGTGAAGGACGACGTCCCAGGGACGTCGTCCCAAGATAACCCCGCCGCGCCGTAGCAGTAAAATGCTTATGGCGCGGTGGGAAAGTGGTTAATCAACTCCATGACAGTTGTTGGTCTCGCTCTCCGCCCGCCATAGGCAGAGGTATTTTATTGCCCTGAAGTTTAGTTTACATTGGGGGTTGGCTCAAGTGCTCGCTAGGGCCACGTGTGAGGCACCTTGCCACCACCTACCACAGGGCCGCCATCAGGGGGGTACAGGCAGTACACCTGTAAGGGGCCCGGGTGGGAACCCCCTTTAAAAAAAAAAATTATAAGAAAAAAATATATAAAGTATATATATATATATTTTAAAGGGCCAATTTTTTTTTTTTTTTTTTTTTTTTAGAGGTTCAGAGGTCCCCAGGGCCCCCGGATGGAATCTCCCCTTTTTTTATTTATTTTTTTATAAAAAATATATTTTTTAATATATTTTTATTTTATTTTTTTATTAAAGGGCCAATTTTTTTTTTAGGGGTCTGGAGGTCCCCAGGGGCCCGGAGATCCCCAGGGCCCCAGATGACAACCCCCCCTTTTTTTATTAAAAATAAAACATTTTTTATATATATATTTTATTATTTCTTTTATTTTTATTTTTTATATATTATATTATCATAATTTTTTTCCTTTTTATTTCTTTATACATATATATATATATATTATAAATATATGTATAAAATGATATATATATTTTTTTCTTTCTTTTTATTAAAGGGCCCCGAGTTCCCCAGGGCCCCGGATGGCTACCCCTCTTTCTTTTATATATATTTTTCTTTATTTCTTCTTTTTTTTGTAAAGGCCCCCCGCTCCTCAATTCGTGGCAGCCACCCCCCCCCCCCCGCTTCTCAATTTCAGGCGGAACCCCCCCCACCAGTTCTCTGCTCCAGGGGGCCCATGTCTGAAGCTGACCTGATCTGCCAACACGCTGATTGAACTAGATTAATGTGTCCTTTTTCAACCTAACTATGTAACGCTACATCTACTTTTATTCGTTTTCTAAAGTTTCCACCATGGCCAACCACTTTTCATTGCATAACCAAATAGATGGAGGTCTCCTCCCACCACCAATTCCTGGTTTTTCTGTGAACAACAAATTGCACACACGTTGCTAGAGGCCAACAATGCTAACAGGAGATCTTCTATTTCTTGACTGTAATATACAAATACCATACCGTACAATATGCATGCCAGATATTGATGTAAACCAACAAACTGATAAAGCCAAGTGAAGAGAGAAGACTATAATATGAAAGATAAATCAATGATCCTGGAACAATAGTTGGCTCCCATCTACTCCGGGCTTGTTAATGACTTTGCCAGTTAGCTCATACATTACACTGCAGAATATTTTCGGATGCTCATTCTGCATCTTCAGTCCTCATTTAAGATGAAGGTTGGATTGGTTTTACTAAGGCCCCTTTCACACTGGTGGCGGTATAGCGGCGCTATTTTTAGCAGGGTGCTATGCCGTAGAAATTGCGTCAGTATTCGGCCTCTAGCGATGCGGTTTTAACCCCCGCTAGTCACCGAAAAAGGGTTAATACCGTCGGCAATGCGCCTCAGCAGAGGCGCATTGCCGGCGGTATTGCCGCGGTTTCCCACTTCTTTCAATGTGAAGGAGCGGTGGAGGAGTGGTAAACACCCCGCTCCTCTCACCGCTCCCTGGATAAGTATTTGGAAGCCTATTACAGCCTGTGGGCTGTAATCGGAGAGCCTCTGGCTCTGATAGGCACTTCCACACAGGGCCGCCATCAGGAATTTTGGCGCCCCTTACACAGCTTCAGGCATGGGCCCCCTGGAGCAGAGAACCGGGGGCTGCTGCCGCCGCAAATTGAAAAGAGTGGGGGGAAGTGTCGCAAGTTGAGAAGCGGAAGGGTGACACAAGTTGAGAAGTGGGAGGAGTGACACAAGTTGGGAAGCGGGGGTCGAAAATTGAGAATAGAGGGATGCCATCCAGGGCACTGGTCGGGGGGGGGGGATGGGCTTTGGGTGCTGAGGGAAAATAAATAAATAAAAGAAAATATATATTTTTTTTATTTAAAAAAAGGGGGATGTCACCCGGGGCCCTGGGGACCACAGGGCCCCTTAGAGTTCAGGGGGGATTTGGGTGCTGACGGAAAAAAAAAAAGGGGCATACCATCCGGGCCCCTTAGAGGTCGGAGGGCTTTGGGTGCTGACGAACAAAAAAAAAAAAGGGGGATGCCATCCGGGGCCCTGGGGACCACCGGGCCCCTTAGAGGTCAGGGGGGATTTGGGTGCTGACAAAAGAAAAAATTTATAAAAAGAAAAAATTTTTAAAAATGTAATCTTCAGTCCTTGGTGAACATGAAGGCTGGATTTGTTTTACTAAGGCCCCTTTCACACTGGGGTGGGAGGGAGGTGCCGTGGTGGTATAGCGCCGCTATTTTTAGCAGCGCTATACCAGCGGAATTGCGTCAGTATTCGGCCTTTAGCGATGCGGTTTTAACCCCCGCTAGTGACCGAAAAAGGGTTAATACCGCCGGCAATGCGCCTCGGCGGTTTCCCACTTCTTTCAATGGGAAGGAGCGGTGGAGGAGTGGTAAACACCCCGCTCCTCTCACCGCTCCAAAGATGTTGCTAGCAGGACTTTTTGAAGTGGTTCTGCTAGCGCACCGCTTCAGTGGGAAAGCCCCCTTAAAAGTTTCCACAATTTCCACAATATTTTGTAGAACCCCCTTTCTCTACACGTCTTTTTGGGGGTGTCTCTATCAGCTTTGCACATCTAGAGAGGGACATTTCTGCCCATTCTTCTCTGTAAAACATCTCAAGTTCTGTCAGATTGGATGGAGAACGTCTGTGATCTTAAATTTTCAGGTCTTGCCACAGATTCTCAATAGGATTTAGGTCTGGACTGTGACTGGGCCATTCTAACACATGAATAGGCTTTGATCTAAACTAGGGTTGTCCCGATACCACTTTTTTAGGACCGAGTACAAGTACCGATACTTTTTTTCAAGTAGTCGCCGATACCGAATACCGATACTTTTTTTTTTTTTTAAATGTGTCCACAAATGCAGCCGTGTCCACAAATGCAGCCATGTCCCCCCACAAATGAAGCCATGTCCCCACACATATGCAGCCATGTCCCCACACATATGCAGCCATGTCCCCACACATATGCAGCCATGTCACCCACATATATGCAGCCATGTCACCCACATATATGCAGCTATGTCACCTCCATATCCCCCATATATGCAGCCATGTCACCCCCATATATGCAGCTATGTCACCCCCATATATGCAGCCATGTCACCCCCATATATGCAGCTATGTCACCCCCATATATGCAGCCATGTCACCCCCATATATGCAGCTATGTCACCTCCATATCCCCCATATATGCAGCCATGTCACCCCCATATATGCAGCTATGTCACCCCCATATATGCAGCTATGTCACCCCCATATATGCAGCTATGTCACCCCCATATATGCAGCTATGTCACCCCCATATATGCAGCCATGTCAGCCCCATATATGCAGCCAGTTCCCACATACCTACATCCTGCATCGCCGCTGCCGCCGCTTAGTTAATACAGGCGGGGAAGATAACAGCTTTCATTTGAATAGCTGTATCGTTTCCTGCCGCGCCGCGTATAGTCACTCCCCCTTGCTCGCGATCTGTCCAATCACGAGCAAGGGGAGTGTTTATGGGCGGCGCCGCGGGAAACGATACAGCTATTCAAATGGAAGCTGTTATCTTTCCCGCCTGTATTAACTAAGCGGCAGGGATGCGGCGATGGTGCGGTGCGGCGGCGGGAGCGGCGGCGGCGGCGAGGGGGGGGCGAGTATTCTATTATGGTATCGGGGGTATTTGCGGGAGTACAAGTACTCCCGCAAATACTCGGTATCGGTCCCGATACCGATACTGGTATCGGTATCGGGACAACCCTAATCTAAACCATTCCATTGTAGCTCTGGCTGTACTTTAGTGTTGTTGTCCTGCTGGAAGGTGAACCTCTGCCCCGGTCTCCAGTCTTTTGCAGACTCTAATGCCGCGTACATACGAGGAGACATGTCCGCTGAAACTGGTCCGCAGACCAGTTTCCGCGCACATGTCCAATCGTGTGTACGGCCTAGCGGACAGGTTTCCAGCGGACAAAAGTTTCTAAGCATGCTTAGAAACTTGTCCGCTGGAAACCTGTCCGTCGGACATGTCCGCTGGTTAGTACGCCTAACCAGCTGACCGAAATCCCGCGCATGCGTTGAATTGATTTGACGCATGCGTGGAAGCATTGTTTGCGCACGTCGCCGCGTCACCGCCACGTCACCGCGTTCTCTGTCCGCGGGGATTTTGGTCTGATGGTGTGTACACACATCAGACCAAAATATCCCAGGAGACATGGCCGATGAAAACGGTCCACGGACCGTTTTCATCGGACATGTCTCCTCGTGTGTACAGGGCCTAACAGGTTTTCTTCTAAGATTGTCCTGTATTTGTCTCCATCCATCTTCACATCAACTCTGACCAGCTTCCCTGTCCCTGCTAAAGAAAAGCATCCCCATAACATGATGCTGCCACCACCATGCTTCACGGTGGGGATGGCGTGTTCAGGATGATGTGCAGTGTTAGTTTCTCCCACACATAGGGCCAGATTCAGGTAGATGGGAGCATCTTTGCTCCAGAGTAACGCTTCTCATTTACGTTACTCTGACGACCCTTTCAGCGCAAGTACTTTTATTCACATAGCAGTTGCGCGTAAACTTGCGCCAGAGTAACGATAATGCGGAACGATGTGTTCTGCCCATCGAGGTTCTTTGCCGTGTGTACGCGGCCTCACTCTTCCATAAAGGGCAGATTTGTGGAGAGCACCACGAGAAACTCATAGTTTTCCCCGTCAAGTTCCTAGTTCGGCAGTTAAAAAACTAATCGAGCCAAATTTTCCCATTGCCCAATGAGGAAATAGAGAACATGCTCTCTTTTTTTGGCTCGACAAGTTTCCCGACGGGTTTCTCGGCGAAAAGTGTACACACGACCGGTTTTCTAGGCAGAATACGTCTCCCATCGAGTTTCTTGCTGAATTCTGCAGAGAAAACCGGTCGTGTGTACACCGCCTAATAGTTGTCCTGTGGACAGATTCTCCCCCCTGAGCTGTGGATCTCTACAGCTCCTCCAGAGTTACCATGGACCTCTTGGCTGCTTCTCTGATGAATGCTCTCCTTGCCCGGCCCGGTCAGTTTAGGTGGACGGCCATGTCTTGGTAGGTTTGCAGTTGTGCCATACCTCTTTCCATTTTCCGATGATGGATTGAACAGAAGCTCCGTGAGATCTTCAAAGCTTGGGAGATTTTTTTATAACCTAACCCTGCTTTATACTTCTCCACAACGTTATCCCTGACCTGTCTGGTGTGTTCCTTGGCCTTCATGATGCTGTTTGTTCACTAAAGCCCCATACACACCATCAGATTTTCTGCAAATTTTTGTCTTCAGATTTACCAAAACCATGTAGTAGAAGGGCCTGCCTGATTGCATACAAATTGAAACTCTGAGGCCGCGTACACACGACCAAATAAGTCCGATCAAATCGGTCTGTCAGACCGATTTGATCGGATTTGTCTGCTGGGCTATTTTGGTTTGATCGCTGTACACACGATCAAACCAAAATCCCCACCGGCAGACAGCGCGGTGACGTGGCGGTGACGTTGACGCCGCCACGTCACTGCACCAGGAAGTAAAACACTTCCGCGCATGCGTCGAATCCATTTGATGCATGTGCGGGCAGATATGCTTTAAAATCTGTCTGCTGGAAAAATCTGTCTGTCCGCCCGTACACACGATCGGATTTGTCTGCTGAAACGGCCCGTCGGACCGCTTCCAGCAGATGAATTCGATCGTGTGTACGCGGCATTAAGGTTTTTTTTTTTTTTTCAATTCTTTATTTTGAAGTTTTCACGGAGATACAAATATATCTTTACAAATAAATCATCACATGCATATATGCTGCTTATTTTACTCTTCATCATATTTAATTTCTTCTATCTCCTGTCCCAACTTTATCTTTAAACTTGTGTTTTTTTAGCTCTGTCCTTAGTTATATCCTTGAGATTTGGATATCCTTCTAGCCCTTCCACTTCATACTTCCCTCCCCCCAAGAAAGAAATAAACCGAGACTCCCGGTTTAATCTTTAGATTAGCAATTTATACAAAAAAGAAAAAGAGAAAAAAGAATATAGCAAATTAAAAATTCCCTCCCCCCTCCCCTTCTCTCTCCGTCTCCTCCCCTCCTCCCTTCCTATTGGTCTCTTCCTTCCCCCTCTCTCCTCATCCGCTCTCCGTATACAACATAAGGAGCCCATATCTGCCGGTGCTTGTCCTCCTGCTCCTTCATATTCATAGTAAGGTTTTCCATTATTTGTACTTCCGCTAATTTTGCCATCCATTGTGCTTTACTTGGAGAAACATTACTTTTCCAATGAGCTGGAATGCATGCTTTTGCCGTTGACAATAAATGTCTCAGCAAAGAGTTTTTTTATATTTTTACGCGGCCTTAAAGGGGTTGTAAAGGTACAAGTTTTTTTACCTTCATGCGTCCTATGCATGAAGGTAAAAAAAACATCTAGCAGCACCGGCCCCCCCCCCCGAGCCCCCGTTGTACTTACCTGACCGTTCGAATCTCCCGGGCGCGTCCACGACGTCCTCTTCGGTTCCCAGCCTGGCCGTTGATTGGCTAGGCTAGGCGGATTGATAGCAGCGCAGCCATTGGCTAGCGCTGCTGTCAATCAGGGCGGATGACGCGGCGCGCTGGGGGGCGGAGCCGAGTGATACAGTCGGCGGCTATGGCCGCCGCTGTATCACGGGAGCGCGCTCGCAAAAGCTTTCCTCCATGCGAGCGCCCTCGCATGAAGAAGGAAAGCTTTTGCGAGGAGGAGCCCAGACAGCCGCCGAGGGACCCCAGAAGAGAGCTTTCCGGGCCACTCTGTGCAAAACGAACTGCACAGTGGAGGTAAGTATCACATGTTTTTTTTTTTTTTTTTTTTAAATCCCTGACTTTAGTGACCCTTTAAGGTTTGACCTCCTATTATATGTTTTTGGTAAATCTGAAGACAAAAATCTGCAGAAAATCTGATGGTGTGTATGGGGCTTTAGATTCTCTAACAAACCTCTGCGGGCTTCACAGAACAGCTGTATTTATACTGAGATTAAATTACACACAGGTGGAGTCTATTTACTAATTAGGTGACTTCTGAAGGCGATTGGTTCCACTAGATTTTAGTTATCAGAGTAAAGGGGGCTGAATACAAATGCCCCCCCCCACACTTTTCACATATTTATTTGTAAAAAATAAATAAAAAACATTTATCATTTTCCTTCCGCTACACACTTTGGGCCAGATTCAGGTAGATGGGCGCATCTTTGCTCTGGAGTAACGCATCTCATTTACGTTCCGCTGCTGAAATTTTAGGAGCAAGTGCTGTTATTCAGGAAGCACTTGCTCCTAAAGTTGCGGCAGCGCATCGCAAATGAGACAACGGAATTCAAATTGGGCGGGTACGGGGCGTGTAGTATTCAAACTACGCGCGATCGCGCGGCGAACGTACTGCGCATGCGTCGAGTGTCAATGCATCCCAGTGCGCATGCTCCAAGTTCTGTCAGTGAACGTCAATGACGTCACGTCCCCATTCATGAATGTTTTACGCAAACGACGCGATTTGTTTTTTTTCCGACGCGATGACGACGCCTATACCTAACATAGGATACTCCACTAGGGGTCTGCTTTATCTATACGCCGCGTATCGCTTCCGGAAACGTCGTAAAGTCACTGCGTCGCGCCCGAAAAAGATCGTGAATTGCCGATTCCCGCTCATTAACATTTTTTTTGAGCGTAAATCGGCGGGAACGCCCCCGGCGCCATTTTTAAGTTAAAGTAACGATGCGATGGCGAAATTCAATTACGCCGATCGCATCGGAACTCCAACCCGGCGTTTCTTGTTTTCTGGTTACAGAAAACAAAAACGCCGGCTTAAAGTGACAGTTAGGCTGGCGGATCCATTGATCCGCCAGCCTAACTCTACCTGAATCTGGCCCAGTGTGTTGGTCTATCACATAAAATCCCAATAAAATACATTTACGTTTTTGGTTGTAACATGAGAAAATGTGGAAAACTCCAAGGGGTATGAATACTTTTCACTGTATATGAAGCATAAATGACTTTAGAGGAACAGGCAAGTTGACAATAAATATAACGTATCACTTTTTCTCTTTCAGTGTTTGTTACTCACCTGTAAAGGATCTACCGTTGCCTTGAACTTCTTTTTTTCTCAACTTGATAAAGAAACTCTACAAGCTTTGAAATGTCAGTTTTATCCTCACATGAGAAAATAAAGTCACTTTAGTTATTTTTAGGAGAAGGAAATGTTTGCTTCTTGTTGCTTCCACAGTCAGTGTTACAAAGTTGGTTTAGTTGAAAAAAGTCCATCAAGTTCAACCAATAAAAGGCAAAAAAATTAAATATCATACAATCCTATATACACCCTCCAATACCCACAGTTGATCCAGAGGAAGGCAAAAAAAACCCCAGCAGAGCATGAGATCCAGTTTGCTACAGGAGGGGAAAAATTCCTTCCTGATCCCCCGAGAGTGGAAAAGAGAAATATGGATAGCCGCACTCCAAAAAACCTTGATGGTTGTCTTTATTTTAAAAAAAAAGAAGAAAAGATGCACTACAAGTAACGGCACACGACACAAGGGTAAAAGAGCTGACGCGTTTCGCACTATTAACGAGTGCTTAATAAAGCTGATCCCACGAGAGGCAATCGGATTTTCCCCGGATCAGCTTTACCTATAAATGTCAGTACCCAGTTATATTCTGTACATTTAGGAAAGAAACCGGAACTTTTTTTCTTTTTTTAAAGCAATCTACTGAGCCGACCAGAACCACCTCTGCAGGGAGTCTATCCCACATTTTCACAGCTCTTACTGTGAAGAAACCTTTCCGTATTTAGAGATGAAAACTCTTTTCCTCTAGATGTAAAGAGCGCCCCCCTTGTCCTTTGTGATGACCGTAAAGTGAATAACTCAACACCAAGTTCACTATATAGACCCCTTATATATTTGTACATGGTGATCATATCCCCCCTTAACCACTTAAGGACCGCCTCCTGCACATATACGTCGGCAGAATGGCACTGCTGGGCACATGTACGTACAGGTACGTCCTCTTTAAGTGCCCAGCCGTGGGTCGCGGGTGGGCGACCGCGACCCTGTCCAAAGCTCCATGACCGCGGCCCCGGGGACCCGATCGCCGCTGGAGTCCCGTGATCAGTCCCCGGAGCTGAAGAACGGGAAGAGAGCTGTGTGTAAACAAACCTTCCCCGTTCTTCTCTGTGGCGCTTAGGGTGACCACATTTCCAAACTGCCATTCAGGGACAAACCCCCTCTCTCACCCCCCCCAAAAAAAAGATGGGGGGGCGGGGGTAATGTAGTCTCGGGGTTGATGGAGAATTAGGTGGCGGGTTATTTTTCAGGTGAATTTGTCACTTGCCACCAGATGCAGTGCCGCTTGCCACCCATAGCCATACCGTGCCCATATTCACAACCATACCGTGCCCATATTTGCAGCCATACCGTGCCCATATCTGCAGCCTTACCGTTCCCATATTCGCAGCCATACCGTGCCCATATTCGCAGCCTTACCGTGCCCGTATTTGCAGCCTTACCGTGCCCATAATTGCAGCCTTACCGTGCCCATATTTGCAGCCTTACCGTGCCCATAATCGCAGCCTTACCGTGCCCATATTTGCAGCCTTACCGTGCCCATATTCGCAGCCTTACCGTGCCCATATTCGCAGCCTTACCGTGCCCATATTCGCAGCCTTACCGTGCCCATATTCGCAGCCTTACCGTGCCCATATTCGCAGCCTTACCGTGCCCATATTCGCAGCCTTACCGTGCCCATATTCACAGCCATACCATGCCCATAACCGCAGCCTTACCGTGCCCATATTTGCAGCCTTACCGTGCCCATATTCGCAGCCTTACCGTGCCCATATTCGCAGCCTTACCGTGCCCATATTTGCAGCCTTACCGTGCCCATATTCGCAGCCTTACCGTGCCCATATTCGCAGCCTTACCGTGCCCATATTCGCAGCCTTACCGTGCCCATATTCACAGCCATACCATGCCCATATTCACAGCCATACCGTGCCCATATTTGCAGCCTTACTGTGCCCATACTCGCAGCCCTACCGTGCCCATACTCGCAGCCCTACCGTGCCCATATTCGCAGCCTTACCGTGCCCATATTCGCAGCCTTACCGTGCCCATATTCACAGCCATACCATGCCCATATTCACAGCCATACCGTGCCCATATTTGCAGCCTTACTGTGCCCATACTCGCAGCCCTACCGTGCCCATACTCGCAGCCCTACCGTGCCCATATTCGCAGCCTTACCGTGCCCATATTAGTACCTGCATTACACAGTACACACTGCAGGCATCTCTCACTGTGTCATGGAGTTCAACTTCAGTGTGAAAAGTTTAAGGCGCGCTGCCTGTGACAAAAGTCCCGCCCTCCTCCTAGACCAGCTTGTGTGATAGACAGAACACTGCGTCTATCACACAAGCTGGTCTAGGAAGAGGGCGGGACCTTTGTCACAGGCAGCGCGCCTTAAACTTTTCACACTAAACTCCGTGCCCGCTGTGTGTGAGAGGAGGAGGGAGAGGAGCGGTGCAGTCACCGACAGCTATGGCTTGGCTCAAACCGGCCCCAGGGTGGGCAGCCTACCAGGAAATATTCTGGTATCCTGGTAGGCCAGTCCAGCCCTGGTTAGTAGGGGGTGGCTGTGTCCTCTATTTCATTCCGGGACATTGTATTGTCCCGGAATAAAGGTGTCCGGGACCCAGGACAGACATGTCAATTGCGGGACAGTTCTGGGCAATCCGGGACACGTGGGCACCCTAGTGGCGCTGTCATTGATCGTGTGATCCCAAATATAGGGAACCACAATCAATGATGTCACACCTACAGCCACACCCCCTACAGTTAGAAACACAGATGAGGTCACACTAAACCCCTTCAGTGCCCCCTTGTGGTTAACTCCCAAACTGCAATTGTCATTTTCACAGTAAACCGTGCATTTTTAATGCATTTTTTGCTGTGAAAATGACAATGGTCCCAAAAATGTGTCAAAATTGTCCGAAGTGTCCGCCGTAATGTCGCAGTCACAAAAAAACCACTGATTGCCGCCATTAGTAGTAAAAAAAAAAAACAATAATAAAAATGCCATAAAACTATCCCCTATTTTGTAAACACTATACATTTTGCGCAAACCAACCGATAAACGCTTATTACAATTTTTTTTACAATAATATCAGTGCCGTCTGTCAGTGCCCATCACAACCACCTGTCAGTGCCCATCACAGCCACCTGTCAGTGCCCATCAGTGCTGCCTGTCTGTGCCCATCAGTGCCGCCTGTCTGTGCCCACCAGTCCCGTCTGTCAGTGCCACCTATCAGTGCCCATCAGTGCCACCTATCAGTGCCCATCAGTGCTGCATATCAGTACCACCTATTGGTGCCCATCAGTGCTACATATCAGTGCCGCCTATCAGTGCCCATCAATTCTACATATCAGTGCCACTTTAACAGTGCCGCCTCATCAGTGCCCGTCAATGAAGGGGAAAACAAAATTTATGACAAAAACTAAGATATGTGGTCTTTTTTAGTTTGTTTAGCAAAAATAAAAAAATACCAGGTAAGTGCCGGGCAGCTTCTAATGGGGCACAGTAAAGGCAATTGATGGGCACACTGGCAGCATCTGATGGGGCACATTAGCGGAAATTGATGGGCACACTGGCAGCATCTGATGGGGCACAGTAGCGGCAATTGATGGGCACACTGTCAGTATCTGATGGGGCACAGTAGCGGCAATTGATGGACACACTGGCAGCATTTGATGGGGCACGTTGGCGGCAATTGATGCGCACACTGGCAGTATTTGATGGGGCACAGTAGCGGAAATTGATGGGCACACTGGCAGCATCTGATGGCGCACAGTAGCAGCAATTGATGGGCACACTGGCAGTATTTGATGGGGCACAGTAGCGGAAATTGATGGGCACACTGGCAGCATCTGATGGCGCACAGTAGCGGCAATTGATGCGCACACTGGCAGTATTTGATGGGGCACAGTAGCGGAAATTGATGGGCACACTGGCAGCATCTGATGGCGCACAGTAGCAGCAATTGATGGGCACACTGGCAGCATTTGATGATGCACAGTAGCAGCAATTGATGGGCACAGAGGCAGCATTTGATGGGGCACAATAGGGGCAATTAATAGGCACACTGGCAGCATTTGATGGGGCACAGTGGCAATTGATGCGCACACTGGCAGCATTTGATGGGGCATGTTGGTGGCAATTAATGCGCACACTGGCAGCATTTGATGGGGAACAGTAGCAGGAATTGATGGGCACACTGGCAGCATTTGATGGGGCACTCTGGCAGCAATTGTTGGGCACACTGGCAGCAATTGATGGCACAGTGGTGGCAATTTATGGGTACAGTAGCTGCGTTTGATGGGCACAGTGGCTGCAATTGATGTTTTGTTTTTTTTTTACTTTGTTTGTGCCCCCCCAAAAAATTGAGCGCCAGCCGCCACTGGTGAAATCAGAGGAAGCCATTTCAGTCTAGGAGAGGAGCCGGTACAACCCGTGCAAGACTGAAGGAAAGGCCGGAAGTCACCCTTAGGCCTCTACGGCCCGATGTCACTTCATCGGCCCTCCTCTTTGTAAGAAATCGGGACTTTGTTAATCTTTTCCACTTCTTGAGAATAAAAAGTTCTGGAAGGTGTCCAATTTCAGATCATCAAAGCTTAATGGTCCCGGTTGAACTCCGGAGACGTGGCGTTATTTCAGCACCTGACACTTTGCCGGGATCAATACGTGGCAGGACCTGTCAGCACGTCGTAGAAAAGCCTCTCTGAATTCCCAGCCTTTTGGCGTAATTAAATCCATTATTCATCTTGAGCTTTTTTTGTATTGGGAATAAAGGAGGTTATGAAGATGTTGGATTCGGTTCAGTCAGGATCTACGGCTTTATAAACTTTCTGGACGGGCCATTAAGAAAAGGTTGCGGATTTTCCGAAAATCGAAACTGCGGAGCTTGTCCTGCCTGAGCAATAGTGTGCCCTTCTAGAAATGATAAGAAGGGGAAAAAGGAACGCCGGGTATCTCTACAATTTCATGGGCCCCCTGCTGCCCTCCTCCCGGACTCTCCAGGTTAAATGCTTGTTTCTTATAGGGCCCGTTACCCTTTGTGGGGCCCTAGGGGCCGATGCAGGCACTGATTTGTACTTCCCCAATTGTCCTGGTATAGCAGTGATTTCTAATAGTCATGTGCCAATAGACAGGGCAGTCCCTCCCATGAGCAGGGCCGCTGATAGGCCAGTACAACTGGCCCTGTTGTACCGGGCCCGGCCAGCAGGGGGGCCCGGCAACCTGATCAGATAAATAATTTAATGTAAAAAAAAAATCCTCCAGCCATGTCCACTAACGTCGATCGGGACCCCGCCCCCCCTACCGCTCCCCCCCCTATTTAGATTTTACTTTTTTTTTTGGTTTCTGATCGCTAATTGCTGTATTAGGTGGCAGCAGGGAAGGGACTGTCTGCAGCACATTACGGCATTGGCGGCATGGGTGGCTCTGTCTGCAGGTAGCACATGCATTATGGCCCATAACACATGTGCTGCCTGAGAGACAGTGCCACTCATACTGCCAATGCTGTAATGTGCTGCAGACAGTGCCACTCATGCTGCAATTGGCGGCATGGGTGGCACTGTCTGCAGAACATGGCATTGGCGGCATGGCATGGGTGGCAGTACACACACACGCTTTAGTGCTAACACATGAATGTGCGCATAGCCCTGATCCGGTACTCAGGTCTGTGGACCATTCTCATGCACGCACAGATCCTCGGGTGTGATCACATATTTGGATCTCCTGGCATCAGGTGGTGGGATTGCCAACATGAAGACAAAGCACTCCAGGGCCAACACCAACATTTCCTAATACCTTCCATTTGTTTGCTGTGTCTATGGAGTTTTATATTGCTAGGTGCAGATTTGCATGACGTCTATGGATTTAAAATGATATACACTGTATTATCAAAAGTATTGGGACGCCGGCCTTTACACGCACATGAACTTTATTGGAATCCCAGTCTTAGTCCGTAGGGTTCAATATTGAGTTGGCTCCGCCCTTTGCAGCTATAACAGCTTCACCTCTTCTGGGAAGGCCGTCCACAAGGTTTAGGAGGGTGTCTATGGGAATGTTTGACCATTCTTCCAGAAGAGCATTTGTGAGGTCAGGAACTGATGTTGGAGGCTTGGCTTGCAATCTCCACTCTGAATGATCCCAAAGGTGTTCTATCAGGTTGAGGTCAGGACTCAGACCAGTCAAGTTCCTCCACCCAAACTCGCTCATCCATGTCTTTATTACCTTGGAACAGGAAGGGGCTGTCCCCAAACAGTTCCCACAAAGTTAGGAGCATGAAATTGTCCAAAATGTCTTGGTATGTTGATGCCTTAAGACCCCTTTCACACTGGAGAGCTTTGCAGGCGCTAAAAATAGCACCAGCAAAGCGCCCTGAAACAGCCGCTGCCCCGAGGGCTTTCACACTGGAGCGGTGTGCTAGGAGGACGGTAAAAAAAAGTCCTGCCAGCAGCATCTTTGGAGCGGTGAAGGAAAGGTGGCTCCTCCATCGCTCCTGCCCATTGAAATTAATGGGCACGGCGGCTATACCGCCAGCTTTGCAGTGGTTTTAACCCTTTCCCGGCCTCTACTGGGAGTAAAAACGCCCCGCTATCGGCCGTATTGTGGCGCAAAATTTATGGTAAAGCGCCGCTAAAAATGGCGGCGCTTTACCGCCAACGCACCCACCGCCCCAGTGTAAAAAGGGCCGAAGAGTTCCCTTCACTGGAACTAAGGGGCCAAGCCCAACCCCTAAAAAAACAACTCCACACCATAATCCCCCCCCCTACCAAATAATTTGGACCAGAGCACAAAGCAAGGTCCATAAAGACATGGATGAGCGACTTTGGGGGGGAGGAACTTGACTGGCCTGCACTGACCTCAACCCCAAATAACACCTCTTCTGTGTGTAAACACACAGCTCCCTGCCCTTTCAGGGGAGAAATGCCTGACCTGTTCATACAATGTATGAACAGCAATCTGTCATTTCCCCTAGTCAGTCCCACCCCCCCTTCAGTTAGAACACACCCAGGGAACATACTTAACGCATTCCTCGCCCCCCTAGTGTTAACCCCTTCCCTGCCAGTGACATTTTTATAGTAATCAGTGCATTTTTATAGCACTGATTGCTGTAAAAATGCCAATGGTCCCAAAAATGTGTCAAAAGTGTCCGAAGTGTCCGCCGTAATGTCGCAGTGCCGATAAAAATCGCTGATCGCCGCCATTACTAGTAAAAAAAAAATATTAATAAAAATGCCATAAAACTACCCCCTATTTTGTAAACACTATAACCTTTGCGCAAACCAATCGATAAACGCTTATTGCGATTTTTTTTTTAATGAAAAATATGTAGAAGAATACGTATCGGCCTAAAATACGTATCTCGTCCGTCCGGCGCAAAGTTATTTCTACAAATAGCTGCTTTATCTTTACTCCAGACGGCCACAGGTCAGCAGGAGAGCAGCTACAGCAGCAGCGTTACCGACGATAAGAGCTAGCTGAGCACCCCCACTTGCAGGACAACACCTCTGTCCATGCTTGTCTGTCAACTTTTACAGCCATGGAGGAAGACATCATAGGTCTCCATAGCCGAGATGACGGCTGACAGCTCCTGGCCTTTAGAGTTCAGCTTTCTCCTGTGTGTTTGCGGGGAACGGGAGCAGCCATCTCAGAACAAAAGTAACTTCACTGCGGGGAGGGGGAACAGGATATACTTTAGTGCCGGAATGGCGCATCTACGGGCGCATTTAAACGCCCAACGGAACGCATTGCGCTGACGTTTCCCGTGAAGTGGTGCTGACGGAAGTTGTGAGCATGCGCACAAGGGGGCGAGTGAAGCCTCACTTACTGCGCATGCTCCGTGGATGATGCGCTGAACGTAAGCCTCTGCGCTGGGCTCCGCCCATCATTTACATATGATCACACCCACTTCCACTTGCGTCGGGTTACGCCAGCGCATTATCGTTACTCTGGCGCAAGTTTACGCGCAACTGCTATGTGAATAACAGTACTTGCGCCGAAAGTGTCAGCGGAGTAACGTAAATGAGAAATGTTACTCCAAAGTAAAGAAGCGCCCATCTACCTGAATCTGGCCCTATGAATCAGGCCTTCCCGTCCAACATCAGTGCCTGACCTCACAAATGCGCTTCTGGAAGAATGGTCAAACATTCCCATAGACACCCTCTTAAACCTTGTGGACGGCCTTCCCAGAGGAGTTGAAGCTGTTATAGCTGCAAAGGGCGGGGCCAACTCAATATTGAACCCTACGGACTAAGACTGGGAGGCCATTAAAGTTCATGTGCGTGTAAAGGCAGGCGTCCCAATACTTTTGGTTACCTCTAGACTGGACTCCCCTGATCCCCCCCCCCCTCCCATAGTGGAGACCCCTAGTAGGACACAAATGGCGGCATCAACAACATAACAAATGTCCTTTAGAAAATCTCTCCATAGCAAACGCCGATGATGCAACAGAGGACATGATAAGGCAGGCCAAGGACGGGCGAGAGAAAAACATGAGATCATTTTGGTGATTCAGAAGCTTCTTCCAGATTCCCAGGAGGGCCGCCATGTTCTCTCTGGGTACGTATTGTCTTTCTCCAGCCCTAATGACCTCTCCTCGCCGAAGGACCCTGCGATCGCCTTTCAGCCCACGCCCTTGCTTTCTCCTTCCCAGAAGATCCCATTTGTCGGTTTCTCCTGCAGACACAAGCGTATCAGGTAAGACAATATTTATTGGGCGCCGGAGGGAGTATAGAGTTTGCCTGGGGCAAGGACTTTGAGATCGGGTCGCGCTCTGAGAGTACTCCACATTGATTAATAGTACATTTTGTGGTCATCTTATTCCTTGCCAGCAGAAAGCCGATCCCCCCTCCCGAGCCGTCCTCCTTCAAGAGCGCGACACTCGATCCGCCGAAATTGCTGCACTTAACGGAAAAAAATGTTTGCCAGGCCAATTCAGCACAAGTCAGGAAAAAGGAGAAATAAACTCAATTAATCACCGTCGCGGTCATGGGTCTTCATCGTCCCCTTATAATAATGGATTCCAACCCAGAACTTGTAAATGCAATTCAAAGCGCGACTCTAGGGGAAAGCGATAAAAACACCCTTTAGTCTTCAAGACTGGTTTGTTTTAGGTTAGACAAATTAATCAGCTGAAGGTTAAAATCAGACTTGCATGAAGTGTGCTGTGAAGATGAGAGGTGGGAAGGTGAGGAGCTCAGGTAGGAAAAATCTCAAGGCAGACGTCCTCAGTGTGGAGAAATGGAAGCTGGTAGCTGGTGAGTAGGGATGAGCTGAACACCCCCCTGGGTTCGGTTCGCACCAGAACCTGCGAACACACCAAAAGTTTGTGTGAAATTTAAAACCCTGTTAAAGTCTATGGGACTCGAACGTTTGAAATCTAAAGTGCTAATTTTAAAGGCTAATATGCAAAAAAAAAGTCATTTAAAATCACTCGTGGCTATAATGAATTGTCGGATACCAGCAATACAGAGAAAAGTCATTCATAAAAAAAGAATGCATGGGGGTCCCCCCAAATTCAATTACCAGGCCCTTCGGGTCTGGTATGGGTATTAAGGGGTACCCTGCGTCAAACTGAAAGATGAATACCTCTAAAGAAGGTGGGATTTTCTGGGCAACCATAAATAGTGGTGACAACTAGGTCATAAAAATACATAAATTTATTACAAAGTATCAAAAAATACATAAATAATTAACAATAGCATATTAATATACAAATAAATACATCAGACTAGAAAAAATACTGCTATAGATCATCATACACCCCAGGACCAGGCTAAGGGTGTAGATGGTCATTTCCGATGCGTTTCAAATGTTAATTGTACATCCTTCTTCAGGGAAAATAAGCAGTAGAGTTTTTTTTCTTCTCCCAGACCAGGAGCACCTGGGTAATCCCTGGAGGGGCTATATGCGCACCAGAACCAAGGATGGCCGGACCAAGTGATGTATCCCAATGCCCACGAAACTTCTCCACTCAGGGGGGGGGCTCCAAAACCATGGGGGGTGGGATGATAGTAGAAACCACCATTTGGATCAGCAGCCAGAGGTAGGAAACAGAAAACCCAGCACTCCTATAGACCCAGTTTCATCAGAGATGAGCCAGTATTCCAATGGGGAGTCCAAAATCAACTATAACCAAATACCAAAAATAACCACCCACTCCAGCAGGAGATCAAACTAAAAAAAAATAATGTGGGGTTCCCCCCAAATATCCATTCCAGACCCTTCAGGTCTGGTATGGATATTAACCACTTAAGACCCGGACCAATACGCTGGCAAATGACCCAAGGGGTTTTTGCGATTCGGCACTGCGTCGCTTTAACAGACAATTGCGCGGTCGTGCGATGTGGCTCCCAAACAAAATTTGCGTCCTTTTTTTCCCACAAATAGAGCTTTCTTTTGGTGGTATTTGATCACCTCTGCGGTTTTTATTTTTTGCGCTATAAACAAAAATAGAGCGACAATTTAAAAAAAAATGCAATATTTTTTACTTTTTGCTATAATAAATATCCCCCAAAAATATATAAAAAAACATTTTTTTTCCTCAGTTTAGGCCGATACGTATTCTTCTACATATTTTTGGTAAAAAAAATCGCAATAAGCGTTTATCGGTTGGTTTTCGCAAAATTTATAGCGTTTACAAAATAAGGAATAGTTTTATTGCATTTTTATTAATTATTTTTTTTTTTACTACTAATAGCGGCGATCAGCGATTTTTTCGTGACTGCGACAATATGGCGGACACTTCGGACAATTTTTACACATTTTTGGGACAATTGTCATTTTCACAGCAAAAAATGCATTTAAATTGCATTGTTTACTGTGGAAATGACAGTTGCAGTTTGGGAGTTAACCACAGGTGGCGCTGTAGGGAATGTGTACCTAATGTGTGTGTTTACTACTGTAGGGGGGTGTGGCTGTAGGTGTGACGTCATCGATCGCGTCCCCCTATTACAGGGATGACGCGATCGATGCTCCGGCCACAGAGAAGCACGGGGAAGCCGTGTGTACACACGGCTCTCCCCGTTCTTCCGCTCCAGGGACGGATCGCCGCACTGCAGCGGCGATCGGGTCCGCGAATCCCGCGGTCCCGGAGCTTCGGACCGGGTCGCGGGCGCGCGCCCGCGGGCGCGCGCCCGCGACCCACGGCTGGGTACTAAAACCAACGTATATATACGTTGATGTGCCCAGCCGTGCCATTCTGCCGACGTAAATCTGCAGGAGGCGGTCCTTAAGTGGTTAAGGGGAACTCCATCCCAAATTTAAAAAAAAAATGCCGTGGACCCCCACACATTTTTTTTTTATGAATGACTCTTCTCTGTATTGCCGGGAGCCGACAATTCATTATAGCCACGAGTGATTTTAAATTACTTTTTTTCCTTCAGAAATGACACTTTGTGCAGGGACAGTTCTAAGCATGGGAAACAAGCGCTACTGTACGTTACATACTATACACCCCCCCCCCCCCCCAGGTACAAAATTTAAAGGAATATTTCACTTTTATTGTTTCACTTAAAGCAATTATTAAAATCACTGCTGCCAAAAAAACGGCAGTTTTTAAAACTTTCTTTTTGCATTGATACATGTCCCCTGGGGCAGGACCCGGGTCCCCAAACACTTTTTATGACAATAACGTGCATATTAGCCTTTAAAATGAGCACTTTAGATTTCAAATGTTCGAGTCCCATAGACTTTAACAGGGTTGTAAAGTTCACACCAACTTGCCGCGAACACCCCAAATAGTTCACTGTTCCGCGAACGGGCAATGTTCGAGTCGAACATTAGTTCTACTCGAACTCGAAGCTCATCCCTAGTGTTTGGGGACCCGGGTCCTGCCCCGGGGGAGTGTTTGGGGACCCGGGTCCTGCCCCAGGGGACATGTAAAAATACAAAAAAAAGTTTTAAAAACTGCAGTTTTTTTGGCAGCAGTGATTTTAATAATTCCTTTAAGTGAAACAATAATAGTGAAATATTCCTTTAAATTTCGTACCTAGGGGGGGGGGGGTGTATAGTATGCCTGTAAAGTAGCGCTTGTTTCCCAGGCTTAGAACTGTCCCTGCATAAAGTGTCATTTCTGAAGGAAAAAAAGTAATTTAAAAATCATCACTTGCGGCTATAATGAATTGTCGGGTCCCGGCAATACAGAGAAAAGTCATTCATAAAAAAAAAATGTGTGGGGGTCCACGGCATTTTCTTTTTTAAATTTGGGGTGGAGTTCCCCTTAAAATCCATACCAGATCTGAAGGGTCTGGAATGGATATTTGGGGGGAGCCCCACATAATTTTTTTTCACGCAGGATAACCCTTAACCCCTTCCATACAGGGCATTTTCACCCCCTTCCTGCCCAGACCAATTTTTAGTTTTTAGCGCTGTTGCACTTTGAATGACAATTGCGCGGTCAGGCAACACTGTACCCAAATAAATCGTTATGTTTTTTTCCCCACACAAATAGAGATTTCTTTTAGTGGTATTTGATCATCTCTGCGGTTTTTATTTTTTGCGCTATAAACAAAAGAAGAGCGACAATTTAAAAAAAAAACACAATATTTTTTTCTTTTTATTTAATACATATCACAATATTTTTTTAAAAAAAACTTTTTTTCCCCTCAGTTTAGACCGATACGTATTCTTCTACGTATTTTTGGTAAAAAAAACGCAATAATCGTATATTGATTGGTTTGCGCAAAAGTTATAGCGTCTACAAAATAGGTGATAGATTTATGGCATTTTTATTTTATTTTTTTACTAGTAATGGCGGCGATCTGCGTTTTTTTTTTTTGTGACCGTGACATTGCGGCGGACATATCGGACACTTTTGACACGTTTTTGGGACCATTCACATTTACACAGCGATTATTGCTATAAAACTGCACTGATTACTGTGTAAATGTGACTGGCAGGGAAGGAGTTAACACTAGGGGGCGCTGAAGGGGTTAAAATGTGTCCTAAAGCATGTTCTAACTGTAGGGGGAGGGGGACTCACAGGGGGAGGAGATCGATGTGTGTTCCTCTGTACTGGGAACACACATCAGTCTCCTCACCGCTGACAGGAGGTGGATCTGTGTGTTTACACCCCATCATTACATACACAGATCCACACTCCTGATGTGATTGCCGGAAATCGCGGGTGCCCGGCGGCAAACGCAGCCGTCGGGCACGCGTGCAGGATCGCGAGTGGTGCTGCGGGCCGCCCTAGAACGCAGTGAAGACAGGACGTTGTGCAACGTCCAGTCTCATCGGCGAGGGGATGACCATAACGTCATTCCCCTATGGCCAGGTATTGAAGTGGTTAATATCCAAACCAGACACGAAGGGCCTGGTAATTGAATTTGGGGGGACCCCCACGCATTCTTTTTTTATGACTTTTGACTTTTCTCTGTATTGCTGGTATCCGACAATTCATTATAGCCGCGAGTGATTTTAAATGACTTTTTTTGCATATAAGCCTTTAAAATTAGCACTTTAGATTTCAAACGTTCGAGTCCCATAGACTTTAACAGGGTTCTAAAGTTCACACAAACTTTTGGTGTGTTCGCAGGTTCTGGTGCGAACCGAACCCAGGGGTGTTCGGCTCATCACTACCAAACACTTTTTATTACAATAACTTGCATATTAGCCTTTAAAATTAGCACTTTAGATTTCAAACTTTCGAGTCCCAAAGACTTTAACAGGGTTCTAAAGTTCACACAATTTGCCGCGAACACCCCAAATAGTTCGCTGTTCGGCGAACAGGCAATGTTCGAGTCGAACATGAGCTCTACTCGAACTCGAAGCTCATCCCTACTGCTGAGCAGAGCAGTGGTGGCTGGTGGTATACTTATGGGGGGGGGGGACAATCCACTCACCACCACCCCCCACCCTGGTTGGTCAGGTCACAGGCACTCCCCCCGGTCAGTCGGTCACCAGCCCTGCACTTACCCCATTTAGGTCACAGGGATCATTTCCTCCGGGCGGCGGCTTTACCCGGCGTCTCCTCCTGGTCTTCATGGTGGTTTCCCCCATGTCTCCTCCCTCCTCCTCCTCAGCGGCCAATAGGATTGCTTCTCTTCTCGGCCAATCAGGTAACGGGTTTCAGTTTCCTGAATGGCCAGGTGGAGAATCAGAAAGACAATAGCGAATATGAATTTGCTATTGTCACACAGCTGGGTGGGCTCAGGGCGCAGTGCTCTGCGCCCCGAGCCCACCCTTTTTTTAAGCCAGTTAGAACTTCTGGCTGTAATCATGTGCTTCTAAAAAAAAAAAAAACATTGGAATCCAATGCGTCCGGTGCCCTGCATGTAGATTAGGGGGGCAGCGCCCCTGCTCCACAGATGGACAGGCATCACTGGTGCAGAGGATAAGGAATGGGTAGAGAAGGATCTACATAGCGCATAGCTTAAAGGGGTTGTAAAGGTAACTGTTTTTTCACCTTAATGCATCCTATGCATTAAGGTGAATAAATATCCAACAATACCGCTCCCCGAGCTCACGTTTTACTTACCTGACCCTTCGAAAGTTCCGCGCTCGCCCCGTCATCCTCTCCCCCTTTTTGATTGGCTACACTGGATGGATTGAAAGCAGCGCAGCCATAGGCTCGCGCTGCTGTCAATCACATGCAATGATGCGGCACGCACACCTTTAAAGCAGCTTCATTATAATGGCCCCTTCAGCAGCACATAATTACCTTTCCTTCACTCCTCTGTAAATAAAAATACACGGCTGTTCCAGGTATCCATGTTACTCACTCCCCTTCCTCCCACATAATTATACTGCATATTGATATCTTTTAATTTGTTTTAAATTTTTCATTCTTGATGCAATGTGAAAAATAAATTGATATATATATATATATATATATATATATATATATATATATTTACTGTACTATTTACTGTACTGTATTTTGTTTAACCACCTCAATACCGAACACTTTCACCTCCTTCCTGCCCAGGCCAATTTTTAGCTTTCAGCGCTCTCACACTTTGAATGACAATTATTCAGTAAGGTAACACTGTACCAAAATGAAATTTTACCATTTATTGGTAGTAATTAGGGATGAGCTTCGTATTCAAGTCAAACTCATTGTATGTTCGATCGTTCGTCGAAAATACGAACAAAACGCGTCATTCGCGCCAAATTCGAGTGACGCGCCACGGCCCATAAATCACTGCGGCATTGCTGGCTTATGATTGGCCAAGCATGCACTATGATCCGCATGCTTGGCCAATCACAGCGAGGTCAGTACAGAGAGCCGTAATTGGCCAAAGCCAGGGTGGCTTTGGCCAATTATGGCTCAGGGGGTTTAGTACAAGCCCCACACTATAAAAGGCCGCCTGCAGGTTGGCCTTGTGTAGTGTGTTGCGGCGGTGGTTAGAGAGTAGTGTTGCTCACGAATATTCGCATTGCGAATATTCGCTACGAATATTGCATATTCGAGTATTCGCGAATATCTCGAATATCGCAGCGAAATTTCGCAATTTTTTTTTATTTATAAAATATAGCGAATATTCGTAAATATCGAATATTCGTGATATTTTATCCAAAAAAAAATATAGCGAAATTTCGCAATCATTTTCGCTTTCGCATATGCGAAATTTCGCTTTTTTTTTTTTTTAATAAAATATAGCGAATATTCGTAAATATCGAATATTCGTGATATTTTATAAAAAAAAAAAATCGCGAAATTTTGCATTAGCGAAATTTCGCATTGGCGAAAATTCGCAATTTTTTTTTTTTAATAAAATATCACGAATATTCGATATTAACGAATATTCGCGAATATTCTTCGAAATATTCACGAAATATCGCGAAATCGAATATGGCGTATTCCGCTCATCACTATTAGAGGTAGATATTTATTTGCAGGTAGATAGAGCAGGCAGGCAGGCAGGCAGGCTAGTCAGTTAATGTTACAGTGTGTAGAGGATATATATGCATCCCAGGTGTTGTACATATATTTATACACTGTGTAGTTTAGCTAGATCAGTTCTTCCTAATTTACTGGCAGGCAGGTGATTGTGCTATTTAACCACTTAAGGACCGCCGCATGAACATTTACGTCGGCAGAATGGCACGGACAGGCACATCAACGTACCTGTACGTGGCTGCCTTGACGTGGGTCAGGGGTCCGATTGGGACCCCCCCGGTACAAGCGACGGTCCCGGTGGCTGTAGGAGCGATCCGTGCTGAGGGGGCGGCGGTTCGTTTTTGTCTGCCCCCTCCGGATTGCTCCCAGCCAATGCGCGCGCTCCCTGCGTGTCACTTCCTCCTCCTGTGTAAACACAGGAAGAGGGAAGTGATGTGATCTCTGCTCTCGGCGGTTTTTTCAACCACCACTGAGGAGAGATCACATCGCACAGTAAGTCTGCACAACACTACACTGACACCAGGACACGCAGGCACACTTAACCCCCCCGATCACCCCCCCCCCCCTGTCACAGTGTCACTGAATGCACTGATCATATATGTATGATTACTGCATTTAGTGTCAGTGTGACAGGCAGTTAGTGTTAGGTTCAGGATAGCCCCCGTACCCCCCTAATAAAGTTTAACCCCTTGATCACCGCCCTAGTTAACCCTTTCACTCCCTATTGCCAGTGTCACTACGCAATCATTTTTCTGATCGCTGTATTAATGTCGCTGTTCCCGCTAGGTAGCTAATTTTTTTTTTATTGTGATTTTTTTTTTTACTAAAGACATGTGGCTAAATTAATTTTGGCCTAAATGTTTGACTAAAATGTAGTTTATTTGATTTTTGTATATAGAGCAAAAAAAATAAAATCGCAGAGGTGATCAAATACCACCAAAAGAAAGCTCTATTTGTGGGAAGAAAAGGACGTGAATTTTGTTTGGGAGCCACGTCGCACGACCACGCAATTGTCTGTTAAAGCGACGCAGTGCCCAATTGTAAAAACCCCTTGGGTCATTTACCAGCATATTGGTCCGGTCCTTAAGTGATTAAAGATGTTTTCACAGGCATACTATAGACACCCAGCAGGTACAATATTTAAAGGAATTTTTCATTTTTTTTTTTATTATTTCAGCATTATTAACCACTTAAGGACCGCCGCATGTACATTTACGTCGGCAGAATGGCACCGACAGGCACATCAACGTATATATACGTTGGTGCCTTGGGGGGGATCGGGGGTCCGATCGGACCCCCCCCCCCCGTACATGCGGCGGTCCGCGCGGCTGCAGGAGCGATCCGACAAGTGGGGGCGGCTATCCGTTTTCATCCGCCCCCTCCGGATCGCTCCCAGCCAATGCACGCGCCCGCCCGCCCTGTCACTTCCTCCTCCTGTGTAAACACAGGAAGGAGGAAGCGACGTGATCTCTCCCTCGGCGTTTGTTTCAAGCGCCGCTGAGGAGAGATCACAACACAACAAGTAAGTCTGCACCAACACTACACTACACACACACAAAATCACATTTAACCCCCGCGATCGCCCCCCCCCCCCCCCCTCCCCCCTGTCACAGTGTCACTGAATGCAGTAATCATACATGTATGATTACTGTATTTAGTGTCAGTGTGACAGACAGTGTGACAGTCAGTCAGTGTTAGTGTCAGGGTAGCCCCCCCCACCCCCCCCCCAATAAAGTTTTAACCCCTTGATCACTGCCCTAGTTAACCCTTTCACTCCCTATTGCCAGCATCACTAAGCGATCATTTTTCTGATCGCTGTATTAGTGTCGCTGTTCCCGCTAGGTAGCTAATTTTTTTTTAATGCGATTTTTTTTTTACTAAAGACATGCGGCTAAATAAATTTTGGCCTAAATGTTTGACTAAAATTTAGTTTATTGGTTTTTTATTATAACAAAAAGTAAAAAATATTGATTTTTTTCCAAAAATGTCGCTCTATTTTTGTATATAGCGCAAAAAATAAAAATCGCAGAGGCGATCAAATACCACCAAAAAAAAAAGCTCTATTTGTGGGAAAAAAAGGACGCAAATTTTGTTTGGGAGCCACGTCGCACGACCGCGCAATTGTCTGTTAAAGCGACGCAGTGCCGAATCGCAAAAACCCCTTGGGTCATTTGCCAGCGTATTGGTCCGGGTCTTAAGTGGTTAAAGTCACTGCTCTCAGGATTTTAATGATGCTTAAATAAAATTTTAAAAAAAGGAAAAATTCCTTTAAATATTGTACCTGCTGGGTGTCTATAGTATGCCTGTGATGTATCAATGGAAAAAAAGTTTTAAAAACTGTCGTTTTTTCAGGAGTCCAAAAAAAAACACAGTTTTTAAAACTTTTTTTGCCTTGCTACATGTTCCCTGGGGCAAGACCCGGGTTCTAAAAGACGTTTTACGACAATAACTTGCATATTAGGCTTTAAAATGAGCACTTTTGAATTCAAATGTTCGAGTCCCATAGAATTCAAAGGGGTTCTAAATGTTCGAGCGAACTTCGGTCCGTTCGAAGGTTCTGCTGCAAACCGAACGCGGGGGTGTTTGGCTCATACCTAGTGGTAATTAATTTACTGGGTTTTAAAAAAATTTATACTATATTTATATTTATATACAGTACAGACCAAAAGTTTGGACACACCTTCTCATTCCAAGAGTTTTCTTTATTATGAAAATTGTAGTCACACTGAAGGCATCAAAACTATGAAGTAACACATGTGGAATTATATACATAACAAAAAAGTGTAAAACAACTGAAAATATGTCATATTCTAGGTTTTTTTGCAGCAGACACATCTCTAGAAAAACTGATAAGAGGAGACTGTGCGAATCCGGCCTTCATGGTAGAATATCTGCTAGGAAACCACTGCTAATGAAAAGGCAACAAGCACAAGAGACTTGTTTAGGGGTAAAGAACACAAGGAATGGACATTAGACCAGTGGAAATCTGTGCTTTGGTCTGATGAGTCCAAATTTGAGATCTTTGGTTCCAACCACCGTGTCTTTGTGCGACGCAGAAAAGGTGAACGGATGGACTCTCCATGCCTGGTTCCCACCGTGAAGCATGGCGGAGGAGGTGTGATGGTGTGGGGGTGCTTTGCTGGTGACACTGTTGGGGATTTATACTGAACCAGCATGGCTACCACAGCATCTTGCAGCGGCATGCTATTCCACCCGGTTTGCGTTTAGTTGGACCATCATTTTTTTTTTCTTTTCTTTTTTTTTTTTCCACATCAGTCTAGACACAGAGTACCAGTCTCCCGACAAGCTCACGGACCCTTCCGCCCTTCGCTTACCTCTATAGTCTTTGCATCACTTGTGGCTTCTCAATTACTTCTTAATGTTTCTTTTTTTTTTTTTTTTTCATTCTAGGCAAAGGAAACAATACTAGTGGTAATTCCTCCCCAAACCCCCCTCCCTCCCTCCATCTCGTAATTCCTCTCCCCCCCCCCCCCCCCAAGCATCGCCCCGGAGTATTGGTCCTGTTCTCTCCCTACAAACTCACGGCCCTCTTAGATTTTCTGCAAAACTCCAAGTTTTTTTAAATTCTTTCCATGCACTCCACTAGTCTCTTATATCCACTCTATCCTCCTCCCCTCTGGGTTTCAACTCCTCCCTCCTGTGGGTGTCCTCTACCGAGTCGATCCACTCCCAGATCTGGGGGCTTTCCTTTTCCCTCCATTTTTTGGGGATCAACCGTTTTGCTGCGTTAAGGAGGTGGGGTGTCAAAGATTTTTTGTATTCCTTTATAGAGTCCCCTCCCCCATGGAAAAGCACTACCCAAGGATCTTCTTTCATCTCTTTTCCAGTTATGACCTTGATTAATGAGAGAATTTTTTTTTTTCCCAAAAACTTTTGATCCTTGGACAGTTCCACCAGAGGTGGGCCATTGACCCCGATGTAGAACAACCTCTCCAGCAGTCTGCCGACTGCCCTTCCCTATATTTACTCATTTTGTCTGGGGTGGCATACCATCCCGTAATAAGTTTATAATTCATCTCAGCCGTTCTCACATCAATTGCTGAGGAATGGGTTAAGTTGATTATTCTTGGGGGAGCTGTGGTGGCTCAACGTGATTGGCACTGCGCTGACAAGCCATTCACCTCTGCAGCCAAGGGTTCGGATCCCGGTCTTGGCTACATGTGAATTGAGTTTGGTGGTCTCAGCCCGGCTCCCGGTGGGTGTGCTATGCAAGGTACGCCTGTGCTTAGTACGCCCACCCCCCCCCACAAAAACCACCACACTTGCACGCACACAAAAATTGGTTTAAAACACATGCACTTTGGCCATGCGGTCTCTTAAAATAAAGAGAGGCGAAGGACCTACGGGGCTGGCTGGGTGGGCTAGGGCCCCTCACTCCCTCATAGGGGGAGTCCCTCTGCCCCATTGGGGTCCCGTTGGGCCCCAGTTGGGCTCCCAAGAGGAGCAGGTAGGGCGGGGTGAGTGGGAGGCCCCCCCCTTCACACCCGCCATTGCCACCAGGGGAATGGAGAAGGATGGCGATTGCCTCCGGGGGGAGGGTCTGCCTACTCCCAACTCCTGCAGTCCGGCTCCTCTCTCTCGAGTTCACGCACAAAAATACACTAAAAAAAAAAAAAAAAAATTAAAAAAAAAAAAAAAGTTGATTATTCTTTTTATGGTCATTTTCCCCCTAGTAATTTCCAATTCTCTCTCCCATTTTTGAATATACTTAAGCGGCCCCAGCTCCTCCGCCCTCATCAGGAATTTATTACATTTTTTTTCAACAGGACAATGACCCCAAACACACCCCCAGGCGGGGGAAGGGCTATTTGACCAAGAAGGAGAGTGATGGGGTGCTGCGCCAGATGACCTGGCCTCCACAGTCACCGGACCTGAACCCAATCGAGATGGTTTGGGGTGAGCTGGACCGCAGAGTGAAGGCAAAAGGGCCAACAAGTGCCGAGCATCTCTGGGAACTCCTTCAAGACTGTTGGAAGAGCATTTCAGGTGACAAGAGAATGCCGAGAGTGTGCAAAGCAGTAATCAAAGCAAAAGGTGGCTACTTTGAAGAACCTTTTACACAAAGGTGTCAACTAATAGGATATTTCAGACACAAAGCATAGGCATACCTAGAATTACACCCCAAAACACATTCTGTTACTCTTCCTGAGTATGAGAATACCACACGTGTGAGACTTTTTCACAGCCTAGCTCCAAAATCCAAAGAGCCCATTCAGGCTTTCTAGGGGCATAAATTACGCATCTAATTTCATGACTACCTATCACATTTTTGAAGGCCCTGAAGCACCAGAACAGTGGAAACACCCTCAAAATTACCACATTTTGGAAAACAACCACCCTGAGGTATTTTCTAACAGGTACGGTGAGTCTTTTAACCACTTGAGGCCCGCGCTACCGTCGGATGACGGCAACAGCGCGGGCCTGAATAGCCAACATGCCGTCATTTGACGGCATGTCTTTCTGGCGTTCCCAGCGCGCGCTGTAGTGCGCGCTGCGGGGAAGCCCTGTGTTGTCCGTGTCCCTTGGACACGGCCAATCACAGATCGCTGCAAACGGCCAATCAGAGCGGCCGTTTGCGATGCGATCTGTGGGCGAATGAGAGATGATCTCTCATAGATCATCTCTCATTGCCGGCTCACACAGAGACAATGCCCTGTCTCTGGAGGGGAGGAGCCCAATCTGTGTTCCTTCCTACATAGGGACACAGATCGGTCACCCCCCCAGTCACCCCCCCCTCCCCCCACAGTTAGAACACACCTAGCATACACATTTAACCCCTTCCTCACCCCCCTAGTGTTAACCCCTTCAATGCCAGTCACATTTATACTGTAATTAGTGCATATTTATAGCACTGATCGCAGTATAAATGTGAATGGCGCCAAAAATGTGTCAAAAGTGTCCGATGTGTCCGCCATAACGTCGCAGTACCAATAAAAATCGCAGATCGCCGCCATTTCTAGTAAAAAAAAAATAATAAAAAATAATAATTCTCTCCCCTATTTTGTAAGCGCTATAACTTTTGCGCAAACCAGTCGCTTATTGCGTTTTTTTTTTTACCAAAAATATGTAGAAGAATACGTATCGCCCTAAACTGAGAAAAAAAAATGTGTTTTTATTTTTAATTGGGATATTTATTATAGCAACAAGTAAAAAATATTGTATTTTTCTTCAAAATTGTCGCTCTTTTTTGTTTATAGCGCAAAAAATAAAAATCGCACAGGCGATCAAATGCCACCAAAAGAAAGCTCTACTTGTGGGGAAAAAAGGACGTAAATTTTGTTTGGGAGCCACGTCGCACGACCGCGCAATTGTCAGTTAAAGTGACGCAGTGCCGGAAGCTGAAATTTTACCTGGGCAGGAGGGGGGTGTAAGTGCCCAGTATGCAAGTGGTTAAAGACTTCATTCGCATGTTCTTTGGAAAACGTACAATGAAAATTACTTTTTTTTTTTTACCCAAAGTGTAATAAGATTTTTTTTCTCACACAGCATGACCATACCTAGAATTACAACCCCAAACAGATAGAGGCAACATTGCACTAGTGTGGCAGTTGAAAGGAACATTATTGTTGGCGTACACTGGTCTGGTGACACTGGGACTGGTCAGAAAAACTGCTACTAGTGACACTGGTCTGGTGGGGTGGTGGTGGCTGGTGTGGCGGTGTTTGGAGAATTGTGACTGGTTGCACTATTAGGGCTTATGCATACGTGAGTGGTACTACCCCAGGTTAAACCTTGTTTTTACCATCCCTCAAGCACTGTCTCTTTTAGCTGCAGAGGCAGTGGCCGAGGGTGCATACGTGCCTTGGCTGCAATGCTTTGCTTCGCAGCTGAGCCAGGAATCATAGCCTTTTCTTCCGGGCCAACCGTGACCCATTCAAGTGAATGGAGTTCATACGGCCCCGTCACCAAGATTCTGCTCTTGCACTGACATGGGGTCCGGCAGCACCGGCCCACCGGGCAAATGCCCATTGTGCTCTATGGCCAGTCCGGCCTGTTTATTGTTTTGTAATGGATTTTTTTTTTTGCATCTTTAACATTTTGTAATAAGAGGCTGCTTTGGCCATTTAACGTGGAATGGAAGGTAGACTGGGTACATCTATTCTACCCCAATCAAGCTGAAGAATTTCCAGAAGTTGTTCTATTCAACATTGTTTCTCTTTCTTTCCTTTCTAAAAGGCGGCAGCTGCAATTACAGCCTCACCACCTCATTCTGTGACAATTACCAGCAAGTTTCGTCTTTGTTGGCGAGCAGCTTCATGAAGATGTACCGAGAGGTGACACTTGTGACGAGCGTGACTCACCGAGCGCCTTAATTAACAGGTTCAGGACAGAGCATCCGCTGATTGCTCAGAGCGCAGGTGAAACACAGCCATGTGATTGAGTCATTTGGAGAACTTGTGCGAAAATCAAGAGCTTTTCGTTTTGGAGGGCAGCAGAGTTTTCCCCAGACAGGAAGAAATCAACATTTCAGCTGCCGCTTCTATTGTGACTGTCGGGCCGAGGAAGAGGCCAGGAAACGTTCATAAGCTTTTATTTATTTTTTGACTGCAGAATTTAATGACACCTTTAAGACAATACATCCAATTTACTCTCCATTAACCCATCAAACTCCTCCACATCGCATCGGTTTATAACATAGTCTTGTAGAAAGATTTTAAGCCCACAAACCATCAATATACTCTATGGAGGCCCTTCTTCCACTGAGCACCAATGTATGACAAGCCCTTTTATCACTGACCACCAAGAGACACTTCTACAGACAACCAGTGTACGGTAGCCCCCAAGGGCGTTGCTAGGTGGCAAAAAGACCAGGAGCTATAGCAATGGCGTGGGGGTGGGGGGGGGTGTATGTGGCATTTTGCGCTTTTTTTGGGCTGGGCGGTGGGGTTGTGTGGCGAGGGGTAAGCTCACTTGTGGTTGCTGCCTGGCTTACCAGTGCCCATCAATGCTGACCACTAACCTCACCTGCCTGACACACTGACCTACCTACCTGACATACATACATACAGGACTGGACTTATTATTGGGCTTGACTGGGCTTGACTGGGCTCAAGCCCATGGGCCCTGCCCTATAGGGGGCCCCAGGAGGAGGAAGCAGGAACAGCCATGCAGCATTGGAGGAGGAAGCAGAAAGAGCCATGCAGTTGTGGATAAAGAGGTAAGAAATCCGTCCAGCCGTAGCACCCCCCTCCACTCAACAACTACGATTGCCACCCCCCTCAGCTACTGTCATCGGGTCACGCCAGCCCCGCTCAACAACTGTTCTCGGCTCCAGGGGCTCCTTCAATCAACACTCAAGCCCAGGGGCCCTCACCACCCTAAGTTCTGCCCTGCATACATACACTGACCTACCTGACCTACATACACTGACCTGACATACATACACTGACCTACCTGACCAGGAGGAGACAGACTTTATGTGTCCTGCAGCAGCTCAGCTCAGCCGTGGTGTGGTGTGCGGCATGCCCAATGCCCATCATCACAGCAGGCAGCCAGTCGCTGGAGGAGTAGAGGAGAGCACTAGTGTTGCTCACGAATATTCGCATTGCGAATATTCGCTACGAATATTGCATATTCGAGTATTCGCGAATAACACGAATATCGCGGCGAATATTCGCTATTTCGAATATTCGAATTTTTTCAATTTTTTTTTTAGAACAGATCACATCCTAGAGATCCCCATCGACGTCTAAAAGCATTGCTGGTATGATTAGAGACCTTGGGCCGAGTAGCTGCAGCGCTCATTTTATATTGCCGAAAAATCGCAATGCGATTATTCGGCAATAGCGATATCGCGCGATTATTTTATATTGTAATATATCACGAATATTCTGAGCCAATCAGAGTGCTCCATTCCGCATTTCTCGAAATTTCGCAATTATTTTGTATTGTAATATATCACGAATATACTGAGCCAATCAGAGTGCTCCTTCCGCATTTGCCGAATATTCGCAATTATTGTGTATTGTAATATATCACAAATATTCTGAGCCAATCAGAGTGCTCCATTCCGCATTTCTCGAATATTCGCAATTATTTTGTATTGTAATATATCACGAATATTCTGAGCCAATCAGAGTGCTCCATTCCGCATTTCTCGAAAAATCGCAATAGCGAAAAATCGCAATAGTGAAAAATCGCAATAGCGAAAATTCGCAATAATTTAATTTCCAAAAAATATCACGAATATTCGTATTTAGCAAATATTTCTCGAATATTCGACTATATATTCGAGATATATCGCGAAATCGAATATGGCATATTCTGCTCAACACTAGAGAGCACGCCTTCTGGAGCCTGCAGTGCCTATGATGGATGTCACACGTCCTGTGGTCCCAGCCTAGGACCAGTGGGATGTCCATCATAGGCGCTGCAGGCTCCAGAAGGTGGGACCTGCTATGTCACTTGGCGGCACTCGGGATCAGATTGGTCCCCATACATTACACAGAAAGTAAAATGCGGCTGCCACTGCTGCTGCACAAAAAGCTGGACCCACTTAGACAAGTGGGGCTATTGAGCCCACATTTGGGGCTCCAGCCTCAATACCCCCCCCCCCCCTTAACAATGCCTATGGTAGCCCCTTATCTAATTAACCACAAATACATGGGAGGCTTTATCCCCTGAGCTTCAATATATGAACACTGAACACCAATTTATGGATTTATGGGAGCCCTTGTCTTACTGACCACCAATGTATTGGGGCCCTCATCCCACTTTATTACCAATATATGGAAGACGTTCTCCCACTAAGTACTTATGTATGAGGGTCCTTCTCTCACTATCCACAAATATATGGGGGCCCTTCTCTTACTGACCATCAATATATTTGGGCCCTTTTCTCACTGATAATCAATATTTGGGTTCGCTTATTTCACCGACTCCGCATACATGGGTCTGCTTATCCCATGGACCACCAATATGTGGGAGCATTATCTCACTGACCACTAATATTTGGGGGTCCTTATCCCATTGACAACCAACATATGGGAGCTTATCTCTCACTGACCACCAAATTAAAGGGGCACTTTTACCAACATCCTATATATGGTTGCCTATTTCCCACTCTTTACCAATGTTAAAGGGCCCTTATCCCACTGACCACCAATAAATGGGAGCCCTTATCCCACTGACCATCAATATATACAAGCTCTTCTCCCAGTGAACACCAAGGTATGGAGGCCCTTATTTCACTGACCCCTAATACATTGGAGTTCTTCTCCCAGTGAGCAGCAATATATGGAGGCCCTTATCCCACTGGCCACCAAAGTTAGAGGGCCCTTATTTTACTGACCACCAATAATATGGGAGCCCTTCTTCCTCTGGTCACCAATATATGGCGGCTCTTATTCCAGTGATCATCAATGTATGAGACCCCTTATTTCACTAACCAACAATATATGGAGTCTTTATCCCACTGACCACCAAAATATGGGAGCCCTTATCTCACTGATCACCAATATATGGAAGACCTTCTGCCACTGAGCACTAGTGTATGGGACCCTTCTCTCACTGATCACCAACATATGGGAGCCCTTCTCTCACTGACCAACCAATATCTGGGGGCCCTTCTCTTGCTGACCACCAATGTATGAGAGCTTTTCTTTCTCTGACCATCAACGTATAAAATCCTTTCTCTCACTGACCAACAATATTTTGGGGTCTTTATCTCACTGACCACCAATATATGCGAGCCCTTCTCACAGTGAGCACCAATGTATGGAGGCCTTTATCTCACTGACCACCAATATATGGAAGACGAGGACAAAGAAAAATGGATAGCCGCACTCCAAAACCTGATGGGTGGTGTTTTATTCAATAGACAGCATGTACAAAAATAGGGTCACAGCAGTAGAAAACAAGGAGCAGCTGACGCGTTTCGCACTGGATCAGTGCTTATTCATGGCTTATTTATGGAAGACCTTCTCCCACTGAGCACTATTGTATGGGGGCCCTTCTATCACTAACCACCAATGTATGAGAGCCCTTCTTTCAATGACCAACCAACATTTTTTGGGCTGTTCTCTCACTGGCTATCAATATTTTGGGCCCTTATCTCACTGACCACCAATAAATAGAAGACCTTCTCCCTCTGATCACCAATATATGTGGAATTTATCCCAGTGAGCACCAACACATTAAAGACATTATTTCACTGACCGCCAATATATGGGAGACCTTGTCCCACTGACCACAAATACATGAGAGCCCTTCTCCCACTAACTGGCAAAGTATGGGGGCTCTTATACCACTATTTACCAATGTGATTGGGAAATTCCCACATCAGTCATTAATTTCTCTCACATTCTTTTATGTTTTATTATACCTACAATTTACTAATCACAACAGTGTTCTGTGATCTAAATATATATAACTTTTTTTTTATTTATTTTTTTGCTGAGGAACCATAAGACCTGAATATTATTTTAAGGGTTTCTTTAAGTAACAATTTATTCCATGTGGCTCATATCTTAGTGGACGGTGAATTCATTTTCAGCCCCTAAAACATTAAACAATATCCCTGACTTCACTATGTATCTTAATGGAAATATATCTTCTCATGTAAATAAAATAATATCCCTGGTATATAATAAGTCTGGTGTACATAGTAAATCATGTGTATTCAGAATAAGCTTTGTGTTTGTATTCCTCCTCTCCACCCAGAACTATCTTGTGTTGTTACAATGTAACAAGAATCCATTATCTCGTTGATCTCCCAGCCTTTCCCATCCCAACTCATTGCATGAGTGTCCGTGTGGCTCTCGATACATTTTCGAAATTTGCTTGACTGGAATATAAACTGGACGTCATCCTGAATTTAGGACATAAGGAGCTCTCTGACTGAAGTTTAATATCACTCAGTGAAGTGTTCGGTGCCAAGGCCGGTTGCATACATTTAGGTCTTGGCATACGCCTTACAAAGCACATTTCCATTTGTATGAGACATTTATCAAACGCCGGCAGAGATCACATCATCAATCAGCAATGGAAGATTCCTATGTGATGGATGGATTCCCCTGAATATCGGGGCAAGTGCACCATGTCTACCAAGGTGGCATTAGAAGCTGTAGCCTCATAGACTGGCATCATCTATTTCAGTGGTCTTCAAACTGCCACCAGACAGTGTTGCCAACCTGCCAGATTGAAATTTACTGGCACGACACCCGAAATTTACTTGCGCAGCCACGTTTTTACTGGCATTTCACAAAAGCTACTAAATTACTTTTTTAGGTGCAACTAGCAATGTGATATAAGGTAGATATTAAGGCAAAAGAAACATATTTTTGTTATTTTCAAAATAATAAGGGCAAATTATTTAGTCACATCACCCCCTGCCTCCATCCCCCTCTGCCACCAACACCCTGCCTTCACCCCCCTCTGTGGTGCCACAATCTCCTCTGCCTCCAATCTCCCTCTGCCTCCAATCTTCCCCCTGCCTCCAATCACCCCCTGCCTTCAATCACCCCCTGCCTCCATCGTCCCCTGCCTCAATCCCCCTCTAAGGTGCCACCAACAACCCCTGTTTCCATCCCCAGCCTCTGCGATGCCACCATCCTCCTCTGCGGTGCCACCAACACCCCCTGCCTCCAATCACCCCCTGCCACTAACACTCCCTGCCTCCAATCTCCCCCAGGCCCCCTGCCTCCAATCTCCTCCTGCCTCCATTGCCCCCTGCCTCCATCCCCCTCTGTGGTGTCACCCCAGCCACCATCACCCCCTGTCTCCAATCTCCCCCTGCCTCCAGTCTCCCCCAGGCCCCCTGCCTTCAATCACCCCCGGCCTCCATCATCCCCTGCCTCCATTCCCCTCTGCGGTGCCACCAACAACCCTTGTTTCCATCCCCAGCCTCTGCGATGCCACCACCATGCCTCTCTGTGGTGCCACCAATATCCCCTGCCTCCAATCACCCCCTGCCACTAACACTTCCTGCCTCTAATCTTCCCCTGCCTCCAATCTCCCCCAGGCCCCCTGCCTCCATCGTCCCCTGCCTCCATTCCCCTCTGTGGTGCCACTAACAACCCCTGTCTCCATCCCCCACCCTCTGCGGTGCCACCATCCCCCTCTGCAGTGCCACCAACACCCCCTGCCTCCAATCACCCCCTGCCACTAACACCCCCTGCCTCCAATCTCCCCCTGCCTCCAATCTCCTCCTGCCTTCATTGCCCCCTGCCTCCATCCCCCTCTGTGGTGCCACCACAGCCACCATCACCCCCTGCCTCCATCGTCCCTTGCCTCCACCCCCCTCTGCGGTGCCACCAACGTCCCCTGTCTCCATCCCCACCCTCTGCGATGCCGCCATCCCCCTCTGCAGTGCCACTAACACCCCCTGCCTCCAATCATCCACTGCCTCCATCCCCCTCTGCGGTGCCACCGCAGCCACCATCACCCCCTGCCTCCAATCACCCCCTGCCTCCAATCTCCATGCGCAGTTCCAAGCTGAACCAATCTCGGCTATTTTTACTGGCACATTTCCGCAACCACAGACATGGGAAAAAAAGTACCCGTTTTTACGAACTGTACGTAAAAATACGGACGGTTGGCAACACTGCGACCAGAGGGCCAGATGTGGCCTTTGCTTGCATTTATCCTACCCTTGGGGCACTATGCCTTCGCCAGACACCAATGATAAAGCACTGACAACATGGATAAGACACTATTCCTCCTACTAACACCATGGATAAGGGAACCATTCCTCTTACTGACACCAATGTGGCAGGCGTCCCAATACTTTTGGCAATATAGTGTAGATATTTTTTAAAGCTTTCTTGCTGCACAGCATTTCTTCACACCTGCCTAAAACTTTCACACAGTAATATATATATATATACATTGTGGTCTTGTAAGTCTTTTGGAGAACTGGAGCAAAGTTTGGCGTTGCGATGTTAAGCTATAAATAAAATGGCGTCATTGTCTTGGTGTCATCTGCTGCAGGCCGACTCTCAGACAGAACTCACAAGGCCATCCATCTCCCGCCCTGACCCGGCGCTGCCCCCGGACTCAGAGCTCCACGTCCGCATTTTTGCACAGCACCTGCCAGCACCCCGGAGACCCCCCCATTGTTCTCCAGGAACAGCATTATATTAAATGAAGCCGTAATGGCGAGCAGAGTGTGTGGAAGAAAAGCCGTGACCTTGTAGAGAGACAAAGGAGGACTTCGGCGTCTCTCACCAGGCGGTAGGGGAGGCTCTTCATCCCACGTTTTTAGGCTAGACATGGCAGGAAGTGTGTGCAACGCATTTAATGCATCTTTATTTTCTCAGAATCGTGGACTCGTCTTCAGGCATCTACAAGACATTAAAGGAAAACTCCGGTCCAATAAGAAAAATGTTTCATAAGTGGGACACAGAAGGCTCTGATTTCCATCCCGGCATTGAAGTGCCCACGTGTCCCGGATTTCCCGGGACTGTCCTGCAATTGACATGTCTGTCCCGGGTCCCGGGCATCTTCATTCCGGGACAATACAGTGTCCCTGAATGAAACAGAAGACACAGCCACCCCCTACTAACTAGTAACTACATTTCTGGAACTGGTTGCTAGGGCTGCCTGGAATCTTTGCAACCAGTGACAATTTTCTCTCAGGAGCGAGGCCTGCGCCTAGTAGCCTAGTCACCCACCTTGGCACCTCCTCCTTCTCCGGCACCCATGCAGCAGGGTCTGGTGTTATCTTCACTCTCCAGATAGTAAATTCACTCCTTTCCTTCTACACACACGGTTCATGCAGAGGGAGTGACGGCAGCACTAAATCTGGTAGCAGGCTATGAGTAGCAAACGGCACTGCATCTGGCGGCAGGCTATGGGTGGCAAGCGGCACTGCATCTGGCGGCAGGCTATGGGTGGCAAGCGGCACTGCATCTGGCGGCAGGCTATGGGTGGCAAGCGGCACTGCATCTGGCGGCAGGCTATGGGTGGCAAGCGGCACTGCATCTGGCGGCAGGCTATGGGTGGCAAGCGGCACTGCATCTGGTGGCAGGCTATGGGTGGCAAGCGGCACTGCATCTGGTGGTAGGCTATGGGTGGCAAGCGGCACTGCATCTGGTGGCAGGCTATGGGTGGCAAGCGGCACTGCATCTGGTGGTAGGCTATGGGTGGCAAGCGGCACTGAATCTGGTGGCAGGCTATGGGTGGCAAGCGGCACTGCATCTGGTGGTAGGCTATGGGTGGCAAGCGGCACTGCATCTGGTGGCAGGCTATGGGTAGCAAGCGGCACTGCATCTGGTGGTAGGCTATGGGTGGCAAGCGGCACTGCATCGGGTGGCAGGCTATGGGTAGCAAGCGGCACTGCATCTGGTGGTAGGCTATGGGTGGCAAGCGGCACTGCATCTGGTGGTAGGCTATGGGTGGCAAGCGGCACTGCATCTGGTGGCAGGCTATGGGTAGCAAGCGGCACTGCATCTGGCGGCAGGCTATGGGTAGCAAGCGGCACCGCATCTGGTGGCAGGCTATGGGTGGCAAGCTGCACTGCATCTGGTGGCAGGCTAAGGGTGGCGAGCGGCACCGCATCTGGTGGCAGGCTATGGGTGGCAAGCGGCACCACATCTGGTGGCAGGCTATGGGTGGCAAGCGGCACTGCATCTGGTGGCAGGCTATGGGTGGCATATGGCACTGCATCTGTGGCAAGTGGCACATTAACCTGACAAATAACCCGCCGCCAAATTCCCCATCAACCACAAGACTACATTCCCCCCCCCCTCATCTTTTTTGGGGGGAGGTGAGAGAGGGGGCGTGTCCCTAAATGGCAGTTTAGAAATGTGGTCACCCTACCCGGCAAACATATTCTGTACCCGCCTTTCCTGGCTCCTACATTTCTATGACCACTACCAGTAAGTCTCATTCTAAATACAAGGAGGATCCCCAACGCTAGGTCATGTGACAAGAGGCTGCGTTTACCCCAGATGCACTGCTGAATCTGGCTGCTTGGTATTATATAAGGCTCATATGTAGGGCCCATTGACACCGTACATTCATGTGCATTGCATTAACTACTTCAGCCCTGCCTGGCCCCTAATCTTCATGCAGGGCGCCGGACATATGGATTGCAATGGGGATTTTTTTTTAAGCATGTGATTAAAGACTGAGGCCGTGTACACACGGCAGAGAACCTCGACGGGCAGAACACATCGTTCCGCCCGTCGAGGTTCTCTGCCGGCCGTCGAAATAGGCGACCCGCCCGTCGGGAATGGCAACCAGCCATTCATCCAGGCGGGCCGTCGAGCAAAAAGAGAGCGTGCTCTCTTTTCGCTCGACGGGATTCCCGATGGGCGGGGCGAGCCAAAAGCGTACACACGGCCGAGGTCCTCGCTGGAATGCGGCTTCCAGCGAGGTTCTCGCTGGTTTCCAGCGAGAACCTCGGTCGTGTGTACGCCGCCTGAGGCTCTTATTGGCTTCAAAAAAGGGTGGGCTCGGGGGCGCAGGGCATTGTGCCCTGAGCCCTCCTAGCTGTGTGACAATAGCAAATTAATATTCGCTACTGTCTCCCTGATTCTGCTCCCAGCCAGTCAGAAAGTTGGTCCTGAGACCCGATTGGCCAGGGAGTCTTAAGACCCCCTCCCCCATACACCTGTATTCTCATGGCTGCATTCCCGTCCGTCTCCTCACGGGGCCGCCACTGATACTGATCCAACGGCTACGTGCATACAGTAAGTGAAAAACTCCTGATCCACATGTTATATTAGTCCCTGGTTGGCAACTCGGAGGGAAATGAAGCAATTGGATAAACATGACTGCAGGGCTGGTGCAAGGATTTTTTACACCCTAGGCGAAACCTCATTTTGCCGCACCCCCCATTGGCTCCACCCCAGACTCCACTCCTTTTTCACCTGCCCATGTAAGCCCCACCTTTTCAATTAATCAAATGCAGCCTCACCAGCACCAATCAATCCAGCCTCACCAGCACCAATCAATCCAGCCTCACCAGCACCAATCAATCCAGCCTCACCAGCGCCCATCAGTGCAGCTTTACCAGCACCCATCAATGCAGCTTTACCAACGTCAATCAATGCAGCCTCACCAGTGCCCATCAATGCAGCTTCACCAGCGCCCATCAATGCAACCTCACCAGCGCCCATCAATGCAACCTCACCAGCGCCCATCAATGCAGCTTACCAGCGCCAATCAATGCAGCCGAACAGCACCCATTAAATGCACCCTCACCAGTACCCATCAAATGCAGACTCACCAGTACCCATCAAATGCAGCCTCCCCAGCGCCCATCAAATGCAGCCTCCCCAGCGCCCATCAAATGCAGCCTCACCAGCGCCCATCAAATGCAGCCTCACCAGCGCCCATCAAATGCAGCCTCCCCAGCGCCCAACAAATGCAGCCTCACCAGCGCCCATCAAATGCAGCCTCACCAGCGCCCATCAAATGCAGCCTCACCAGCGCCCATCAAATGCAGCCTCACCAACTCCCATCAATGCAGCCTCACCAGTGCTCAACAATGCAACCTCACCAGCGCCCATTAAATGCAGCCTCACTAGTGCCCATCAAATGCAGCCTCACCAGCGCCCATCAATGCAGCTTACCAGCGCCCATCAAATGCAGCCTCACCAACGCCCATCAAATGCAGCCTCCCCAGCGCCCATCAAATGCAGCCTCACCAGCGCCCATCAAATGTAGCCTCCCCAGCGCCCATCAAATGCAGCCTCCCCAGCGCCCATCAAATGCAGCCTCACCAATGCTCATCAATGCAACCTCACCAGCGCCCATTAAATGCAGCCTCACCAGCGCCCATCAAATGCAGCCTCACCAGCGCCCATCAAATGCAGCCTCACCAGCGCCCATCAATGCAGCCTCACCAGCGCCCATAAATGAATGTTTGCTTGCTTCCATTCATTCGGGAGCAGGGACACAGACACAGTCCTCGGCCGCCGCTCCGTTCGCACAGAGTGTCAGAGGCGCAGCGGCGGCCGAGGATTGTGTCTGTGTCATGCTCAGACTTAGTTACTTGCTGCAGAGAAAAGAGAGTAGGAACACCAGTGGCTAGGCGCCCTAGAAAGCAGGGTGCCCTAGGCAAGTGACTATTTTGCCTAGTGGTACTGCCGGCCCTGACTGCCAGACCACCAGTATTTTCATAAGAAGTGCTCAGCAGTGACAATATTTCAGTAGCTCTGAATAAGAATTTCTCCCCTGAGCTGGGCCCCCCCCCCCCGGGGAGGGGGGGGCGGGGCAAGGATCCATTGGCTCTGCTGGCTCCCGTGATTTATCTCCTCTATACAGCCGATTCCCATTAACATGACCTCAGCCGTACCCCATAAAAATCTCAAATTAAAGTCATGGCTGGAGATATCATCAGCTTGTTACAATGTAACATCCCTGTCCTGCCAATTATAATCTTATTTATTGGTCCGTGGTAATGGGACTGACCCCGCGCACGGGCCTCTGATAGATGAGTCGATGTCGGCGGCGCAGTACAGGAGAGGACGGACCGAGCGCCGCGCCCGCATAATAAGCCACCCGCTTGATTCACGGAAAGCCTTCTAAGAATCGTTAGCTTAACGAGCATTTACTGGACTGACTGTTTAACCATTTAAGACCCGGCCATTATGCAGGTTAATGACCGGGCCACTTTTTGCGATTCAGCACTGCATCGCTTTAACTGACAATTGTCGTGCGACGTGCCTCCCAAACAAAATTGACGTCCTTTTTTCCCCACAAATAGAGCTTTCTTTTGGTGGTATTTGATCACCTCTGCGGTTTTTATTTTTTGCGCTATAAACAAAAATAGAGCGAAATTTTGAAAAAAAAAATGAATATTTTTTTACTTTTGAAATAATAAATATCCCCCAAAAAAGATATAAAAAACTTTTTTTTCCTCAGTTTAGGCCGATACGTAATCTTCTACATATTTTTGGTAAAAAAAAAAATATCGCAATAAGTGTTTAACGATTGGTTTGCACAAAAGTTATAGCGTTTACAAAATAGGGGATAGTTTTATGGCATTTTTATTAATATATATATTTTTTTTTAGTAGTAATGGCGGCGATCGTGACTGCGACATTACGACGGACACATCGGACAATTTTGACACATTTTTGGGACTATTGTCGCTTTCACAGCGAAAAGTGCTATAAAATGCACTGATTACTGTGAAAATGCCAATGCAGTGAAGGAGTTAACCATTGGCGGGCGCTGTAGGGGTTAAGTGTTACCTCATATGTGTTTCTGACTGTAGGGGGCAGTGCTAGACGTGTGACCTTAGTGATCGTCGTTCCCTATAACAGGGAACAGAAGATCAGTGACAAGCTACAGAGAAGAACGGGGAAGGTTTGTTTACACTCACCTCTCCCTGTTCTTCAGCTCCTGTGACTGATCGCGGGACACCGGCGGCAATCGGGTCTGCGGGCGCGGTCACGGAGCTTCGGACCGGGTCACAACCCACGGCTGGGCTTTTAAATGGGATGTATATATACGTCCCTGTGCCCAGCCGTGCCAATCTGCGGATGTATATCATCGTGCGACAGTCCTTAAGTGGTTAATGGCATCCCAGTCTTAGTCTGGAGGCACTACTGACAGCAAATGTGTCTTGATTGGACGACTGCAGACAGCCAGGGTCCGGGGGGGGGATGGGACGGAGGGGGGGCAGGAGGGACGGCTGCCCTGGGCACAATAGTTTTTTGCAGGGATGGGGGCAGCCTGACCCTAAAAGAAAGGGGGAGGGCGCAGTTTGACATCTTTTGCCCTGGGCGCTGGATGACCCTGTCCCGACATTGCTGACAGCAAATATGTCTTGATTGGATGACTGCAGACAGCCAGGGCTGGGACAGGATGGGGGGGGGGGCAGGAGGGGCGGCTGCCCTGGGAGCAATGGTTTATTGCAGGGATGGGGCACCCTGCACAGTTTGCATCTTTTGATTGGACGAATGCAGACAGCCAGGGCCGGGACAAGGAGGGCATGATGGGGGGCAGGAGAGGAAGCTGCCCTGGGCACAATTGTTTATTGCAGGGATGGGGGCAGCCTGACCCCAAACGAAAGGGGGAGGGCACAGTTTGGCATCTTTTGCCCTGGGCGCTGGATGACCCTGTCCCGACATTGCTGACAGCAAATATATCTTGATTGGACGACTGCAGACAGCCAGGGCTGGGACAGGATGGGGGGGGGGGGCAGGAGGAGCGGCTGCCCTGGGAGCAATGGTTTATTGCAGCAATGGGGGCTCCCTGACCCTAAACCTTAAAGAAATAGGAGGCACAGTTTGGCATCTTTTGCCCTGGGCGCTGGATGACCTTGTCCCAACACTGCTGACAGCAAATGTGTCTTGATTGGATGATTGCACTATGGTTTATTGCAGCGATGGGGGCACCCAACCCAAAAAGAAAGGGGGGCAATGGTTTATTGCAGCGATGGGGGCACCCAACCCAAAAAGAAAGGGGGGCAATGGTTTATTGCAGCGATGGGGGCACCCAACCCAAAAAGAAAGGGGGGCAATGGTTTATTGCAGCGATGGGGGCACCCTTACCCCCCAAAAAAGGGGGGCAATGGTTTATTGCAGCGATGGGGGCACCCTAACCCAAAAAGAAAGGGGGGCAATGGTTTATTGCAGCGATGGGGGCACCCAACTCAAAAAGAAAGGGGGGCAATGGTTTATTGCAGCGATGGGGGGCACCCTAACCCAAAAAGAAAGGGGGGCAATGGTTTATTGCAGCGATGGGGGCACCCTAACCCCAAAAGAAAGGGGGGCAATGGTTTATTGCAGCGATGGGGGCACCCTAACCCAAAAAGAAAGGGGGGGCAATGGTTTATTGCAGCGATGGGGGCACCCAACTCAAAAAGAAAGGGGGGTAATGGTTTATTGCAGCGATGGGGGCACCCAACTCAAAAAGAAAAGGGGGCACCCTAACCCCCAAAAAAAGGGGGGCAATGGTTTATTGCAGCGATGGGGGCACCCTAACCCCAAAAGAAAGGGGGGCAATGGTTTATTGCAGCGATGGGGGCACCCTAACCCAAAAAGAAAGGGGGGCAATGGTTTATTGCAGCGATGGGGGCACCCAACTCAAAAAGAAAGGGGGGTAATGGTTTATTGCAGCGATGGGGGCACCCAACTCAAAAAGAAAAGGGGGCACCCTAACCCCCAAAAAAAGGGGGGCAATGGTTTATTGCAGCGATGGGGGCACCCTAACCCAAAAAGAAAGGGGGGCAATGGTTTATTGCAGCGATGGGGGCACCCAACTCAAAAAGAAAGGGGGGCAATGGTTTATTGCAGCGATGGGGGCACCCAACTCAAAAAGAAAAGGGGGCAATGGTTTATTGCAGCGATGGGGGGCACCCTAACCCAAAAAGAAAGGGGGGCAATGGTTTATTGCTGCGATGGGGGCACCCTAACCCAAAAAGAAAGGGGGGAGGGCGCAGTTTGGCATTGTTTGCCCTGGGCGCTGGATGACCTTGTCCTGGCACTGCTGACAGCAAATGTGTCTTGATTGGACGACTGCAGACAGCCAGGGCCGGGACAGGGGGGGACAGGAGGGGTGGCGGCAAATGTGACAGCCAGGGCCGGGACAGGATGGGGGGACAGTAGGGGCGGCTGCCCTGAGCGCAATGGTTTATTGCAGCGATGGGAGCACCCTAACCCAAAAAGAAAGGGGGGGCGTAGTTTGGCATCTTTTGGCCTGGGCCTTGGATGACCTTGTCCTGGCACTGCTGACAGCAAATGTGTCTTGATTGGACAACTGCAGACAGCCTGGGCCGGGACAGGATAGGGGGCAGGAGGGACGGCAGCCTTGGACACAATGGTTTATTGTAGGGATGGGGGCACCCTAACCCAAAAAGAAAGGGGGGCACAGTTTGGATTCTTTTGCCCTGGGCTCTGGATGACCTTGTCCCAACACTGCTGACAGCAAATGTGTCTTGATTGGACGAATGCAAACAGCCAGGGCCCGGCACAGGATGGGGGGCAGGAGGGGAGGCTGCCCTGGGCACAATGGTTTATTGCAGGGATGGGGGGCAGCCTGACCCTAAAAGAAAGGGGGGAGGGCGCAGTTTGGCATCTTCTGCCCTGGGCGCTGGATGACCTTGTCCCAGCAAATGTGTTAAACCTTCCGGTGGGAATTTAGGAGTGAACAATCCATCGATGACCTGCCGATCGCCCATTACATCCGCCCCTAAGACATCTTTACACTCTTTTTTTTTTTCTTTTTATCGAGTCGGGTTGTTGGTGTATTTATGAGTTTTTTTATGTTTAGTTATTTCTTCCCAGTCGATGGATAGGTAATATCCCACCGGGGGCGTCGTTCCCAGCGGGCGCTGTGCTTGTTAATGAGGCCGTGGAGTCGATATGCTCGGGAGGGGGGGGAGGGGCGGGGGTTTAGGTTTGAACAACAAATGGATTTTCCTTTTAATAAACACTGGGACTATCTGCATATAGATGAACATTAATATGACCGGAGGAAGGGATACTAAATAATTCACGGCGATAATCAATATCCGAGGGTCTGGCTATTGTGCGTCTTCAATTTAAAACTGATTAAAGGACGAGACAGTTAAACAAATATTGACCCGGGCCGGCTTGTTACATTGTGTACATTGTGTACATTGTGCCGCCTCCTCACAATGGGGACACAAGGGGGATCGGCTTCATCTTCCATCATCCCAGTAATGGGCCCTTTGTTGGGATCAAGGCGGCCCCTCAATGGACTTTCCTGTATCTAAACATAGGTCATAGGTCAAAGGAGAGATCTTCAAAACAGCGCCCAAAAATCATCAGCTTATTGCGACGTTACGGGGGCCGCGCAAGGACCCCTACATCAGGCATTTGAAAGGGTCCCGCGGGGGGCCCCCAAAATTTAATTATTTACTGCAGGAATGTGATCGATTTAACCACACGCTCTCCGGGGGGAATTTATACATTTTTCACACATATTAAAATCAGCATTTTTTTTGGCTAGAAAATGACTTACGACCCCCAAGCACTATATTTGAAAGCAGAGGCCCTAGAGAATAAAATAGTGGCAATTGCAATTTTTGTTATGTCACATGATATATGTGCTGCCGTACATCGATTGCAACACCAAAATACACTTAAAATATACCCCCCCCCCCCCTCCAGAGCAGCATCTGGCTCTTAACTCTCATATAGTCGACGGCACATATCAGGTCCTCCCATTGACTCTCTCATGAAAAATACATCTTATCAGGGATTTTTTTTTTCTCAGAGAATAGGTGAAGGAACTCAACCACAACCCCCCCCCCCCCAAACCCCCCCTCCTCCCAGGGGTGTGCTATGTGCAAAGTTCTTGGGTGCGCTTGGTACATAGTACAGAGTTCAGGGGTGCACTATGTGCAGAGTTCCGGGGTGCGCTTAGTACATAGTGCAGAGATTAGGGGTGCGCTATGTGCAGAGTTCCGCAGTGCGCTTGGTACATAGTACAGAGATTAGGGGTGCTCTATGTGCAGAGTTACGGGGTGCGCTTGGTACATAGTATAGATATTAGGGGTGTGCCATGTACAGAGTTCCGGGGTGCGCTTGTTACACAGTACAGAGTTTAGGGATGCGCTATGGGCAGAATTCTGCAGTGTGCTTGGTACATAGCACAGAGATAGGGAGTGTGCTACATGCAGAGTTCTTGGGTGTGCTTGGTACATAGTACAGAGTTTAGGGGTGCGCTATGTGCAGAGTTACAGGGTGCGCTTGGTACATAGTACAGAGATTAGGGGTGAGCTACGTGCAGAGTTCTGCAGTGCGCTTGGTACATAGTACAGAGCTTAGGGGTGCGCCATGTGCAGAGTTCCGCATTGCGCTTGGTACATAGTACAGAGTTTAGGGGTGCGCTATGTGCAGAGTTCTTGGGTGCGCTTGGTACATAGTACAGAGATTAGAGGTGTGCTATGTGCAGAGTTTCGGGGTGCGCTTGGTACATAGTACAGAGTTTAGAGTTGCGCTATGTGCAAAGTTCTTGTGTGTGCTTGGTACATAGTACAGCATTTAGGGATGTGCTATGTGCAGAGTTCTTAAGTGTGCTTGGTACATAGTACAGCATTTAGGGATCCACCATGTGCAGAGTTACATGTGTGCTTGGTACATAGTACAGCATTTAGGGATCCACCATGTGCAGAGTTACATGTGTGCTTGGTACATAGTACAGCATTTAGGGATCCACCATGTGCAGAGTTACATGTGTGCTTGGTACATAGTACAGAGTTTAGGGGTGCGCTATGTGCAGAGTTCTTGGGTGTGCTTGGCACATAATACAGAGTCTAGGGATGCACCATGTGCAGAGTTCTTGGGTGTGCTTGGTACATAGTACAGAGTTTTGGGGTGTGCTATATGCAGAATTCTTGGGTGTGCACTTGGTACATAGTACAGAGTTCAGGGATGCGCTATGTGCAGAGTCCTTGGGTGTGCTTGGTACATAGTACAGAGCTTAGGGGTGCGCCATGTGCAGAGTTCTTGGGTGTGCTTGGTACACAGTACAGAATTTCGGGGTGCGCTATGTGCAGAGTTACGGGTGTGCTTGGTACATAGTACAGAGTCTAGGGATGCACTATATGCAGAGTTCTTGGGTGTGCTTGATACATAGTACAGAGTTCAGGGATGCGCTACAAGCAGAGTGGGGGGGGGGCTTCTATGTACGTAATGCAAGGTTCGGGGATGTGTTATACAAGCAGAGTTGGGGGGGGGGGGGGGCTTCTATGTACGTAATGCAAGGTTCGGGGATGTGTTACAAGCAGAGTTGGGGGGGGGGGAGAGGGGGGGGGGGGGGGGCTTCTATGTACGTAAAGCAAGGTTCGGGGGATGTGTTACAAGCAGAGTTGGGGGGGGGGCTTCTATGTACGTAATGCAAGGTTCGGGGGATGTGTTACAAGCAGAGTTGGGGGGGGGGGGCTTCTATGTACGTAATGCAAGGTTCGGGGATGTGTTACAAGCAGAGTTGGGGTGGGGGGGGGGGGGTTTTTATGTACGTAATGCAAGGTTCGGGGATGTGTTACAAGCAGAGTTGGGGGGGGGGGAGGCTTCTATGTACGTAATGCAAGGTTCGGGGATGTGTTACAAGCAGGGGTTGGGGGGGGGGGGGGGCTTCTATGTACGTAATGCAAGGTTCGGGGATGTGTTACAAGCAGAGTTGGGGGGGGGGGGGCTTCTATGTACGTAATGCAAGGTTCGGGGATGTGTTACAAGCAGAGTTTTGGGTTTATGTACGTAATGCAAGGTTCGGGGATGTGTTACAAGCAGAGTTGGGGGGGGGGGGGCTTCTATGTACGTAATGCAAGGTTCGGGGATGTGTTATAAGCAGAGTTGGGGGGGGGGGGGCTTCTATGTACGTAATGCAAGGTTCGGGGATGTGTTACCTGAACCAGAGGTGGTGGAACTGAGTACCACCAAGTTCCAGCAAAAAAAAAAAGCCCTGCATCAAGCACAGCGCCGGGGATTGGAGTGTGGGGAGCCATAAAGCCATATGAGCCCCTTTTTGAACATATAGAGCCTGGACCCCCGTACAGGGGGGGGGGTGGGGCTGCCCCCTTATCAGCGGCCCTGCAGCACCCACCAGATTCAAACCACCTCCAGGAATGCGTGAGATGGGAATGTTCTCCTCGATCTATCTCATCATAGAACACATGGACCACAACCTCGGCTTTGTCTTTCCTCCAGGTGGAGGATAATAACAACTTCCTCAAGCCAGGTGTTCTCAGGGAACTTTCTTCCTATAGGAACACATGTAATTATATCATTTTACACGCAAAGTTTCCTTTTATTTTGTTCCCCCGGCTGAGTTATTTCTAAACCATTTCCCGGAGACGTTGGCGGCATCGCGCTATTTTAGTTTCACCCAAATACATCTACATATCAATTCCGAGATGAATCCGAAGAAGTTGGTTTAATTGGAGAGACAACAACGTGCACCATCCCAATGATGTGTAACCACTTAGCTGCCTACCACCCTATAGCAGTTTTACTGGTACAAAGCGGCAGCTGTGTACAGGATCACATATATACAGTATCTCACAAAAGTAAGTACACCCCTCACATTTTCGTAAATCTTTTCTTGTATCTTTTCATGTGACAACACTGAAGAAATGACACTTTGTATCTACAATGTTGTCTAGTGAGTGTGCAGATTGTATAACAGTGTACATTTGTGGCCCCCTCAAAATAACTCAACACACAGCCATTAATGTCTAAACCGCTGGCAACAAAAGTGAGTACACCCCTAAGTGAAAATGTCCAAATTGGGCCCAAAGTGTCAATATTTTGTGTGGCCGCCATTATTTTTAACCATCTTGGGCATGGAGGTCACCAGAGCTTCACAGGTTGCCACTGGAGTCCTCTTCCCCCTCCTCCATGACAATGGTGCATACTAGCTTATTATGGGTCAGGCTCAGGGTTTTATTTCAATAACTTAGACTATTGTGTTCTGTTCCATCACATATACCGTATTTATCGGGGTATTGCGCGCTCCGGCGTATAGCGCGCACCCCTAAAGTGGACCCGCATTCCTGTGGAAAAAAGATGTTTGTACTTACAGTTTTGGTGTCTTGCGCAGCGTCCATCGGCGGCCTTGTCGGGTCCGGCGTCCGTCTGCGGCTTCGGGTGTCCTTTTCGTGGGGTCCGGCGTTCTTCTGCGGCGTCCTCCCCACTCGATCCCCGCTTTCCCACGCCGAGTTTGAATACTGCGCCTGCATATACCGAGCGCAGTACACTCTTGTATAGTCGGGCAGGCTCGGCTACTCTCGTGCTCACGTCCTGTACGTCCAAGACGTGAGCGCGAGAGGAGCCGAGCCTGCCCGACTATCAGTGGCGCCTGGTGCTCAAAATTTTTAAACCAGCCACTGTGCCATCCATTGTCACCACTGTGCCATGCCATTATCCAGCCACTGTGCCATCCATTGTCACCACGGTGCCATGCCATTAAACCAGCCACTGTGCCATCCATTGTCACCACTGTGCCCATGGTCGCCGCTGTGCCAATTGTCCCCACTGTGCCCTGTAAATTGCTTTCTCCCCCCCCCCCCTTGCCTGGCACTTACCTTTACTGGAGTCAGGCATCCACGTCCCACGATGTCTTCTCCCGCCCTCGATGGACTGGACAGGTGTCTCAGCCGATCAGGTTACCGGTAGCCAGAACCGGCCAACCTGATTGGCTGAGACGCCTGTCATCTTATCCAAGGGGCGTACAGTCTGTGCGCTCCGAGAATAAGCTTCCGGGACCCGAGGGCTGTACTGGGAAAGCCTATCAGAGCTGTTGGCTCTGATAGACATTTCCGTACAGCCAACCAGCTGGCGTTATTCAGATGGCCGGACATGAGCGCCGACCATCTGAATAACAGCGGCAGCGGCGATAATAACATAGATTTGTGCAATGCATCAATCTATGTTATTAGACTCAGTGACGGTGAGAGCCAGAGGGGGCGGCGTTCCAGCGCCCTCTATGGACGAACCGCCACTGCTGACTATACACGAGTGTACTGCGCTCGGTATAGGCAGGCGCAGTATTCAAACTCGGCGCGGGAAAGCGGGTATCGGCGTATATCGCGCACCCACGATTTTGCCCTGATTTTCAGGGAAAAAAAGTGTGCGGTATACGCCAATAAATACGGTAATTCAGATTAAAAAAACGTTGAATTAAAGGCTGTAATGTAACAAAATAGGTAAAAAGCCAAGGGGGGGGGGGGATACTTTTGCAAGGTACTGTATGCGGACCTCATTGGTGAGGTGCCACTTTCCTCATTAGTGCCCTGCAGGTGCTGCAGCTGATTGATAATTAGGAAACCACTCCCATTAGACTCCCTTTCCTACAGGGACACAGACGAACACACAGGGATTTCTCAACAAAAGTGGAGTTCTGCTTTAAATTTCACAACTGGGAAGATAGAAATACTAATCCTTTGGCAGATAAAACAGCTCCCATAAGTTTATTTCATCTGTATATTTAGCAGTTTGCCTGGAGAAGAGCTTTAATATGACATGACTCTACAATAAGAGAATACATAAATGCACATCAGTTAAGAAGAATTATTGCTGAGCTTCCTTTGCAAACATATGCTGAGGATATCCCGGCAGGGGGTATGGTGAAGACGGACTCAGCAGGGAACACAGTGCATTGTGGTTTGTGCATTCTATAAGTCGGCGATTTTGCTGGTTCATTGACGAGTCCTGTTGGTTGGGACTAGGGTTGTCCCGATACCGATACCAGTATTGGTATCGGGACCGCGATACCAAAATAGAATACTTTTTCCGTCCCCCCCCCCCCTGCCGCTGCCCCCGAACGCCACCGAACACTGCCGCCGCATCGAAACCCGCCGTCGCATGGGTTAAACATTGTGCGGGAACATCACAGCATTCATTTGAATAGCTGTAGTGTTCCCGCCCGTATAGACACTCCCCCTTGCTCGGGATTGGATGGGTGATCGTGATCTGTCCAATCCCGAGCAAGGGGGAGTGTCTATACGGGCGGGAACACTACAGCTATTCAAATGAATGGCTGCATATATGGGTGACATGGCTGCATTTGTGGGTGACATCAGAGTGCCCCATCAGCAGCCCCCTTACATCAGAGTGCCATATCAGCAGCCCCCTTACATCAGAGTGTCCCATCAGCAGCCCCCTTACATCACTGCACCTGACCGGCCCACTGAGCCATTGGACCACCGGGAAACTCCCAGGTGTCCCCCGATGGCCAGTACATGCCTGCCACCGAGCCATGCCGTGGGGGCATGGCCTGGCAGGAGCCCAGGCTGAGGTTGTCTCTCTCATACCAACATAGGACTCAGTGGATGCCCGGCACCAGGGATCTTTCCTCTCTTCATTCCAGTGACTATAGGAGCTAGGATGAGCTCCATCCCTTGCTAGCACTCCTGCAGTGGATGCAGCATCACCCACATCCCTCCCTATAGTTGTTAAAATTTAGTTGGCTTGGACATCTCGAAAATTAATCAAAAATAGTGATCGAGCCTTAACGGCACACTAAACAAGCCATGGGACCCAGGACCGGGACAAGGGGGTGTGCAGAAGGGATGGCTGCCCTGGGAACTGTGGTATCATGTGAGGTGGGGGGATCACTGCGAGGAGATGGGAGGGGGAAGTTGGAGGGTGGCAGAACATAAGAATTGTTTTTGGAGGGGATAATAAGAGGGGTGCCAGGAATTGTTATTTGGGGGATTTGTGTTGGGAGGGGCAATGGGGGAAGAAAATGTGTGCTAGGAGAAAGGATTTGGGGGGTATGTGCTAGAAGAGGGTATTTAGGAGGAGGGTGGGAGTGGCCGGTTTAGGCTCTCAGCAGCTCGCTGAGAGCCTGAGCCGGGTGCCGGTCCAGGCATGTGGACAGATCCTGATCATATGGTCACATTCTTTCCCGAGCCGGGACCACCTCTATGACGTTATGACAGTGGGTTTCAGCCCGCTGTCTGCTGAAAACAAGTCACAAGAGTACAGAATGAGCCACACTCCTGTGATCTGCAGAAGTACAGCCAAACAAGCTTTCCCTGTACTTCTCCTTTAACTCATCACCATATTAGGTCATTGACATCAGATGAGATGCTTTTTACATTGCTGGAGGTTTTGGTGGGAAAATGGCCATAATAGGGGGCATGGCCTAGCGGGAGCCCAGGCTGAGGTTGTCTCTCTCATACTACCATAGGACTCTGTGGATGAGTGGCACCAGGGATCTTTCCTCTCTTTCTTCCAGTGAAAGTTGGAGCTGGGACAAGCTCCATCCCTTGCTGGCACTCCTGCAGTGGATGCAGCATCACCCACACCCCTCCCCATAGTGATCGAGCCTGAGCAGCACACGAAACCAACCATGGGACTCAGGACTGCGACAAGGGGTGGACAGAAAGGGCGGCTGCTCTGGACACTGTGGTATCATGTGAGGTCGGGGGGGGGGGGGTGCACCATGAGGAGATGGGAGGGGGGACTTGTGTTGGGAGGGGGAAGTTGGAGGGTGGCAGAGGAGAAGAATTGTTTTAAGAATTGTTTTAAGAGGGGTGCCAGGAATTATTATTTGTGGAGATTTGTGTTGGGAGGGGGAATGGGGGAAGAAAATGTGTGCTAGGAGAAGTGATTTGGGGGGTTTGTGCTAGAAGAGGCGATAGAGGAGGTGGGTGGGATTGGCCGGCTCAGGCTCTCAAGCAGCTCGCTGAGAGGCTGAGCTGGGTGGCAGTCAAGGCATGTGAGCGGCTTCCAACCATATGGTCACAATCTTTCCCGAGCCTGGACCGGCTCTATGACCTCATCCGACGGTGGGCTTCAGCCCGCTGTCTGCTGAAAACAGGTCACAGGAGTGCAGAATGAGCCACACTGTGATCTGCAGGAGAAGTACAGCCAAACAAGCTTTTCCGTACTTCTCCTTTAACAAATCACTAGTCATGAGCATATTTGGTCATCATCTGAGATACTTTCTACATTACCACAGTGCTGGAGGTTTTGGTGGTAAAATAGCCATAATAGGGGGGGGCCTGGCCTGGCGGGAGCCCAGGCTGAGGTTGTCTCTCTCATACTACCATAGCTCTCAGTGGATGTGCGGCACCAGGGATCTTTCCTCTCTTCCTTCCAGTGAAGGTTGGAGCTGGGACAAGCTCCATCCCTTGCTGGCACTCCTGCAGTGGATGCAGCATCACCCACACCCCTCCCCATAGTGATCGAGCCTGAGCAGCACACTAAACAAACCATGGGACCCAGGACTGGGACAAGGGGTGGACAGAAAGGGAAGCCGCTCTGGACACTGTGGTATCATGTGAGGTGAGGGGGCACCATGATGAGATGGGAGGGGGGATGTGTGTTGGGAGGGGGAAGTTGGAGGGCGGCAGAGGATTAGAAGGGGTGTCAGGAATAGTGATTTGGGGGATTTGTGTTGGGAGGGGGAATGGGGGAAGAAAATGTCTGTTAGGAGAAAGGATTTGGGGGGTTTGTGCTAGAAGAGGTGATAGAGGAGGTGGGTGGGAGTGGCCAGCTCAGGCTCTCAAGCAGCTCACTGAGAGGCTGAGCCGGGTGGCAGTCCAGGCATGTGGGCAGATCCAGACCATATGGTCACGATCCTTCCCGAGCCTGGACCGGCACTGTGGTATCATGTGAGGTCGGGGGGGGAGGCACCATGAGGAGATGGGAGGGGGGACTTGTGTCGGAAAGGGGGAAGTTGGAGGGTGGCAGAGGATAAGAATTGTTTTAGAAGGGGTGTCAGGAATGCTGATTTAGGTTGGGAGGGAAGAAAATGTGTGGTAAGAGGAGAGATTTGGGGATTTGTGCTAGAAGAGGTGATAAAGGAGGGGGGTGGGAGTGGCCGCCTCAGGCTCTCAGCAGCTCGCTAAGAGCCTGAGCCGGTTGCCCTCCCAGGCCCTCCCAACCATATGGTCGCAATCTTTCCCGAGCCTGGACTGGCTCTATAAAGTCATGACAGTGGGCTTCAGCCCGCTGTCTGCTGAAAATGGTTCACAGGAGTGCAGTACAAGCTGCACTCCTGTGATCCGCAGGAGTAGTACAGCCAAACAAGCTTTTCCCGTACTTCTCCTTTAACTCATCACTAGTCATGAGCCTATTTGGTCATCAGCTGAGATCCTTTCTACATTACCGCAGTGCCGGAGGTTTTGGCAGGCAAATGGCCATGATATTATGAGAGGTCTGTGAACAGCGAATGGGGCTCCAAACCGAACCTGAATCTCACCCGGTAACGTCTCTAGCAGTTAATGTCCCAGATCACGGAGAGAAGTTTTCCCGGCAGACTCTTGCCTACTTCCCGGGATCCCCAGGAAAGAATTACAATCTTCAGAAGGTTCTGTCTTTATTTAGCCCATTTGTTATGTTTGTGTTTCCTCTGACAGTCTCCATCACTCAGCGGGTTCCTCCGCTGAAGGTTTTTGCTTATTGTCAGGGCCGCAGCGTATCAATCATATCTTTGAGGCCGTTTGGTGGGGCGGGCAGAGCGGGGAGCCTCATGCGGGGAGAAGTGCCCATGGCACCGGCAAGATGAAGATGTCAGATGGAGACCGGGGAGAGAGAGAAGCAGGGCACCAGCAGATATTATTAGACTAATATTTCCTCGTCCATGGCACATCGCAGTGTCCCCATACCGCGCCTTGGGGTGGCTGACTGCAGTTTACAGCTGGTGATTAAAGGTGGACGCCGGCGATGTGGTTTGTTTAACGTCGAAGCTCCTGCAAATCTGGATCTCATTGCATCAGCTTAAAGGGAAACTCAATCCCCTTCTAGTCAGCTGTATGTATGCAAGGATTATGGATATCTCTTAAGCCGCACATCGAAGCAAGCCCACTCGTGATGGTATGTGGCCATCTCAGCCTGGGGTCCCGCCAGGCCCCACCCCCAATTCACTCCGCCCCTTGGAGCTTAAAGTAGAACTATATGCAAAACTTTTTTTTTCTTTTTCATTTTGTATAGAGTAAGGTGGCGTACACACGACCGAGTTTCTCGGCAGAATCCAGCTAGAACCTCAATGGGAGATCTATTCTGCTGAGGAAACCGGTCGTGTGTACACTTTTCGCCGAGCAACCCGTCGAGCCAAAAAGAGAGCATGTTCTCCATTTCCTCGTTGTTCAATGGGAAAATTTGGCTCGACGAGCTTTTTGACTGCTGAACTAGGAACTCGATGAGTTTCGCCCGACGAGTTTCTCGGTCGTGTGTACGCCGCCTAAGGGGGTGTTTTAACCCCTGTCAGATTTTTTTCCCCGCCATCTGTGTCCCATTGCAGAGATTTTCCATCGCTTCCTGTCCCATAGACCAACAGGAAGCGAGAGCAAATCCCTGCAAATTAAGGGAATCCGTTGGAGACCCCCCCTCCCCAGATCACCAGAACTGGTGCCCCCATTGGAATATTTCCCCTTTATTACTTCTCTGGGAACAACCCAAAATTTGGGATTCTCTTTTACTTTCACTTATAGTGATAATGGTAAACCGGCAGCGGCGGCCCGTCCATAAGGGGCGCTGCCCCCCTAATTTCTATGCGCCCAACCCCTAATCTCCAGTTTTTGTAAAGCACATGATTAGAGCCAAAAGCTTTAAAAAGGGTGAGCTTGGGGCAGAGCACTGCACCCTGAACTCATAAACTCTTGACCATTGCGAATCGACATTCGTTATTGTCCTTCTCAGTGGAGGCTGGTGCTTAAAATTTTTGGGGGGGCGCAAACAAACTGAAAAATTCTGAAACAAAAAACATCAATTGCAGCCTCACTGTGCCCATGAAACGGAGCCACCGTGCCCATCAAATGCAGCCACTGTGCCCATCAATTGCAGCCACTGTGCCCATCAATTGCAGCCACTGTGCCCATCAATTGCAGCCACTGTGCCCATCAATTGCAGCCACTGTGCCATCAATTGCAGCCACTGTGCCCATTGAACGCAGCTACTGTGCCCATCAATTGCAGCCACTGTGCCCATCAATTGCAGCCACTGTGCCATCAATTGCAGCCACTGTGCCATCAATTGCAGCCACTGTGCCCACTGAACACAGCTATTGTGCCCATCAATTGCAGCCACTGTGCCCATTAAATGCTGCCACTGTGCCATCCAATGCTCCCTTCCTTTCCTATGATTGGACGCCTGGTCCAATCACAACGCCTGACGTTTCAGCCAATCAGGTGACAGGTAACAGACCCGAGCACCTAATTGGTGGAGATGCGGTTCAGAGAATATTCATTCAACCAGCCGATCTAACACAGCTGGGTGAACTGCGAGCGTCAAGCATGGGTGCTCACAGGTCACCGTTTTTGACACGTCTATTAGAGCCTATGGCTTTAATCAGGTGCTTCAAAAACACCTCCCGCCAGGGCTGTCTTAATGAGAGGGCACACCTGGGCACTGCCCAGGGGCCCCAGCTGCATAGGGGGCCCCTGCACTTTCCCCAGAGCAGCTTGTCCTTGAGCCCACGCTGCCCCAAAATTAGGGGCCCCATGGTAGCACTGAGAGTGATAGATACACAGGGGAGGCAGTCTGCCTCCTACCTCCTTGATGTCTGTTTACCTGCAATGTCATTGTTGTAGGGGCCCCAGAGCATTTCTTTGCCCAGGGGCCCATGATGCTATTAAGGCGAGGCTCCCGCCACTGTAATTCAGGTGCCCGGTGCCTGAAAATGGTCGGTCATGGATAGATTCATGCTATAATTCTATCAATAGGTGATAAAGTGGGTGGCAGGAGAGAGGGGGCGGCGCCCATGCGCCCCTTATGGATGCACCCCCACTGACTAATACTCTTGATTTCTTATTTTTTTTCTTGAGGATTAAACTGAGACCTCATTGCAAACAGAACAGGTGTCAGTTACATGTCTGTCAGCAAGCATATAGCAAGTCAGCTTTTTATGCCCAGTGTAAATAAATCATGGAGACAATGAGCAGAGGACAGGACTGGACCGGGACAAAAATTTGGCCCTGGCCTTCATCCAGACCAGCCCATTTGAATTTTGTTAACACACACAAAAACAGTATATAAACTATACTTCATGGTCCCCAGAGAACCTCCCCCTTATATCAGGGTCCCCAGAGAGAGGGTGGGCAGTGAGAGATGATGTATTCTCTCTGCTCTCTCGCCCCCCGCCCCCCCCTGGCTCTCCCGTGCTGCATGCCCACTCTCCAGCTCTCCTGTGCTGCACGCCTTTACAACTGCAGAGAGGCCACGACCCTGAGGTGGCCCATGGGCCTGTGATTGGGGACCCCTGGGACTTGGCAGTATGGGCCCAAGATTCAGGGCTATAGCCCCAAAATCTACCCCCTAGCGATGCCACTGGATGTCACTGAAACCGGCCCACTGAGACATCGACCCACCGGGAAACTCCTGGTAGTCCCAATGGCCAGTACATGCCTGGCAGAGGATAGAATTTCACTTTATATAAGATTTAATGCAAGGATAGAGAAAAGCAGCAGTGTAGCATTTCCTTGCGGCAGATAAGAAACTCACATCTCCTCCATGTCAGCAAGTCAGAGCTTCATAATACAGATAGCATAACTTTTACTTCCAGCTTGCTGTTCTATCACATGACCATTGTATAACAGATGATCCATACTTCCCACATACCTTTCCAGGCCCACCCCAACTCCGTTCCCCTTACCATTACTTGCCATTACTATTGGCCATAGCAGCCTCTTTATTAACAATTCTGGCTCCCCAAGTAACCAAGATAATCACACACAAATCTGTTGCTGTCCGGCATCACTGGGGGGGTGGGTGACGATGATGTCAGCAAGAGCAATTTGGCCACAACCACTGTTTGCTGCGGCACGCTATGCACGCCACATTCCTACTCTCCTTGGGGCACCAAAAGTGTTCGGGTTTGGCTTGAAGAAAAGGTGGCAACCCTACCGTGCTCCTTTTACCAAGTTTCAGCTAAACCAATGTTAGCTGGAATATACAACTCTTCCTTATTTGAGGTTTCTTCCTTCACCCGCAAAGACCAATAGTGTTGCTCACGAATATTCGCATTGCGAATATTCGCTACGAATATTGCATATTCGAGTATTCGCGAATAACTCGAATATTGCGGCGAATATTCGTATTTTTTCAAATTTATTTTTAAAACAGATCACATCCTAGTGATCTCCATCGACATCTAAAAGGATTGTTGGTATGATTAGAGACCCTGGGCCGAGTAGCTGATGCGATTCTTTTATGTTGCCGAAAATTCGCATTGCAAATTTTCGGCAACATAAAAGAATCGCATCAGCTACTCGGCCCTTCTTTTGCATCAGAGCCAATCAGAATAACTCGAATATTCGGCAACAGGAATATTGTGCGATTATCTTCTCCGCCCTTCTTTTGCATCAAAGCCAATCAGAATAACTCGAATATTCGGCAAAAGGAATATTGCGCGATATTCCTTTTGCCGAATATTCGAGTTATTCTGATTGGCTCTGATGCAAAAGAAGGGCGGAGAAGATAATCGCGCAATAGGAATATTGCGCGATTATCTTCTCCGCCCTTCTTTTGCCCCCTTATTCTCCTTTCTTTTAAGTAGAGTTAGTGTAGAGTTAGTGTTTAGTGCATATTAGTTTAGTAATACAGGAAATGATCTCCGTTTATGAGAATTTCGCAATCATTTTCGCAAATTTTTTTTTGGATAAAATATCACGAATATTCGATATTAGCGAATATTCGCGAATATTCTTCTATATATTCGCGCAATATCGCAAAATCGAATATGGCGTATTCCGCTCAACACTAAAGACCAACACCCGCCAACTGCCACGACATCCAAGGATCCAACCCGCTCTGTGAAAGAAAATGGGTAACGAGAGACAACCCCAATAACTCCTATAACCAGGGAGGGTGGGTGGGAAGCTCTCTCCTCCCGCAGACACCGGAGCTGGGGAGTCCCTGCTGACTCCTCCTCCTACAGCCAGGGCCGCCATCAGGGGGGTACAGGCATTACACCTGTTAGGTCCGACTTCACCATGCTGATCGCACTCTGTCTCATTCCTCTGAGCAGGGAAACCAGAAGTGACGCCAATGCTCCGAGGGACAGCACCACCAATCAAAGACAAGGCAAGACAATAGACATCACACTTCTCATAGTGCACTGTGTACGGCACCCGAACATTGCACTTAAAGAACCTTTTTTATTTTTATAATTTTTTTAAAGGGCCCTTTTTTGTGACTAAGGTGCCCCCTATGGATGGGCCACCACTAGTCTTCCTGCTTCTCCTCCTGGCTAATCAGGACAGGAAGCGGGTACTGAGACCAGATTGGCAGGGAGGTCAAGCGACCGGATTGGGCGGGAGGAGAAGCCGGGGAAGCCACTAAAGCTGCTCGGGAACCAGATGGGGTAAGTGCGGGGCTGGCGGGCTTGCGAGTGGGGCTGGTGAGCAGGGGGGTGTTTGCCCCTCCCCCCAAAAAAATGGAGCACCAGCTGCCACTGTAAGCTGTACAAATAGAGAGGGTGAATCTCCTTAATGGAGGTGCAGACAGCAATAACAACTGGCAAGCATTCTAATCCCTCTGCACTCCAGGGCCACCATCAGGAATTTTGGGGCCCCTTACACAGCTTCTGCCACCTGAAGTTGACAAGCAGGGGGGCTGCTGCAAATTGAGAAGCTGGGGGGGGGGGGGGCCTTTACAAAAAAAAGAAGAAATAAAGAAAAAAATATATATATATAAAATAAATTATAAAAAATAAGGGGGTAGCCATCCGGGGCCCTGGGGATCTCTGGGCCCTTTAATAAAAAGAAACCGCTGGGCCCTTTAAATAAAAAAAATAAAAAATAAATATATATATACAAAAATTAAAAAATAAACATTTATAAAAAATACATAAAAAAAGGGGGGATTGCCATCTGGGGCCCTGGGGACCTCTGGGCCTTTAAATAAAAAATAAAAATAAACAAAAATAAAAAATAAACATTTATAAAAAAAAAAGGGGGTGGGGGTTGCCAGATGGGGCCATGGGGACCTCTGAGCCCTTTAATAATATATATATATATATATATTAAAATATATATATATGCATTTTTTTTTTATATAAAAAAGGGGGACCTCTGGGCCCTTTAATAATAATAATAATAATAATAAATAAATATATATATATAAAAATAAAATATATATATATTTTTAAAGGGGGTTGCCATCCTTACAGGTGTACTGCCTGTAGCCCCCCTGATGGCGGCCCTGCTGCACTCTATCCAGAGGGATATATAGGCTTATACTCGAGTCAAAAAGTTTTTCCATTTTTTTGTGGTAAAATTAGGTGCCTCAGCTTATATTTGGGTCGGCTTATACTCGAGTATATACGGTGTATGCTTGAGCTTTAGGGTGCACACCCTCTTGCAGTGGGCTGCAAACACCTATGATTATCTGCTTTAGATTACTGGCTAGATGTGAACTTATAAAGGGGTCCGTCCTTCAGACCTCTAACCTGTCTGGTCCCTTTCCTTACCCCCCCCCCCCCCCAGCTTATCTCACTTTCTCTGACTTCCAAAAGTGTCAGAGTCAAGCTTACACTGTATTAAACCAACAATGCCCATTCCTACATCATTGCACAGCTCTTATTATGAGTGAAATCAGAGGACAGGAGCCGCCCGGTACAAATGTACAAGACTGAAGGCCGGCTTCAGTGGAAAGCTTTATCTGCCTTTGATATCCCGTGATTTAATTTAATTTAATGTTTTCAAGTGTAAAAAAGAAATCAGCATTATAGACACCCAGAGAGGTTCTCATCTAATTCTTCTGTCCGCAGAACAATGGAAACGGTGACAATGCGCGGCGGGAATTTGGCAGATATGAAAACAAATGGAGTCGTCTGTCAGGTTCAGTTCCCTCCCCAAATATATTCTCCTCATTCGCATCGCGTTGTTGCCGTCCTCTCCTGATTGTCACGGAGACCTTGTGTTTTTCCATGGCGCCGCGTCCTAATACGGTTTATAATCTTCCCGTCTTCCATTCACAATACAATTCTGACACCGCGGCTTTGTTTAGAGGGGATAAAAGAGAAAAATGCCATTAAAACCCGAACATTTCGCTCTTTGCAGAAATCTCTGTTCTGCTTCAGCTCTATCTCTGACAGATGTGCAGCAAAAGAAGCGCTCGGCGCCCTTCCCGGCACACGGCGGCAGCTGCTCGGCGCATTCCGGCACGTGGAATACGGTCCCAGAATGGAAGAAAAATGCTAAACTCATTACACTCTGTTCTGTGTAATTACATGAAATCCGGGAATGAGATTATTCTGAGACATAAATTAGAGGCTGAAAGGGTTAACAACAGGTGGGCATATCTTATAATAAGGAGACATTCACTTGTTGGCTTAGCTGGAGAATTCCCAATAGAGAGACAGAAAGAGGGAGAGAGAAAGCGAGAAAGAGAGAGAGAGAGAGAGAGAGAGAGAGCAAAATAAATAAAGGGGGAGGGAGAGAGAGAAAAAAGAGAGAGGAAAAGAGAGAAAGAAAGAGATGGAGAGGGAGAGAGAGAGAGAGAAAAAGGAGAGATAGAGGAAAGAGAGAGAGAGAGAAAAAGGAGAGATAGAGGAAAGAGAGAAAGAGAGAGAGAGAGAAAACGAGGGGGGAGGGAGAGAGAGAAAAAAAAAGAGAGAGAGAGAGATAAAGAAAGAGAGGGGGAAGGAGAGAGAGAAAATGAGAGAGGAAAAGAGAGAGGAAAAGAGAGAGAGAGAGGAGAAACAAAGAGAGGGCGAAAGAGGGGGAGAAAGAGAGAGGAGGAGAAAGGGAGAGAGAGAAGGAGAGCTAGAAAGAGAAAGACTGAGACAGAGATAGAGAAGGAGTGAGAGAGAGAGAGAAAGAGGATGAAAGAGAGAAAGAAAGAGAGGGAGATAAGAAGAGAGAGAGAGAAGAAGAGCTAGATAGAGAAAGAACGAGAGAGAGAGAAATAGGGTGAAAGAAAGAAAGAGAGGGAGAGAGAGAAACAGAAAAAGAAAGAAAGAAAGAAACCAGCCTAAAGCATTGAGCAGGGCCCAGCCAATCCCTGGGGAGATGTGCCCGGATGGTGACTGGGGAGTTGTTAAAAAGTTTGGAGCCCTGAGGAGATCCTTCTCCCTTCTGAGAGAATGGATCAGTCAGCCGGAAGGAGGAGCCTGTAAGCCCCGGACCATTTTGCTGGTCAAAGACCAGGCCACTTTCGGCGATTCGGCACCGCGTCGCTTTAACTGACAATTGCGCGGTCGGGCGACGTGGCTCCCAAACAAAATTGGCGTCCTTTTTCCCCCACAAATAGAGATTTCTTTTGGTGGTATTTGATCACCTGTGTGTTTTAAATTTTTTGCGCTATAAACAAAAATAGAGCGACAATTTTGAAAAAAAAATATATATATTTTGTGCTTTTTGCTATAATAAATATCCCCAAAAAAAATATATTTCTTTTTCCCTCAGTTTAGGCCGATACGTATTCTTCTACATATTTTTGGTAAAAAAAATCGCAATAAGCGTTTATCGATTGGTTTGCGCACAGGGGCGGACTGACCATTCGGGCACTCGGGCACTGCCCGAGGGCCCCATGCCACTAGGGGGCCCCATCAGGATTGCCAGCCTCAGTAAAAGCAGGGACAGTATGTAAAAATCTGTGTTTTAAAAATAATCCAAGATTATAGCTGCCCCGCCTCCCCAGTACCCTTTCAGTGTGTGTATGTATACTGCGTGTGTATACTGTATGTGTGTGTATACGGTGTGGAACCATACTCTATTGTCTGGGGGCCCCATAATCTCCTATTGCCCGGGGGCCCCATAATCTCCTATTGCCCGGGGGCCCCATGAGTTGTCAGTCCACCCCTGTTTGCGCAAATGTTATAGCAGCTACAAACTAGGGGGTAGTTTTATGACATTTTTATAAAAATATTTTTACTAGTAATGGCGGCGATCAGCGATTTTTATCGTGACTGCGACTTTATGGCGAACAACATCAGACACTTTTGACACATTTTTGGGACCATTGTAATTTTTACAGCGATCAGTGCTATAAAAAAATGCACTGATTACTGTAAAAATTTCACTGGCAGTGAAGGGGTTAACCACTAGGTGGCGCTGCAGAGAGTTAAGTCAGTACTAGGGAGTAATTCTTATTGTTAGGGGGCGTGGCTACACGTGACATGTCATTGATGACTGATCACGGGGGGGAACAGCCATCTGTGACAGTGTCACTAGGCAGAATAGGGGAATGCCTTGTTTACAAAGGCATCCCCTTATTCTGCCTTTGCTGACCGCAGTCGCGGGCCGCCCGGGAACACTGAGTTCCCGGGGGCCCGCGAGCACGCTCACAAGGCACGTGTGGGGGACGCGCGCCCCGGACAGCTGGGGGAAAATTTAAAGGGACGTACAGGTACGCCCAGGGATTTTTTCTCAAACAATAGGTGCTGGAACTCAACCACGACCCCCCCAAAACCCCTCAACCCACACACACCCGCCAAATCTCATCAAATAGTGAGTGTGGTCATTTAAATTTCACGAACAGTAGGAGGGTCTTAAAGGGGCACTAAATGCCAGAGTGCAGAGCTGTCACTTGTAAACACAGGAACCGGACTTCTGTGTTTACAAGTGATTGTGGTGTGCATCCCCCTAAGGGTCTAAACTAGAGGTGGTGGAACTGAGTTCCACCAAGTTCCCCCTAAAAAAAAGCCCTGGGTACGCCAATGTGCCTGCCCGTGCCATTGTGTCAACGTACATCTGCATGTGGCGGTGGGCAAGTGGTTAAACTTGCTGCATTTACACACAGAAGTTTGCTTTAAGAAGAAAGAGTTTGTTACAATGTTTCATGGTGTTACAAACTTGGTAGACTGCCTAGATTTTTCTTTACACACAGAAGTTTATCCCTTTGATCCAAGAAGGAAGTTGGTTACAATGTTTCCTGTTGTTACAAACTTGGCAGACTGCCCATATATTTTCTTTACACACAGAAGTTTATTGTCATGGATATGCAATAATGTCTGGTAGCTTACCTTCTCCTCCATGTGTCCATTAGAGGCCTGACTCTCTTTCTGGCTGCCTTTTATCATCTCTCCTCCCTGTATGGCCCCACCCCAGGCCATCCCAAGAAGTCTATATTAACTGTTGCACTGCAGGTCTGCTTTGCTGTTCAACTTTGTTCCTGTCTGCCGTGTGCGAAGTTAACCTTTCTGTGTACCGATTTTAACTCGTCTCTGACTATTCCTGTTTGCCTGTGACCCTGACCTTTGGCCTGTCCCTTGGTTACCCTTGTCTGCCTGTTGCCCCAAACTTGGCTTACCCATCACTATCCCTTGTGTTCTGAGTGGCTGCTTCCCCTCTCTCCCTACGGAGCGTTACAATGTTTCCTTTCAAAAACTTGGCAGACTGCCCAGATTTTTTCTTTACACACACACAGAAGTTTATCCCTTTGATCTAAGAAGGAAGCATTAGTTACAATTAGAGTTGAGCGGACACCTGGATGTTCGGGTTCGGCGGGTTCGGCCGAACTTCGGAAAAAAGTCCGGGTTCGGGACCCGAACTTGACCCGAACCCGAACCCCATTGAAGTCAATGGGGACTCAAATTTTTGACTACTAAAATGTCTCTAAAAAACTAAGGGAAAGGGCTAGAGCGCTGCAAATGGCAGCAAAATGTTAGTAAGAGCATGGCAAGTACACTGCAATCAAATGTGGATAGGGAAATAACTTAAAATAACATAAAATACATTTAAAAAAAAATTGTGACAAGCAGGAACCTTCACCGATGATGGGACACTATTCCTCCCACTGATACCAATGAGGGGCCACTATTTCTCCCACTGACACAATGATGGGGCACTTTTCCTCCCAATGATACCAATGATGGGGCACTATTTCTCCCACTGACACAAATGATGGGACACTATTCCTACCAATGATACCAATGATGGGACACTATTCCTCCCACTGATACCAATGATGCAGCACTATTTCTCCCACTGACACAAATGATGGGACACTATTCCTCCCACTGATACCAATGATGGGACACTATTCCTACCAATGATACCAATGATGGGACACTATTCCTCCCACTGATACCAATGATGCGGCACTATTTCTCCCACTGACACTAATGATGGGACACTATTCCTACCAATGATACCAATGATGGGACACTATTCCTCCCACTGATACCAATGATGCGGCACTATTTCTCCCACTGACACTAATGATGGGACACTATTCCTGCCAATGATATCAATGATGGGACACTATTCCTCCCACTGATACCAATGATGGGACACTATTCCTCCCACTGACACTAATGATGGGACACTATTCCTCCCACTGATACCAATGATGGGACACTATTTCTCCCACTGACACAAATGATGGGACACTATTCCTCCCAATGATACCAATGATGGGAGACTATTCCTCCCACTGATACCAATGATGTGGCACTATTTCTCCCACTGACACAAATGATGGGACACTATTCCTCCCACTGATACCAATGATGGGACACTATTCCTACCAATGATACCAATGATGGGACACTATTCCTCCCACTGATACCAATGATGCGGCACTATTTCTCCCACTGACACTAATGATGGGACACTATTCCTGCCAATGATATCAATGATGGGACACTATTCCTCCCACTGATACCAATGATGTGGCACTATTTCTCCCACTGACACTAATGATGGGACACTATTCCTACCAATGATACCAATGATGGGACACTATTCCTCCCACTGATACCAATGATGGGACACTATTCTGGTGCAATTAGATTTGTGAAGAAGGACTGACTCCTAACTAATTCTCTCCCTATAAGCACAATCAGGAACCTTTCCCTACAGTAGCTAATGCAGAGTATGTTACAGGAACATATGCAATGCTGGTGCAATATGCAGAGTATCTGACAGGAACATATGCAGTGCTGGTGCAATATGCAGAGTATCTGACAGGAACATATGCAATGCTGGTGCAATATGCAGAGTATCTGACAGGAACATATGCAATGCTGCTGCAATTAGATCTGTGAAGTAGGACTCCTAACTAATTCTCTCCCTATAAGCACAATCAGGAACCTTTCCCTACAGTAGCTAATGCTACGTAGATCGCTGAGTATTGTAATTTGATTTCTGAAGCAGAAAAATCTAAATCAGTCCCTGAGAGCAGCTGCAGCCTTTCCCTACCCTAGCTAAAGCAGAGTGACGAGCTGTGCTGTGTGCCTCTAGCTTATATAGAGGCTGGGTCACATGCTCGGTCACATGCTGCACTGGCCAATCACAGCAATGCCATCAGTAGGCATGGCTGTGATGGCTTCCAAGTCACACAAGTAAAAGAAATGCTGATTGGCTGCCCCGCAGCGCACCGTTACATAGCCGAACACCGAACCCGAACTTTCAGCAAATTATTCGGTTTCGGGTTCTGGTACGCTCAACCCTAGTTACGATGTTTCCTTTGAAAAACTTGGCAGACTGCTGGATATTTTCTTTTGGCAGCTGATAAGTCTCTCCACTTGTTATATGAAAGAATCGGCAAACTGCATTGGAGATGGTCGGGGGGGGGGGGGGTTTGAATCGAGATCACGATTTTTTAATGATGAATTGTGCAGCTCTAAGTTGCAGTATACAAGGGGTTTGGAAGATCGGAAGGCAGGAGGTGTATATTAGGAGGGCAGATTTATATAAGGAGAAGTCTTGCCGCTATTCCGTTTTACGCCGCTCTCACTGTACCACGATGCAGTTGGCTTGTAAGATATCAAAGCTTTCAATCTCACAGCGGGGAAATAGTTAAGAAGCTTTAAAAGCAGATCACCTGTGAAGCAGAGAGGAGCTGATGGTGGTGATGATGGGAGGATGAACGCATTACCTAACTGCCATGTTAAACTGCCGTAATACTCGTCCCCTGGCCTGTAATGAGTCTGTTACTGACAATGTCCTTTTTATGGATCGCTGGAAACCCTTCCTGAGTTCTAGACTTCTTCTACATTACCAGAAAACAATGAAATTTAACCGCTTGCCGACCAGCCGCCGTTTTTATTATACCGGTCGGCTCGTTGCCACAATTCGCCGTAGCTGTAACATCAGTCCCTTTAGCAGCTATAGCCGGTGTGCGCGCACGTGACCGCTACACGGCGGGGGAGTTGATGCACGTGGCCGGCAGCCGCAATGCCCGCGATCGCTCCACAGAGAGCCAGAACGGGGATCTGTCAATAAAAGCAAACATTTGTCTGTCAAGGGAGTAGAAAGAGATCTGCCGTTTCTAGTGATCAGGAATAGCGATCTCTCTCTACTCCCCCAGTCAGTCCCCTCCCCCACACAGTTAGAAACACCTCCCAGGGAACACATGTAACCTCTTGATCGCCCCCTAGTCTGAAAACGGATTTCCACCCAAAAATTGAACTTCTGCTGATCTGGTTCCTCCTGCTTCCCCCGGTGTCACATTTGGCACCTTTCGGGGGGAGGGGGGAGCAGATACCTGTCTACTCCAGGTATTTTCTCCCACTTCTGGCAAAAGATTGTCGCCGTATCCGTGGCGATCTACGCCATGTCCGGCCCCTACTCCGTATATTAAGGCTTACCTGTAGCTACTCAGGATATCTTCTAAACCGGCACTGTTTAGGAGATACCCCCCTGTGTCTGCATGTGCCGAAGTGATCGGCACATGCACACTGAAGCAATGGAACGTCGTGCAGTTGCTTCAGTTAAAAGTGCCGTTACCGGCGGCTCCCACGGGAGTGACGTCAGCGTGGCTCTGACCAATCACAGCGCCAGAGCCACGATACCCGAAAGTAAGCTCCGGGAGAGGCCGGAGGGGGAGAACGAGGACCGCTGGGGGGGCTTCGATCTGAGGTAAGTAATTCATAATGAGCTAGTATGCTATGCATACTAGCTCATTATGCCTTTGTCTTGCAGGGTTTTTATTTTTTTAGGGTTTACAACCACTTTAACCACTTAAGGACCCCTTACCAACGATATACGTCGGCAGAATGGCACGGCTGGGGTCGCGAGCTCCATGACTGCGCCAAGCCGTACCCACAGACCCGATCGCCGCCGGTGTCCCGCGATCGGTCACCGGAGCTGAAGAGCGGGGAGAGGTGAGTGTAAACACAGCTTCCGAGTTCTTCATTGTGGCAGTGGCAGTAATCATCTGTTCCCTGACATAGGGAAAGACGATCACTGATGTCACACATCCAGCCCCGCCCCCCTACAGTTAGAAACACATATGAGGTCACACTTAATAGCGCCCCCTAGTGGTTAACTCCTAAACTGCAAATGTCATTTTCACAGTAATCAGTGCAGTTTTATAGCACTTTTTGCTGTGAAAATGACAATGGTCCCAAAAATGTGTCAAAATTGACCGATGTTTTCACCATAATGTCGCAGTCATGAAAAAAATCGCTGATCGCTGCCATTAGTAGTAAAAAAAATATTTTTAATAAAAATGCAATAAAACTATTTTGTAGACGCAATAAATTTTGCGCAAACCAATCGATAAACTCTTATTGCGATTTTTTTTTACGAAAAATATGTAGGAGAATGCGAATTGGCCTAAACTGAGGAAAAAAATAGTTTTTTTATATATTATTGGGGGATATTTATTATAGCAAAAAGTAAAAAATATTGGGCCAGATTCAGGAACAGTTAGGCTGGCGGATCCAGTGATCCGCCAGCCTAACTGTCACTTTGAGCCGGCGTTTTTGTTTTCTGTAACCAGAAAACAAGAAACGCCGGGTTGAAGCTCCGATGCGAGCAGCGTAACTGAGTTTCGCCATCGCATCGTTACTTCAACTTAAAAATGGCGCCGGGGGCGTTCCCGACGATTTCCGCTCAAAAAATATGTTAATGAGCGGAAATCGGCAATTCACGAGCGAATTCCGGCGCGACGCAATGACGGTACGACGTTTCCGGAAGCGATACGCGGCGCGAAGATATACCTACATGGGGTTGGAGTATCCTATGTTAGGTATAGGCGTCGTCATCGCGTCGGGAAAAAAAAAAATCACGTCGCTTGCGTAAAAAGATCATGAATGGGAATGTGACGTCATTGACGTTCATTCACAGAATTTGGAGCATGCGCACGGGGATGCTTTGACACTCGACGCATGCGCAGTACGTTCGCGGCGGGATCGCGCTTAGTTTAAATACTACACGCCCCGTACCCGCCCAATTTGAATTCCGCCGGCTCATTTTCGTTACGCTGCCGCAACTTTAGGAGCAAGTGCTTCGTGAATGACAGCACTTGCTGCTAAAATTTCGGCAGAGTAACGTAAATGAGAAGCGTTACTCTGGAGCAAAGATGCTCCCATCTACCTGAATCTGGCCCATTGATTTTTTTTCAAAATTGTCGCTCTATTTTTGTTTATAGCGCAAAAAATAAAAACCGCAGAGGTGGTCAAATACCACCAAAAGAAAGCTCTACAGTATTTGTGGGGAAAAACGGACGCCAATTTTGTTTGGGAGCCACGTCGCACGACCGCGCAATTGTCAGTTAAAACGACGCAGTGCCGAATCGCAAAAGGGGCCGGGTCCTTTACCTGCATATTGGTCCGGGTCTTAGGTGGTTAACGTCCAGTGTGCATGGAGCCAAAAATATACGTATTTTTTTCCTGAAAATTGTCGCTCTATTTTTGTTAATAGCGCAAAAAATAAAAACCGCAGAGGTGATCAAATACCACCAAAAGAAATCTCTATTTGTGGGGCAAAAAAATACGTCAATTTTGTTTGGGTACCACGTCACACGTCAGCGCAATTGTCAGTTAAAGCGACGCCGAGTCGCCAAAAATTTCTGAGGTTCAGGAAGGGGGTGAATCTTCTGGGGGCTGAAGTGGTTTAGCACATTTTCCTTGTATTAGTTTTCCTGAGATTATATTTTGTTGGCTGCCATTAATTTATATTCTGCAGCTGTTTATTTTTTTCTTTCCTATTAGTTATTACAGTTGGCATTCAAGGTGATTATATTTTTGTTCTATGCAGTGAAATATTGTATCTTTTGTTTCTATTTTGTACTTTTCTTTCATACCTTGCTTGCAGGGTTCTTATTTCGTCTGCTTTATTGTATTCTTTTAATTTCATTTCTGTATTTCATTTCTAAAACCCAACAAAAAATGTTTTATACGGAAGAGCAAGTTCCTAACCACAAGACTCCAATATATTCATGTAAATGAGAGAAAGAAATTACATTGTCGAAGTGACTCTGTTACTAAAATACATATTCCAAACAAACTGTTCCCTGCAAAAGAGAAATGTAATACTCCAGGGGTGGGCATTGGCAACCTTAACCACTTCAATATCGGGCATTTTCACCCCCTTTTTCATTCGCTGTTGCAACACACCTGGGTGGGCTCCAGACGCAATGCTCTGCGTCCCAAGGCCACCCTATTTTGAAGCCTTTTAGAGCCTATGGCTCTAATCAGTGCTTCAGGGGAAAAAAACTGGCCGCTGTAATTCATATGACCAGTGACCCAAAAGGGACCAGACACATTAATGGGGGGCGGCCGCAGTAGCCGTAGATAGATTCACGCTATGCATAAAGGGGGGTGGTCAGGATGGGGGGGGAGCGGAGTCTGGGTGCCCCTAATGGACGGGCTGCCCCTGAAGCTAACTAGTCATCTAGACAAGCCTAGGTGACTCAGTGCCCACCCAGATTGTTCGACATCCGTTACCCAGTAAGAAGACCTAGGCTTGTCCAAATCTCTAAAGGATTAGCAGACAGACAGAAAGAATAGGTGACTCAATTCACACCTAGGAGGCACAATGGGGAAATTATACCATGGGAGAAAGACACCTTAGTATACAGATCATGGCAGGAGACCTGTCAGGGATACCCTGTGACAAGACAGATTCTTGGGCGTGCGCACACATGTTTCTACGAGAATGCACCGTAACGGGCAGCGGCATGTGTACATGCGCAAAGAACAGGCGGGAGGCGCACGTGTGCGGGCGCTAACTCGACTTGGCACCAGTGACTCTTTAAAAGGTCAGCAGCTGCTCTAGTGCAGCGCTGTCTGATCTACAGCTTTACCTGAGTGTGATCCTGTACCTGCGGTGACCCAGCTTTGTTTGACTACTGCTGTCTTCTCCTATCCTGACCTGGCTTTCCTTGACCCTGCTATCAGTGACGGCTGGTGCTCAAAATTTTTGGGGGGCGCAAACAAAAAAAAATGCAGCCACTGTGCCATCAATTGTCACCACTGTGCCATGCCATCAAACGCAGCCACTGTGCCATCAATTGTCACCACTGTGCCATGCCATCAAACGCAGCCACTGTGCCATCAATTGTCACCACTGTGCCATACCATCAAATGCAGCCACTGTGCCATCAATTGTCACTACTGTGCCATGCCATCAAACGCAGTCACTGTGCCATCAATTGTTACCACTGTGCCATGCCATCAAATGCAGTCACTATGCCATCAATTCGCACCACTGTGCATCCACCTCCTTGATGGCCTTCCGTAAGGGCTTGAAAACATTTATTTTTTCACAAGCCTAAAGATAGAGACCTGCCCTTCCAAGCCCTTAGCAGGACGCTGCCTTAATCCTAGGCTGCGGTCCATTGTCTTGTCAGGGAGTAGGGATAGGCTTGCTGTGCCCTGACACACCCCCCCCCCCTTCTTTTTATATATATATTTTTATTTTTTTGTCTGTTCCCCTCTTTTACTTAGATGTCCTAGTCTCTTCTTTTTGCTCCTGAGAACTGGATACCCCTAGCTTGTTGGTAAGCGCTTAGACGCGAGTATCACAACTTGCATTTGGCGCTCTATAAGTATTTAATCCAATCCAATCCAATCCATCAAACGCAGCCACTGTGCCATGCCATCAAACGCAGTCACTGTGCCATGCCATCAAACACAGCCACTGTGCCATGCCATCAAACACAGCCACTGTGTCATGCCATCAAACACAGCCACTGTGCCCCTCAATTGTCGCCACTGTGCCAATTGTCACCATTGTGCCCTTTAATTGTCACCACTGTGCCCATTGTTGCCACTGTGTATGTCACTGTGCCCTTTAATTGTTGCCACTGTGCCCATTTTTGCCACTGTGCATGTCACTGTGCCCTTTAATTGTTGCCACTGTGCCCATTGTCGCCATTGTGCCCTTTGTCACCACTGTGCATGTCACTGTGCTCTTTAATTGTTGCCACTGTGCCCATTGTCACCGCTGTGCCCATTTTTGCCACTGTGCATGTCACTGTGCCCTTTAATTGTTGCCACTGTGCCCATTGTCACCACTGCGCCCTTTGTCACCACTGTACCCATTGATGCCACTGTGCCCTTTGTCACCTCTGTGCCCATTGTCGTCGCTGTGCCCTGTAAAATGCATTTACCTTTCTGCTTCTACGTCCCTCGATGTCTTCTCCCGCCTTGGTGACGCTTCAGCCAATCAGGTTACCGATAACCAGAATCGAGGAACCTGATTGGCTGAGACGGCTGTCAGTCTTATCCAGAGAACCCACCCCCAGTACGTTCCGAGGATAAGACATCTGGGAGCCGAGGCCTGTACTCGGAATGGTCCGGCCATCTAAATAGACCAGCGGCATCTGGCAACAATAACATACATTCATGTAATGCATGAATGTATGTTATTTGCGAGAGCCAAAGGGGGTGGCGCATTTTAAGAAAAAAAAAAAATCTTAAAGAGCCCGTTTTTTTTTTTTCGTTTTTTTTGTGACTACAGGAGGGGGGGAGGCGGCGCCCGGGGCCCCCTATGGACGGCCGCCACTGTCTGCTATACCTGAACCTGTTGATCTCCTGTTGCCAAACCTCTGCCTGTCTGCTGATTACTCTTTGCCAGCTGTATTGACTACCAGTTACCCGTGCTGACCCGACTTGTCTCCCTCTGCTCCAGTCTGTTCCTGGTCCTGTCTCTGCCAGTATCTAGGGGTCGCTGACCCACACCTGTAACACCGCCTCCAACTGCTCTACAGTCCAGTTCTTCTGGTGAATCATCTCTACTCATCTGTTTCAGCTACTACGGATCTTACAGGGACTCCTACCTAACTGCACTCTCGTAACCACTGTTGCAACCCCAGTGGTCCCCGAGCCAGGGCTGTAAGAGAGGTATTCTTCTACGGTTGGCTCTGATACCAGGTACATAACAAGACCCCAGAATCAGGTTGTTTTCAGCTGATTATATTAACATCTGCTCTGAGTCTCACAGTCTAAAGCGGTCATTGCTGGTTTGGGCAAAAAGGCCCAAAACCTGTATCCAGGTCCTAGGTTCTCAGAGTCTGTGTGTTCTGGGGAGACATGGACCCGAATCTGAAGCAGGACCACTCCAAGAGTCCCCCAGGCACGCACTTCCCAAGAATAGAGCCCCCTCAAATGCCAGGGACCATAGTCAGTAGGCAAGAGGCTACCCTGCTGTCCCCTCCAAAAGCCCCTGTCCTGGTTGAGTCTGTCACAGGACCCAGTGGTTTCAAACAGCAGCCCCAAATGCAGATCTTTCTCCTGAAAGGTCCACTGTTTGCTCTTTCGGCCCACTTTTTTTTAGCTAGAAATAATCAGTGCTTCAGAAAAAACTCTGGCCACTGTAATTTATATGCCCAGTGACCCAAAAGGGGCCAGACACAAGGCCGTGGTAGCCGTGGATAAATTCTTGCTATTCATGAATTTATCCATTATGCATATACGGGGTGGCGAGGATAGGGGACGTAAAGGGTCTGGTATGGATCTTGAGGGGGACCCTACGCAATTTTTTTTAAGATTTGGCGCAGGGTTCCCCTTAATATCCATACCAGACCCGAAGGGCCTGGTATTGAATTTGGGGGGACCCCAACCCAATTTTATTTTTGATTTTGGTTCAGGGTTCACCTAATATTCATAACAGACCCAAAGAGTCTGTTAATGGACTGGGGGGGAAACCCATGCCGTTTTTTTCAATTACTTTTATCTGTATTGCCGGCACCTGACAATTCATTCATCTCTGCAAGTAATTTTAAATTACTTTTTTTCTTTTACAAATGTCATTTTACTGCAGGGACTGTTCTAAAACTTTTTTTTTGTTGAAAATAATCAGTGCTTCAGAAAAAAAAACTGCCCGCTGTAATTCATATGCCCAATGACCCAAAAGGGGCCGGACAAATAAAAAGGGGGCGGCCGTGGTAGCCATGGATAGATTCATTATGCATATAGGGGGGTGGCGAGGATAGGGGACCTGAAGGGTCTGGTATGGAATTTGAGGGGCACCCCTACGCAATTTTTTTTAAGATTTGGCGCGGGGTTCCCCTTAATTCCACAGTTTTTTTCAATTACTTTTATCTGTATTGCTGGGATCTGACAATTCATTATAGCCGCGAGTAGTTTTAAATGACTTTTTTCCTTTACAAATGTCATTTTGTGCAGAGACTGTTCTAAACACAGGAAACATGCGCTACTTTACAGACATACTATAGACACCCCCCACCCCAGGTACAAAATTTAAAGGAATATTTCACTTTTATTGTTTCACTTAAAGGAATTATTAAAATCACTGCTGCTAAAAAAAACTTCAGTTTTTAAATCTTTTGTTTGCATTGATACATGTCCCCTGGGGCAGGATCCAAGTCCCCAAACACTTTTTTATGACAATACCATGCATATTATCAACCTTTAAAATTAGCACTTTTGATTTTTCCCATAGACTTTGAAAGGGTGTTCAGCGATTTACGAATTTGCCACGAACGTTCCAAATTGTTGGCTATTTGGCGAATAGGAGAACACCTGATGTTCGAGTCGAAGTTACGTTAAACTCAGACATCGGGCTCATCCCTAGTTGCTGCTTCCTATGTGAGCTGAGATGTGAAACCAGGTGCTCATTAGACAAGCGCACACTGAAATATTTTGTTTCGGAATTTCGTTTTCGTCCGAAAAATACATTTATTTTGTTACTCCCGAAATTCGTTTTTATTTATTTTGTTTTTCGTAAAAAAAAAATGCACTCGTCCAAAAATCCAAATTAATTAGGGTCGTATCTGTCATTGAAGGCTCATGGTGTCTGTCGAAACGTTCTAAGAAGATTCGACGGAATCTTAAAAAAAAAAAAAAAAAAGAGGATTTGACAGAATGTTTAAAAAAAAAAAATTTGACGGAGCAACGAAACTGTACGACGCCGCAATCGTACATTTCCGGTTGAATGTTCCGCCTACAAGCTATAGAAGAATTCTAATGTTGTATGACACTAGTAATAATTATATTTATAAATTATTTTTACTAGTCAACCAACATTAGAATTCTTCTATAGCCTATCGGCCGAGCATTTCACCATAAATGTCCGCTCGTGGCGATCGTATATTTTTAGCTACTTCATCAAATCTTTATGTCTCTCTATCTTGAATCTTTTCTCTCTATAATGTCGAATCTTTTCTCTCTATAATGTTGAATCTTTTCTCTCTATAATGTTGAATCTTTTCTCTCTATAATGTCGAATCTTTTATCTCTATAATGTTGAATCTTTTCTCTCTATAATGTCGAATCTTTTCTCTCTATAATGTCGAATCTTTTCTCTCTATGTCAAATCTTTTTTCTCTATAATGTCGAATCTTTTTTCTCTATGTCAAATCTTTTTTCTCTATAATGTCGAATCTTTTCTCTCTATGTCAAATCTTTTTTCTCTATAATGTCGAATCTTTTTTCTCTATGTCAAATCTTTTTTCTCTATAATGTCGAATCTTTTCTCTCTATGATGTCGAATCTTTTCTCTCTATGATGTCGAATCTTTTCTCTCTATATTGTCAAATCTTTTCTCTCTATAATGTCGAATCTTTTCTCTGTATAATGTCGAATCTTTTCTCTCTATAATGTCAAATCTTTTCTCTCTATAATGTCGAATCATTTCTCGCTATAATGTCGAATCTTTCCTCTCTATGTTGAATCTTTTCTCTCTATAATATTGAATCTTTTCTCTCTATAATGTTGAATCTTTTCTCTCTATGCTGAATCTTTTCTCTCCATAATGTCAAATCTTTTCTCTCTATGTCGAATCTTTTCTCTCTATGTCGAATCTTTCCTCTCTATAATGTCAAATCTTTTCTCTCTATAATGTTGAATCTTTTCTCTCTATAATGTAAAATCTTTTCTCTCTATAATGTCGAATCTTTTCTCTCTATAATGTCAAATCTTTTCTCTCTATAATGTCGAATCTTTTCTCTCTATAATGTCGAATCTTTTCTCTCTATGTCAAATCTTTTTTCTCTATAATGTCGAATCTTTTCTCTCTATGATGTCGAATCTTTTCTCTCTATGATGTCGAATCTTTTCTCTCTATAATGTAAAATCTTTTTTCTCTATAATGTCGAATCTTTCCTCTCTATAATGTCGAACTTTTCCTCTCTATAATGTCAAATCTTTTCTCTCTATAATGTCGAATCTTTTCTCTCTATAATGTTGAATCTTTTCTCTCTATAATGTAAAATCTTTTTTCTCTATAATGTCGAATCTTTCCTCTCTATAATGTCGAACTTTTCCTCTCTATAATGTCAAATCTTTTCTCTCTATAATGTCGAATCTTTTCTCTCTATAATGTCGAATTTTTTCTCTCTATGATGTCGAATCTTTCCTCTCTGTAGATTACACATTATAATGTCAAATCTTTTCTCTCTATAATGTCAAATCTTTTCTCTCTATGTCGAATCTTTTCTCTCTATAATGTCGAATCTTTTCTCTCTATAATGTCGAATCTTTCTTCTCTATAATGTCGAATCTTTTCTCTCTATGCTGAATCTTTTCTCTCCATAATGTCAAATCTTTTCTCTCTATGTCGAATCTTTTCTCTCTATGTCGAATCTTTCCTCTCTATAATGTCAAATCTTTTCTCTCTATAATGTCGAATCTTTTCTCTCTATAATGTCGAATCTTTCTTCTCTATAATGTTGAATCTTTTCTCTCTATGCTGAATCTTTTCTCTCCATAATGTCAAATCTTTTCTCTCTATGTCGAATCTTTTCTCTCTATGTCGAATCTTTCCTCTCTATAATGTCAAATCTTTTCTCTCTATAATGTTGAATCTTTTCTCTCTATAATGTAAAATCTTTTCTCTCTATAATGTCGAATCTTTTCTCTTTATAATGTCAAATCTTTTCTCTCTATGTTGAATCTTTTCTCTCTATGTGGAATCTTTTCTCTCTATAATGTCGAATCTTTTCTCTCTATTATGAATCTTTTCTCTCTATAATATTGAAATCTTTTCTCTCTATGTTGAATCTTTTCTCTCTATATTGTCAAATCTTTTCTCTCTATAATGTCAAATCTTTCCTCTCTATGATGTCGAATCTTTTCTCTCTATGTCAAATCTTTTCTCTCTATAATGTCGAATCTTTTTTCTTTATGTAGAATAATATTGGACTAATAGAGTTAAGGTTAGGCACATTCGACCGCAACAAAAATGAAAATAAAGCATTTGTCGGATCTTTCGGTTTTTGTTTTCTGTGCTTTCGTTATCGTTTGTTAAAACGATAATGAAAATACCTGAATTTCGTACGAAAATGCATTTGGATGAAAACGAATGCACATGTCTAGTGCTCAGCAGGAAACATTGAAGTCATTTTCAGTAGTTCTCTGCTAGAACAAGTATTCCAGTCTTTAAAGAAGTGCAAAAACCCGCTAGAGTAGCTTGACCCTCCCAGGGACCCACTCTGCGGGCTGACGCCATGAAAGAAACTATAAAACAGCGTTTTGTCTTTTTAAACCGGATGACCATAGAAACCTTTTACAGCCAAGCGATTCAAAGGACCGGCTGAGATCAATGCAAAGTCAACCACCAAAACACAGAACCTCCGACCGTCTCCAGTGTTGGGTAGCGCCATGGAAAAGCTGCAACAAGGAACCTTGCTGCTTAGAGTCAGCGGTTATATTCTTATTATTTCATGTTTAGTAGTAAGATAAGATGCAGGATGCGTGCCTTTCAGACGACGCCGAGCCGCTGCCGGAATCGGGAAAACACTTGAGAGACAATGAGCTTTGGTTTTAGAGGTACCGGATTACATTATGATCAGAGAAACACACTAAAAGCCTCTTCTACTCGCTCGCCTTATCGTTCCTCAAGTACATCACGTTGGAAAGGCAGTTTTTGGTTCTCTGAGTTTGTAAAATAATATAAAAAGGATAACAAAAAACCCAAGAAGGACAAAGAGAGCCATGTAAGCGGAGATGTTGGATAATGAGGGTTACACAGTTTAACCACTTAAGGACCGCCTAACGCCGATATACGTCGGCAGAATGGCACGGCTGGGCACAATCACGTACCTGTACGTGATTGTTAAATGCCTAGCAGTGGCTCGCGGGCACGTGCCCAGGGTGCTCCCCCGCTACCTGGTCCGAAGCTTCGTGACCACGGCCGCGGGACCCGTGGACCTGATCGCCGCTGGAGTCCCACGATCGGTCACAGGAGCTGAAGAACGGGGAGAGGTGAGTGTAAACAAACCTTCCCAGTTCTTCACAGTGGTGGTGTCACTGATCGTCTGTTCCCTGATATAGGGAAAGGCGATCAATGACGTCACACGTCCAGCCCCGCCCCCCTACAGTTAGAAACACATATAAGGTCACACTTAACCCCTACAGCGCCCCCTAGTGGTTAACTCCCAAACTGTAATTTTCACAGTAATCAGTGCATTTTTATAGCACTTTTTCGCTGTGAAAATGACAATGGTCCCAAAAATGTGTCAAAAGTGTCCGATGTGTCCGCCGTAATGTCGCAGTCATGAAAAAAAATCGCTGATAGCCGCCATTAGTAGTAAAAAAAATAAAAATAAAATAAAAATGCCATAAAACTATCCCCTATTTTGTAAACGCTATAAATTTTGCGCAAACCAATCAATAAGCGCTTATTGCGATTTTTTTTTTACCAAAAATATGTAGAAGAATACGTATCGGCCTAAACTGAGGGAAAAAAATATTTTTTTATGTATTTTTGGGGGATATTTATTATAGCAAAAAGTAAAAAATATTATTTTTTTTCAAAATCGTCGCTCTACTTTTGTTTATAGCACAAAAAATAAAAACCGCAGAGGTGATCAAATACCACCAAAAGAAAGCTCTATTTGTGGGGAAAAAAGGACGCCAATTTTATTTGGAAGACATGTCGCACGACTGCGCAATTGTCAGATAAAGAGCCGCAGTGCCGAATAGCAAAAAGGGGCCTGGTCCTTTACCTGCATATTGGTCCGGGTCTTAAGTGGTTAAGGATGGAAGAGTCTGCCCGATACCTTTTTAAGATCAGTAGTCTCGAAATCAGATCACATGTAGATTTCTGATTACATGTCTTAAACATTGATAACCCAGAGCATTATATGATCACCCACCAGGGCCAGCACAAGGTGTGGGCAAAAGAGCCAGCTTCCCGAGGCACAGAGAAGCGAGGGGGCAAAAAATAGACACAGGGTGGTACACCCATTAATAGTGGAAGTAAACCCTCCTGCCGTTTTCAGGCAAAGAAGGTGGCATCTTGGCCTCTGTTTAACAGCGGCGGTGCGTCCATAAGGGGCGCATGGGCGCCACCCCCTCTCCCCTGCCACCTCTCTATCACCATAGATAGATTCACGCATTGAATGAATCTGTCTATGGTCGCCACTGCCACCACCTATTCAGGTGCCCTTTTCGGGCGCCGGGCACCTGAATTACAGCGGCGGGCTATTTTTTGAAAGCACCTAATTAGAGCCATAGGCTCTAATAGGTGTCCAAAAAGGCAAACAGCGGGTGCCATGCTGGGCGCTCGCTGTTCACTTCATTCGCATTCCTAACACTGAACCGCCTCTCAGCCAATCAGGTGCTCAGGGTCTGTTACCTGTCACCTGTTTGGCGCTGTGATTTGACGCTGCCTATAAGGCGTCCAATCATAGCAGAGGACAGGAAGACAGGATGGGAGAAGACATCGAGGAGCGTGGAGGGCATCACCGAGACAAGGTAAGTGCCGGGTGGGTGAGCGGGGGTTGCAGACTGGCAGCATTTGATGGGCACACTAGCGGCAATTGATGGGCACACTGGCAGCGATTGATGGGCACAGTAGTGGCAATTTATGGGCACACTGGCAGCAGTTGATGGGCACAGTAGCGGCAGTTGATGGGCACATTGGCAGCAGTTGATGGGCACAGTAGCAGAAATTGATGGGCCCACTGGCAGCAGATGATGGGCACAGCAGCGGGAGTTGATGGGCACAGTAGCAGAAATTGATGGGCCCACTGGCAGCAGATGATGGGCACAGTGTCAGCAATTGATGGGCACAGTAGCGGCAATTTATGGGTACAGTGGCTGCATTTGATGGCACAGTGGCGGCAATCAATGGCACAGGTTTTCGAATTTTAAATGAACACATTTACAAATGTTCGGAAAAATTTGTTAAACAGATTTTTGTTCATTTGGATGTTTCCGAATGAACTTATTTGTCGAAATTTGTTAAAAAACTAATTGGGAACCAAACTAATTGCACATGTCTACTCCGGACCCCAAACTATTTATGCACCTTCCCAACCACATTCTGGGCACCCTCCCCCAGGGATTGGCTGAGACAACACACATATTTAGATTGCTGATTTGCCTTTCCAGCTCACTACATTCTAGAATCCTCCAGAAGGCAGGAAACAATCAAACCTATAACTCTCTTCAGCTCTGTATCCCTTCCTTCTGCATTCCCTGCACCCCCTAACCCTACAATCTCTTACCACTTGCCTTCCCTATCCCTTATACCCCTTCCTTCTATATCCCCTACACAGTCTTCCCCCAACTTTTCCTGCACCATCATCTTCCTATTTCCAATTCACCCCCTTCCTCCACTTTCATCCCCTTCATCCCCTTTAATATTCATCCCCTACACACTTTCCCCCCTTCATCCATTTTCCACCCTTCTCCTACACCCCCTTACTCCCATACCCCCTGCCCCCCTTTTCCTCTACTTCCTCCTATTCCTACACCCCCTTTTCTATATTCTCTTATTCCTACATCCCCTGCACCCACGTTCTCCTACATCCCAACCTGCCTACATCCCCTATACATTTCCTTATTGTCCTGCACCCCTTTTCCTGTACATCCCCTTATTGCCATATCCCTTGCTCCCCCTTTTCTTCTACATCCCATTACTGCCATATCCCCTGCATCCCTTTTCCTCTACATCCCGTTACTGCCATATACCCTGCACCCCCTTTTCCTCTACATCCCATTACTGCCATATCATGCGCACCCCCTTTTCCTCTACATCCCCTTACTGCCATATCCCCTGCACCCCCTTTTCCTCTACATCCCGTTACTGCCATATACCCTGCACCCCCTTTTCCTCTACGTCCTATTACTGCCATATCCCCTGCACCCCATTTTCCTCTACATCCCGTTACTGCCATATACCCTGCAACCCCTTTTCCTCTACATCCCGTTACTGCCATATCCCCTGCACCCCCTTCTCCTCTACATTCCCTTACTGCCATATCCCCTGCACCCCCCTTTCCTCTAAATCACCTTACTGCCATATCCCCCATGCACCCCCTTTTCCTCTACATCCCGTTACTGCCATATACCCTGCACCCCCTTTTCCTCTACATCCCCTTACTGCCATATCCCCTGCACCCCCTTTTCCTCTAAATCCCCCTACTGCCATATCCCCTGCATCCCCTTTCTCCTCTACATTCCCTTACTGCCATATCCACTGCACCCCCTTTTCCTCTACATCCCCTTACTGCCATATCCCATGTACCCCCTTTTTGCTCTACATCGCCTTACTGCCATATCCCCTGCACCCTATTTTTCTACCTCTCCTTACTGTCATATCCTGGCACCCCCTTTTCCTTTACATCCCCTTACTGCCATATCCCCTGCACCCCTTTTCCTCTACATTCCCTTACTGCCATATCCCCTGAACCCCCTTTTCCTCTACACCCCTTACTGCCATATCCCCTGCACTCCTTTTTCCTCTACATCTCCTTACTGCCATATCCCCGGCACCCCTTTTCCTCTACACCCCCTTACTCCCATATCCCCTGCACCCCTTTTCCTCTACACGCCTTAGTCCCATATCCCCTGCACCCCCTTTTTCTCTACATCCCCTTACTGCTATATCCCCTGCACCCCCCTTTCCTCTACACCCCCTTACTGCCATATCCCCTGCACCCCTTCGCCTCTACATCTCCTTACTGCCATATCCCATGTACCCCCTTTTCCTCCTCATCCCCTTACTGCCATATGCCCTGCACCCCTTTTCCTCTAAATCCCCTTACTGCCATATCCCCTGCACCCCCTTTTTCTCTACGTCCCCTTACTGCCATATCCATTGCACCCCCTTTTTCTCTACATCCCCTTACTGCCATATCCCCTGCACCCCCTTCTCCTCTACAGCTCCTTACTGCCATATCCCCTGCACCCCCCTTTCCTCTACATCCCATTACTGTCATATCCCCTGCACCCCCTTTTCCTCTATATTCCCCTCACTGCCATATGCCCTGCACCCCCTTTTCCTCTAAATCCCCTTACTGCCATATCCCCTGCACCCCCTTTTCCTCTACATCCCCTCACTGCCATATCCCCTGCACCCCCTTTTCCTCTAAATCCCCTTACTGCCATATCCCCTGCACCCCCTTCTCCTCTACATTCCTTTACTGCCATATCCCCTGCACCCCTTTTTCCTCTACATCATGTTACTGCCATACACCCTGCCCCCCCATTTTCCTCTATATCCCCTTACTGCCATATCCCCTGCACCCCCTTTTCCTCTAAATCCCCTTACTGCCATATCCCCTGCACCCCCTTCTTCTCTACATTCCCTTACTGCCATATCCCCTGCACCCCCCTTTCCTCTACATCTCCTTACTGCCATATCCCCTGCACCCCCTTTTCCTCTACATCCCATTACTGCCATATCCCTTGCACCCCCTTTTCCTCTACATCCCATTACTGTCATATCCCCTGCACCCCTTTACCTCTACATCTCCTTACTGCCATATCCCCTGCACGCCCCTTTCTTCTACATCTCCTTACTGCCATATCCCCCGCACCCCTTTTCCTCTACACCCCTTACTCCCATATCACCTGCACCCCCTTTTTCTCTACATCCCCTTACTGCCATATCCCCTGCAACCCCTTTTCCTCTACACCCCCTAACTCCCATATCCCCTGCACCCCCTTTTCCTCTACACCCCTTACTCCCATATCCCCTGCACCCCCTTCTTCTCTACATCCCCTTACTGCCATATCCCCTGCAACCCCTTTTCCTCTACATCCCCTTACTGCCATATCCCCTGCACCCCTTTTCCTCTACACCCCCTAACTCCCATATCCCCTGTGCCCCTTTTCCTCTACACCCCTTACTCCCATATCCTCTGCACCCCCTTTTTCTCTACATCCCCTTACTGCTATATCCACTGCACCCCCTTTTCCTCTATAACCCCTGCAGTTACAGAGAGGTCACCATGAGGGGAATTTTAATGTAAAGAATGTCTCTCTGTTCTGAAAACTACCAGCACCGCCCTCTGAGGGTGGATCTATTGTCTATATCAATCACATAATACATTTTTAGAAAGTATAAAGGAGAAGAAAAGAGCGGAGATAAAAGGATGGAAATTTGGGCTCCTTCAGGTCTTCGCCCCCAATTTCTACATGAAAGAAAATCCTATTAAAGGGAGACAAATCGTTTCCATAAATTCCGGCCTTTATTGAGCATCTCCTCTTTATCGCACTCTGTAATAGGCTGGTTAATTCCCTGTTAACCCAGATCCAATTAATTTGTCTCGTTACGTGGTCAGAAATACTGGAAGGCCTATTTCAAGATTTTCCCATCATTATTTTAGCTGCTTGTGTTAAAAGAAAGTCAATAGAACCTCCTGCATTCCACGTTGGGTCTTTGTTTTGGAGGACGGGATGAGTTCTGGTCCAATAAACTGCCCCTCTCCCATCACAAGGGGGGATTTTACATGCACAGCACCTTGGACATGAAGGTATAGGAAGTAGGGATGAGCTTCGTGTTTGAGTCAAACTCACGTTCGACCCGAACATCGTATGTTCGACGGTTCATCGAAATACGAACGTTTCGGGCCATTCCCGCCAAATTCGAGTGGCGTGTCACGGCCCATAATTCACTGTGGCATCGCAGTGCATTGCTGGCTGATGATTGGCCAAGCATGCACTATGACCCGTATGCTTGGCCAATCACAGCTTGCAAGAAATGGAGAGCCATAATTGGCCAAAGCCAGGGTGGCTCAGGGGCTTTAGTACACGCTAGGGTTGTCCCGATGCCACTTTTTTAGGACCGAGTACAAGTACCGATACTTTTTTTCATGTACTCGCCGATACCGAATACCGATACTTTTTTTAAATGTGTCCCCAAATGCAGCCATGTCCCCCCACGTATGCAGCCATGTCCCCCCACATATTGCAGCCATGTCCACCCACATATATCCAGCCATGTCCCCCCACATATATTGCAGCCATGTCCCCCCACATATATTGCAGCCATGTCCCCCCACATATATCCAGCCATGTCCCCCACATATATCCAGCCCCACATATATCCAGCCATGTCCCCCACATATTGCAGCCATGTCCCCCACATATGCAGCCATGTCCCCCACAGATGCAGCCATGTCCCCCACATATGCAGCCATGTCCCCCACAGATGCAGCCATGTCCCCCACAGATGCAGCCATGTCCTGTCCACCATAGATGCAGCCATGTCCCCCACAGATGCAGCCATGTCCTGTCCCCCATAGATGCAGCCATGTCCCCCACATATATGCTGCCATGTCCTGTCCCCCATAGATGCAGCCATGTCCTCCACATATATGCAGCCATGTCCTGTCCCCCATAGATGCAGCCATGTCCCCCACATATATGCAGCCATGTCCTGTCCCCCATATATGCCGCCATGTCCTGTCCCCCATAGATGCAGCCATGTCCCCCACATATATGCAGCCATGTCCTGTCCCCCATAGATGCAGCCATGTCCCCCACATATATGCAGCCATGTCCTGTCCCCCATAGATGCAGCCATGTCCCTCACATATATGCAGCCATGTCCCCCACAGGTGCAGCCATGTCCCCCACAGGTGCAGCCATGTCCCCCACATATATGCAGCCATGTCCTGTCCCCCATAGATGCAGCCATGTCTCCCACATATATGCAGCCATGTCCTGTCCCCCATATATGCAGCCATGTCCTGTCCCCCATAGATGCAGCCATGTCCCCCACATATATGCAGCCATGTCGTGTCCCCCATATATGCAGCCATGTCCTGTCCCCCATAGATGCAGCCATGTCCCCTACAGATGCAGCCATGTCCTGTCCCCCATAGATGCAGCCATGTCCCCCACATATATGCAGCCATGTCCTGTCCCCCATAGATGCAGCCATGTCCCTCACATATATGCAGCCATGTCCCCCACAGGTGCAGCCATGTCCCCCACAGGTGCAGCCATGTCCCCCACATATATGCAGCCATGTCCTGTCCCCTATAGATGCAGCCATGTCCCCCACATATATGCAGCCATGTCCTGTCCCCCATATATGCCGCCATGTCCTGTCCCCCATAGATGCAGCCATGTCCCCCACATATATGCAGCCATGTCCTGTCCCCCATATATGCCGCCATGTCCTGTCCCCCATAGATGCAGCCATGTCCCCCACATATATGCAGCCATGTCCTGTCCCCCATAGATGCAGCCATGTCCCCCACATATATGCAGCCATGTCCTGTCCCCCATAGATGCAGCCATGTCCCTCACATATATGCAGCCGTGTCCCCCACAGGTGCAGCCATGTCCCCCACAGGTGCAGCCATGTCCCCCACATATATGCAGCCATGTCCTGTCCCCCATAGATGCAGCCATGTCTCCCACATATATGCAGCCATGTCCTGTCCCCCATATATGCAGCCATGTCCTGTCCCCCATAGATGCAGCCATGTCCCCCACATATATGCAGCCATGTCGTGTCCCCCATATATGCAGCCATGTCCTGTCCCCCATAGATGCAGCCATGTCCCCCACAGATGCAGCCATGTCCTGTCCCCCATAGATGCAGCCATGTCCCCCACATATATGCAGCCATGTCCTGTCCCCCATAGATGCAGCCATGTCCCTCACATATATGCAGCCATGTCCCCCACAGGTGCAGCCATGTCCCCCACAGGTGCAGCCATGTCCCCCACATATATGCAGCCATGTCCTGTCCCCCATAGATGCAGCCATGTCCCCCACATATATGCAGCCATGTCCTGTCCCCCATATATGCAGCCATGTCCTGTCCCCCATAGATGCAGCCATGTCCCCCACATATATGCAGCCATGTCCTGTCCCCCATAGATGCAGCCATGTCCCCCACATATATGCAGCCATGTCCTGTCCCCCATATATGCAGCCATGTCCTGTCCCCCATAGATGCAGCCATGTCGTGTCCCCAATATATGCAGCCATGTCCTGTCCCCCATAGATGCAGCCATGTCCCCCACATATATGCAGCCATGTCCTGTCCCCCATAGATGCAGCCATGTCCCCCACATATATGCAGCCATGTCCTGTCCCCCATAGATGCAGCCATGTCCCTCACATATATGCAGCCATGTCCCCCACAGGTGCAGCCATGTCCCCCACAGGTGCAGCCATGTCCCCCACATATATGCAGCCATGTCCTGTCCCCCATAGATGCAGCCATGTCCTGTCCCCCATAGATGCAGCCATGTCCCCCACATATATGCAGCCATGTCATGTCCCCCATAGATGCAGTCATGTCCCCCACAGATGCAATCATGTCCTGTCCCCCATAGATGCAGCCATGTCCCCCATACCTAGTAGTAGATGATGATGCCACCGCTGCTGCCGCGTTAATCCCTGTGCATTACAGCGCCGCATTACAGGCACCTTTCGTTTGTACTTGTAATCCCCGTATAGACACTACCCCTTCTCGGGATTGGACGGATCTGTCCAATCCCGAGCAAGGGGGAGTGTCTATGTGCGGAGCCGTATGTATAGACACTCCCCCTTGCTCGGGATTGGACGGATCCGTCCAATCCCGAGAAGGGGAGTGTCTATACATGCCGAGGCAGGGATTACAAGTACAAACGAAAGGTGCCTGTAATGCGGCGCTGTAATGCACAGGGATTAACGCGGCAGCAGCGGTGGCATCATCATCTACTAGTAACTATTCTGGTATCGGTATCGGGACAACCCTAGTACACGCCCCACACTATAAAAGACCACCTGCAAGTCGGCCTTGTGTAGTGTGATGGTGGTTTACAGAGAGAGAGAGAGTGTCATTTCTTGTAGGTAGAGCAGGCAGGCAGGCTAGTCAGTTAGAATTACAGTGTGTAGAGGATATATATGCATCCCAGGTGTTGTATATATATTTATACACTGTATTGAGTTTAGCTAGATCCGGTCTTCCTAATATACTGACAGGCAGGCAGGTGATTGTGCTAGCTGCAGAATTCTCACGTGGTGTACTGTCTGTGTCCTCTGCAGTGTGCACCTAAAGCTACGTGGTGTGTGTAGCTTTACTGTTCAGATTTTTTATATTCATTAAAGTGTATTTGTTAAAAAAAATGAGTTTGAAAGACCGCTGCGCGACTGTGTGACATAAAATATTGCAACAACCACAATTTTATTCTCTAGGGTCTCTGCTAAAAAATATATTTAAAATGTTTGGAGGGTCTAAGTAATTTTCTAGCAAAAAATACTGATTTTAATTTGTAAGCCACAAGTGTCAAAAAAAGGCTCATGCCGCGTACACTCGACCTTTTTTCGGTGTTCTAAAAAATTTATTTTTAATGCCAGAGCATTTTTCACGATCTAAAAAATGGGCATTAAAAATTTCGAACATGCTTTATTTTTTCACGACATTTTTAAGGTTGTAAAAAATGGCCGTGTGTAGGCTTTAACGACGTGAAAAAACTTTCGCGTGCTCAGAATTAAGTTATGAGACGGGAGCGCTCGTTCTGATAAAACTAGCGTTTGTAATGGAGATCGCACATTCATCACGCTGTAACAAACAGAAAAGGGCGAAACGTCTTTTTCTAACACGAAATCAGCTAAAGCAGCCCAAAGGGTGGCGCCATCCGAATAGAACTTCCCTTTTATAGTGCCATCGTACGTGTTGTACATCACCGCGCTTTGCGAGAGTATTTTTTTTTCACGATCGAGTGTAGGCAAGGCCGTTTTAACGATCGGGTTGAAAAAAACTTTGGGCCAGATTCAGGTACACGTACATTTGCGCAGCGTATCCGAGATCCGCTACGCAGCCGCATTTTACCAGGCTCTACGACGAATTCTGGTAGATTTTTGCCCATACGATATGGCAGCGTAGTCTATTTCTCGCCGCGTAATCGAAATACGCGATTAGGGGGCGTGAAGCATTGAAATTATGCGCGTCCCCGCGGCGATCGAACTGCACATGCTCCGTTCAGAAATTTCCTGCCGTGCATTGCGCTAAATCACGTCGTTACGTCATTTTGAGTAGCGTCGTTTACGGACATTCCTATTCCCGGACGACTTACGTAAAAAATAATAAAAGACATCGGAAAACGTAGAAATTCGACGCGGGAACGACGGCCATACTTAACATGGGCTGTCTAATATTAGAGCAGCAAAAAGCTGGTATAGTGTTACGCAGCAAAAAGATGACTAAAGATGCCGTAAGAGATTGCGATTGAAGATCGTAATTTCTGGGATCGCCGGCAAAAGCTCATTAGCATACCCCGACGCGGAAAACGACGGGAAGTCCACCCAGTGGCCGCAAATTTGTTGCAGCGTAGATCCGAAGGCGTACGAACACGTAATCCAGTCGGATTGAAGCCCGCAGCCGTATTTTCATGGTTTGAGGGTTCAGAGTAGTGAAAAACGCGCGTAATTTGAAATTATGCCGCGTACACACGGTCGTTTTTTGCGATGAAAAAAAAAACTTTGTTTTTTAAAACGTCATTTAAATTGATCGTGTGTGGGCAAAACGTTGTTTTTTGTCTTAAAAAAAAACGACCAAAAAAAAATTCCAACATGCTTGAATTTTTTGTGTCGTTTTTCAAAACGTCGTTTTTTGTTTCACAAAAAGTCACCGTGTGTAGCAAAAACGTTGTTTTTCAACCCGCACATGCCCAGAAGCTAGTTATGAAGCGAGCTTCAATGGAAAAGAGTGGTGAACGTAACCTCGCTTTTTGTGAAAAAAACGATGGTGTGTAGGCAACATCGTCTTTGAAAAGTGACGTTTTAAAAACGTTGTTTTTTACTTCACAGAAAATGTCATTTTTTTTCATCACAAACAATGATCGTGTGTACGCGGCATTACTCCATTCTAACGCGAGACCCTTAAAAGCGTCATTTTTTAGAACCCGAAAAACAGTCGTGTGTACGTGGCATTAGTAATTTTCTAGCAAAAAAATACTGGGCCAGGTTCACATACACTTAATTTTGCGCTGCGTAATCGAAATACTCTACGCTGCCGTATTTTACCAGGCTCTACACCGAATTCTGGTAGATTTTTGCCCGTACGCTACGGCGGCGTAGTCTATTTCTCGCCGCGTAATCGAAATACGCGATTGGGGGGCGTGAAGCATTTAAATTAAGCGCGTCCCCGCGGCGATCAAACTGCGCATGCTCCGTTCAGAAATTTTACGCCGTGCATTGCGCAAAATCACGTCGTTACGTCATTCGTTGTTTGAGTAGCGTCGTTTACGAACATTCCTATTCCCGGACGACTTACGTAAAAAATAATAAAAGACGTCGGAAAACGTAGAAATTCGGCCATACTTAACATGGGCTGTCTAATATTAGAGCAGCAAAAAGCTGGTATAGTGTTACGCAGCGAAAAGATGACTAAAGATGCCGTAAGAGATTGCGATTGAAGATCGTAATTTTGGGGATCGCCGGCAAAAGCTCATTAGCATACCCCGACGCGGAAAACGACGGGAAGTCCACCCAGTGGCCGCAATTTTATTGCAGCGTAGATCCGAAGGCGTACGAACACGTAATCCAGTCGAATTGAAGCCCGCAGCCGTATTTTCATGGTTTGAGGTTTTCGACTAGCTAGAAAACGCGCGTAATTTGAAATTACTCCAGTCTAACACCAGTTACACAGGCGTCATGGCTCTGTGAAACTGGCCCACTGATTTTAACTTGTAAGCAACAAGTGTCAGAAAAAGGCTTATGCCCTGGACACACACCGGATGTTTTTTCCGACAGAATTCCACTCAAGCTTGGCTTGCATACACACGGTCGCACACGGTCACACAAAAGTTCTTTCGACCGTCATGAACGCGGTGACGTACAACACTACGACGAGCCGAGAAAATTAAGTTGAACGCTCCCAAGCAATGCGTCGAATTGTTTCCGAGCGTGCGTCGGAATTTTGCGCGATGGAATTGCTACAGACGATCGGAATTTCAGATTGGAATTTTTCCCGTCGGAAAAATTGAGAACCTGCTCTGAATCTTTTGCTAGCGGAAATTCCGACAGCAAAAGTCCGATGGAACCTACACACGGTCGGAATTTACGACCAAAAGCTCACATCGGACTTTTGCTGGCGGAATTTCCGACTGTGTGTATGCGGCCTTCCCCCTCTGTTCCTTCCTTATCTTTCTCCTCCCCCCTCCCTCCCTCCCCCCTCCCTCACCGGTTTTCAAACCCCCCCCCTTCTCCCCCCTTTTTTTCTTTCTCTTCTCCTCCTCCTTCCCCCCCCCCCCCCCTTCCCCCAATGACTGCCATAACTGGACAGTGGTTACTTTTTCCTTTTTTCTTTTTCTCTTTCTGTGGTATAATTTGCTGCATTATTACCTCTCACCTATTTTCCACTTCCCCCCTCCCCTTATATATCCCCCCTATTTTATCAATTTTCCCTCTCCCCTGTTCTCCCCCCCCCCCCCTTCCCTTCCCACTCTTCTTCCCCTCTCCCTTTCTTCCCCTTCTCCCATCCCCTTCCTTCTTTCCACTGCCCTCCCCTTACCCGCCCTCACTCCATACCCATCTCCCATCCCTATCCTACGCCCCTCATACCCTTTCCCTCACATATCTACAATTTCTTTCCATCACCATGGTGTCCCAATCTAATGATTCATTTCAAACATATTTACATATATCTCTTTTCAACTTATCGTATTAGAGCCCGCTCTCTTAATCCCCCTTCGTGCGCTACAGGCGAACTGCCAGACGCAGCACCTGATTGTGTTGACCAACCCAGGTGAGCAATAGTGTTGCTCACGAATATTCGCATTGAGAATATTCGCTACGAATATTGCATATTCGAGTATTCGCGAATAACTCGAATATTGCGGCGAATATTCGCTATGGCGAATATTCGTATTTTTTCAAATTTATTTTTAAAACAGATCACATCCTAGTGATCTCCATCGACATCTAAAAGCATTGCTGGTATGATTAGAGAGAGACCCTGGGCCGAGTAGCTGATGCGATTCTTTTATGTTGCCGAAAATTCGCATTGCGAATTTTCGGCAACATAAAAGAATCGCATCAGCTACTCGGCCCTTCTTTTGCATCAGAGCCAATCAGAATAACTCGAATATTCGGCAAAAGGAATATTGCGCAATATTCCTTTTGCCGAATATTCGAGTTATTCTGATTGGCTCTGATGCAAAAGAAGGGCGGGGGAGATAATCGCGCAATAGGAATATTGCGCGATTATCTTCTCCGCCCTTCTTTTGCCCCCTTATTCTCCTTTCTTTTAAGTAGAGTTAGTGTTTAGTGCATATTAGTTTAGTAATACAGGAAATGATCTCCGTTTATGAGAATTTCGCAATCATTTTCGCATTAGCGAAATTTCGCAAATTTTTTTTTTGGATAAAATATCACGAATATTCGATATTAGCGAATATTCGCGAATATTCTTCTATATATTCGCGCAATATCGCGAAATCGAATATGGCGTATTCCGCTCAACCCAGGTGAGCAATATTCCCCTTTGCTTCGCCCTGAATGAATACACTGCTTATTTTCTACCAATTATTGACCTAATTTGTATTCTCTTGCTTGATGTTTATCATATACTTTACAAATATTTTTTAGACCCTCCTGAAGAAGCGGTTCTCACCGCGAAACCGGTCGAGGTCAATTGGCTCCACTCATTGAGATGTTTTTTTGCTATCTTAGATTGATCTGTGGGGTTTGTCCCTAAATGTTTGAATGTTTTTATATTGTTAACTGTTCTTTGTTAATAAATTTATTTATTTTTTTATATTATTTTGGTGTCTACCAGTGCCTTGAAAATTCCATTTTCCAAACACCAGACCCACGATTAATGCTAACTGGCCACAAGCAGCCTTTCTGCATTCTATCAATTGAGTCTAAAATTTCTCTATGCGGCATTGGTCTTTAACCACTTCAATACCAGGCACTTTCGTCCCTTTACTGCCCAGGACAATTTTGAGCTTTCAGCGCTGTCGCACGTTAAATGACAATTGCGCGGTCGTGCTACACTGTATCCAAACTACATTTTTATCATTTTGTTCCCACAAGTAGAGATTTCTTATGGTGGTATTTGATCACCTCTGGGATTTTTATTTTTTGCTAAACAAACTAAAGAAGACCAACATTTAAAAAATAAATAAATAATTTTTCTTTGTTTCTGTTATAAAAAAAAAAGATTCCCCTTCACTGATAAGCACTGATGGGCACTGATAAGGTGGCACTGATGAGGAGGCATTGATATATATAATTGATGGGCACTGATAGGCAGCACTGATATGCAGCACTGATAGGCACTGATAGGTGGCACTGATATGCAGCATGGATGGGCACTGACAGGTGGCATTGATGGGCACTGACAGACAGCAATGATGGGCACTGACCGGCGGCACTGATGGGCACTGACCAGTGGCATTCATGGGCACTGACAGACAGCAATGATGGGCACTGACAGGTGGCATTGATGGGCACTGACAGACAGCAATGATGGGCACTGACCGGCGGCACTGATGGGCACTGACCGGTGGCACTGATGGGCACTGGTAGGCGGCACTGATAGGTGACAATGATAGGTGGCACTGATGGGCACTGATTAGTAGCACTGATTAGCACTGACAGGTGACATTGATGGACACTGATAGATGGCACTGATGGGCAGCACTAGTTAGGCAGCTACTGACAGGTGTTAATGCTGGGACACTGATTGGCACTATGGTGGGCACTGATTTGCACTGTGGTGGGCACTGATTGGCACTTTATTGGGCACTGACAGCGGGTTATAATGGGGCACTGACTGGGCACCGATTGGCAGGTGTTGGGTACATTGGATGGGGGCTGCATTGATAATCAGCACAGACCCCATCCCCCTGACAGGGAAAGCTGCCTATCGGTTCTCCCTGTCAGCGCGAACTGAGGAATGACGTTTACTGGCACTTCCTAGTTCACGCAATGATCAGCTGTGATTGGTCACAGCTGACCACGTAGTCAGAAGCTGCTTACTGCGATCAGAAATGCGGTGTGACAGACTAACATGCTGCACGTGCGACCACCACGGGTGCGTGCCGGGATGTTATCCTGCTGGACGTCATATGATGCCCAGTCAGGATTACCTGCTATAGGCCGGGCAGCAAGTGGTTAAATTGCCCTCATTTACAGAGTAAAGTTTATCCCTTTTAATCTAAAAGAAACTAAATGTTACAATGTTTCTTTTAAGCTCACCTAAATGATGTTGTGAGAAACATGGCAGGCTGCCTGTTTTTTTTTTTTTTACATCTTTATGTAGAGCAACAATTCCTTTTGTTCCGATCCTCAGAGAGTTCTTTGCCATTAGGGGGGCCATGTTGAACTTCCAGTGACCAGTATGAGAGAGTGAGAGCGATAACACCAAATTTAACACACCTGCTCCCCATTCACACCTGAGACCTTGTAACACTAAAGAGTCACATGACACCGGGGGAGGGAAAATTACTAATTGGGTCCACACATAATATTGATATTCTGGGCCCAATTTGGAAATTTTCACTTAGTGGGTGTACTCACTTTTGTTGCCAGCCGTTTAGACATTAATGTGTTGAGTTATTTTGAGGGGACGGCAAATTTACACTGTTATACAAGCTGTACACTCACTACACAACATTGTAGATACAAAGGGCCAGATTCAGGTAGATGGGCGAATCTTTATTCTGGAGTAACGTTTCTCATTTACGTTACTCCGCCGAAACTTTAGGAGCAAGTACTGTATTCACAAAGCACTTGCTCCTAAAGTTGCGGCGGCGTAGCGAAAATGAGCCGGCGGAATTCAAATTGGGCGGGTAGGGGGCGTGTATTATTTAAACTAGGCGCGTTCCCGCGGCGAACGTACTGCGCATGCGTCGACTGTCAGTGCGCATGCTCCAAATTCTGTCAGTGAGCGTCAATGACGTCAATCCCCATTCACGGACGTTTTACGCAAACGACGCGAAATTTTTTAAATTCGACGCGATGGCGACGGCCATACTTAACATAGGATACTCCACTAGGGGGCCGGTTTTTCTTTACGCCGCGTATCGCTTACGGAAACGTCGGAAAGTCACTGCGTCGGGCCCGAATACGATCGTGAATTGCCGATTCTCGCTGATTAACATATTCTCGGCGTTAATCAGCGGGAACGCCCCGAGCGCCGCTTTTTAAATTGCAGTTCCGATACGACGGCGAAATACAATTACGCCGCTCGTATAGGAACTCCAACCCGGCGTTTCTTGTTTTCTGCTTACTGAAAACAGAAACGCCGGCTCAAAGTGAAGCCGCGTACACACGGCAGAGAACCTCGACGGGCAGAACACATCGTTCACCACACTTTTCCATTGAAGCTCGCTTCATAACTAGCTTCTGGGCATGCGCGGGTTGAAAAACGTCGTTTTAAACGACGTTTTTGCTACACACGGTGACTTTTTGTGAAACAAAAAACGACGTTTTGAAAAACGACACAAAAAATTCAAGCATGTTGGAATTTTTTTTTGGTCGTTTTTTTTTAAGACAAAAAACGACGTTTTGCCCACACACGATCAATTTAAATGACGTTTTAAAAAACGACGTTTTTTTTTCATCGCAAAAAACGACCGTGTGTACGCGGCATAACTCTACCTGAATCTGGCCCATTGTGTCATTTCTTCAGTGTTGTCACATGAAAAGATACAAAAATGTGAGGGGTGTACTTACTTTTAGGCCCCATACACACGATCGGACATATCCGATGAAAACGGTCCGCGGACCATTTCCATGGTTGATGCCGCCGCGTCACCGCACCAGGAAGTAAAACACTTCCGCGCATGCGCCGAATCCATTCGGCAGCGGCGCGGCGGCGGTGGGGGACGACATGTCTGCTGGTAAGTGTACTAACCAGCAGACATGTCGGGCGGAAAGATCCCCACCGGATAGATTTCAAAGCATGCTTTGAAATCTGTCGGGTGGACAAATCTGTCCGCTAGCCCATACACACGAGCGGAGATGTCTGCTGAAACGGTCCATCGGACCGTTTTCAGCGGACATATCCCCTCGTGTGTACGCGGCCTTATGAAATCCTGTATATATAATGTTTCGGGGGATTTATATTATATTATATAAAGTAATTTTCTAGCAAAAAAAAAATGGATTTTTACATACAATATGTGGTGTCAGAATTGGCTCGGTTGGTGGATGGATAGATAATCTGCGGAAATTAGTAGAGAGTACCCTACCATTATCTAGACTGTAGAAGAGTGACGATCGAACGTCGGGATTATCACTGTTGGAATGAAGGCGCGTTTCACTCCCAGCAAACAATCCTTGGGAACTGAAGGAACAAAAAGGAGGCCTTTACCGTCACTTGTCCCGTTGAAACCCCCCGTCTTATCCTCCAGATCGTCTAATTTCTGTCGGATGTAATAAAACACTTTAATGTGCTCACCAGTGGTCCCCCCTCCCCCGACACCGAGATAAAAAAACTAAAAAAAAAAAAACTAAAAGAAGAAAGGAACCCGGCAATCTAAATATAGGACAGAGCGCTTCCTCTCAGGCTGCCTTGACTGATCTTACACATCCCGTATTTGCATAAAATTCCTTTACTTCATTTCATGGGAGGGAAATAAAAGAAAAGAAAAAAAAGACTTGTTAAAAAAAAAGAGAAATGACAGACCAAGGAGGACGTGTTTTGGCAGAGCTCTGCAGACACAGATCTCATCCGCAGCCATCCTTTGCCAGCATCTCAAATTTTGGCCACCAAATCATCTATCCTAACCCCTAGACGTACCCTGAAGGACTACCTACCCTCCGTTGGTTCCAGGGTTGCCCGCTCGGTCCAAAATCCACCCCGCGACCAGCCCGGCTTGAGGAGACCCCGCCGCCATCTTTGGGCCTGTGACACCTAGGATCTCACAGTGCCAGCGTCCCGCAGCCGCTGGACGAGTGTGGATCTCCTTACCCCCGGACCTCCAAAGTTCTCCTACCTCGGTTCGGTGCTGGGGACAGCTACCCGGTGAGGAGTCCGCCCGACGGCTGCATCCACGGAGGCCCCGCCGCCATCTTGGGGCCTACGAGCGCTGGAGTCCCGCGGAGCTGACATCCCACGGCGGCTTGACAGATCTTTCCCTCCCGGACCACCGGAGCTCCCCTGCCTCTACCCTGTGCCGGGCTCGGCCACCCGGTGAGTGACCCGCCCCGCGGCGGACTACATCCACGGAGGCCCCGCCGCCATCTTGGGGCCTACGTGAACTGGGATCCAACTGAGCCAGCGTCCCACGGCTGCGGGACAAGTGAAGATCTCCCCATCCTGGTCCACCGGAGCTTCCCTGCCTCTGCCCTGTGCTGGGGACGGCCACCCGGACATAAATTTATCCCGCGGCTGGCGGCTTCCTCGGAGGCCTCACCGCTAACTTGAGGCCTTCCTGACCGAGAAGCAGGGGAGCTAGTGTGCTGTGTCTCGGGGAACAAGAGGCTTCCCCCCCCCCTGGGTGCTACCCTGACACATAGGAGGGCTGATTGTGGTCCGGGGTGCCTGCAGAAAACGTCGCCATGATGTGGAGGTGAGTGGTGTTACACTGAACATCTTGCTGCCCCTCCTTTGCCCTAGCAGCCCCCCTGAATCCGAATTCACATCAAAGAGCAACACACCCCATCTCACAAGAGGTTGCCCAGGGTTACCACCTCCCAGGCCAAGTTAATTATTACCAGTGACACTCATTTTATCCAGCTTTTGAACCTACCTCCTTCCCAAGACCCCCCTCACCACTTTTGTCTGGGATGCAGTTTGTGTCACACACAGGAGCAACCTTATTGCTACACACCACTGCCTAAAGAACCAACATTTCATATGCACCTGGTCTAAAATTTACCCTGTCAGTGTCCCGGTTCTTTCGCTTTGAATACAACCCCCCAGTTGCTTGAAAGCTAATCTTTTGCTCGAGATAATGTACTGAAAGTCACTCCTACTAATAAGTGGGGACGCATGCGTGGCACGATGCAGTTCACCAGCAGTTATTAAACACCACATCGATCAAGCGAGGATTCTACTCATACTGTAAGGTAAAAGCTCCCTAATTGACTTTATCTTTCACATACACCCTTGCAGTTCACACCTGTGCATGCCGTCGGGCAAGAAGGCGTATAACCGCCGTGCGCTTCAGCACTCTCTGGTCACATATTCTTTGCGCAACAAGGAACAGAAGAAAATGACGCAGAAAAACAACGGCTCATCACCACCTCAGTTCTCACCATCTGCTTGCACCATCTCGCAGAATTCTGCCTCCTCACATAATAAAAATGAGCCCTACGCTCAGATCACGAAAGCAGATTTGGACTCCAGTTTAACCAAGATTTATGAAAAACTGGTAGACAAAATACAATGTGAGCTTCAAAAAACAACAAACACCCTCACACAGGAAATCGCAACCTTGGGAGGTCGCACCGACCTTTTAGAAACCAAACACGACGAACTATCACTTGCTCATACTGACCTCAGGAAGGACTTTGAACTCTTAGCGGAAAACTACACATACTTACAATCACAAGTGGAAGATTTGGACAACCGTAACCGAAGGAACAACCTAAGGATTCGCGGTATCCCAGAGTCAGTCGCCGATCTGATGCCGGCAGTCTCCAAACTATTCCATAATCTCCTTCCTGATTCACCTCCATCCTCTTTTGCGTGTGATAGAATTCACAGGGCCCTACGTCCTAAACCGCCCCCAGATAAACCTCCACGGGATATCATTCTATGCTTGAAAGACTATATCACAAAGGAAAACATCTTAAGAGCATCGAGAAATATGCACAGCATTGAATTGGATGGCACCAAAATTCAAATTTTCCCAGACATCTCTCAAGCTACCCTAGAAAGGAGACGCAAAATGAAGGAGGTGACTTCGGTTCTTCAATCAGCTCGTATTAGGTACCGCTGGGGTTTCCCGTTTAAACTCACGGTTCCCCACAATGGCACCACCTACACGGTCTATAACGTCTCAGAGGGCAAGGATCTCCTTATGAAACTGGGTCTTTTGGAACAGAGTGCCGATGCTAGACCTCCCTCTACTCCCCATACCTCACCTATCTGGGCCACCCCATCTACGCGTCGTGATCAAAGAAGATGGCGACAACCATTCAGAAACCTAGACGCATGATCATTCATACACTAAGCAGTCTTTTTCCTGCAGTTAAAATTCTTCCCTGTTTTTTTATTTTAAAGGGGAAGAGAAAAAGGGAAATATTTTTTTTTTTTTTTTTTCTCTCTCAATGTCCATCTCCCCACACCCCCTTTGCATTATTGCATGACTTAAATAAATGTTATAACAATCTTGAGTTGGATTGACAGTTCGATGGACAATACATCATTCACAATTCTACATTTTGTTATGTTCAACAAGTTGCAGTATACCTTTACACATACATGCAAAGAACCCCCCTCCACCCCCTTTTGATTTTTGAATTTTTTTTTTTTTTTTTTTTTTCTCTCTCTCTTTCACACTATTCAGGGAGAAGTTATTACAGTTCTTGAAATATGTTTGCTAGTTTGACTGCTTAAAAATTTACCATTTGATCTATACTTTAACAATATGTCTGATATGTTACGGCATGCACTTATATTTTCGTTTATAGAATCCCCGCTGAGGCTGTTCTGCTCTGCCTCTGCTAGTTTGTTCCCCCACTCACAAAGGACTCCTAAAGCATGACTCATCTAGTGGAAACATCTCTACTACTGATCCTGCTTTACACGGTCATTATAATGGAGGTTCCATTTGTGAGTAATGGACGTTTTTGTCCATTTCAACAATTTTTTTGGTCAGGTAGTGCCCCTCACCCTGACCCCCATATGTTTTACTATATTTTTCATATTTTCAGTGAAATTTTCTATTTTTACAAAATTTTGAAAAGGTCATACAAAATGTTTCTAGTAAACCCAAAGTATCACGTTGAAATGATATGTTTCTATACTTATTGTTTGGTTTTTACGAGTTCATCATCACGCCGATTCTATAGTTCGGGTACCCCACCCTCCAGGACTCACGCTTATGAGCTCAATATAATACCCATTATTGAAAGGGTAACAGATAATCTTCTAGGTTATATATTGATGTATGTTTTGTTATATTGTAAATGTGGATATTCAGAGAACAACACGGTCGTCCCTAGTCTTTCCCCCAACGGATGTAATCTTTCATTTATAGAGTCATTGTTGTTTGTCACAACATTACTACCATTTCTATTTCACTATATGCTAGACCTTAGACTTGGCGCTCATATGTCACTAGGTCATAACTCCCATCGCTCTTTAATACTAATACAATGGGCCTCAGGGTGATCTCCCACAATGTCAAAGGCTTTAACTCACCCCAAAAGAGAAAGAAGGCCTTTCGCCACTACAAAAGGCTGGGCGCAGATTTAATTTTGATGCAGGAAACTCACTTTGCATCAGACAATCACCCTAAATTTTTCGACAAAAGTTACAATCAATTTTATTGCACTACTTACAACTCTAAATCTAGAGGTGTTGCTATATACATTAAGAATTCTGTGATTTTTGAGATTCAAAATGTCTTTAGGGACCCAGACAGCCGTTATCTAATTCTGAAAGGCTCAATCAAGGGACGTTCCATCACTATTGCCTCTGTGTACGCTCCCAACGATGCCCAGTCTAGCTTTTTCATCAAATTCTTCGAAACATTAGACAATTATTATTCCACTCATCTTATAGTGGGGGGGGATTTTAATTTAGCGGCTCACTCAGCTCTAGACAGGAGCAAAGTTGTCCCCTCCTCTAAAGCTTTCCCCAAATCTTTGAACAGGACACTTTACAACCACCAATTAGTAGACACCTGGAGAGCCCATAACATTGGCCTAAAGTCATACACATTCTACTCTCATCCTCATAATAGCTTCGCCCGCCTGGACTACATCTTCTGCACCCCAATCCTGCTGGCCAATTCTTCCAATGCTGATATCCATACATGCCCGTGGTCTGATCATCATATAGTCTCCTTTAATACTTCTCACATAGGTCTAGCCAACTCAACACACTCTTGGAGAATGAATGATTCCCTACTCACTGACCCATCAAGCAAAGAGCAAATTTTATCTCACCTTGAGCAATATTTTACGCACAATGTTACACCCGACTTATCTCCTGCAACTATATGGATGGCGCATAAAGCGGTAATGAGAGGTCATTTGATAAACATTGCCTCTATCAAAAACAAGGCCAAGCTTGCAGATATTAGATCCCTCACGAAAGAGTTAGACCACCTATATCACAGACACAACCAAGATCCTTCTAATGATCTCTTTAAGCAAATCCAAGAGAAACGCACTTCCTTAGACACCTTATTAACAAATGACACTGAAAAAGCTCTCAGATGGTCAAAGGCTAGATTCCTCCTCAACAGCAATACTTATTCCACCATGTTTGCCAGAAAGTTAAATCAATCTATAAAACCCGCACATACATACAAACTAAGGAACTCAACTGGTAACATGGTGTCCCATCCCAAAGAGGTCATGAAACTGTTCACAGACTTCTATAAAAATCTTCTTTCATCGCCCCAATCACTTCCAAAACAATCCTCCCTAGATTGGCTTAATGACATTGCATTGCCTACCCTTACTAGAGATCAAATTGATTCCCTTAATGCCCCCTGTACTGACATGGAGGTCAATAGAATCATTGGAACGTTAAAGACATCCACAGCCCCAGGCCCGGACGGCTTTTCCTCTTCTTATTATAAAAAATTTACCTCTACCATTGTCCCACACCTTACTAAATTATTTAATAATATTTTACAGGGAGGCCAGTTCCCAACAGAGATGCTTTTGGCTAACATGTCCTTACTTCCCAAGCCAAATAAAGATCACTCTACCCCCCAAAATTACCGCCCAATATCGGTTATTGACAATGACTTAAAAATATTTGGCCGTATCTTGGCGGACAGATTATCTGCGGTAATCTCCCCATTAGTAGACCCTGACCAAACGGGCTTCATTCCCAACAGACAAATAACAGACAACATACGACTGACCGCTAATATCATTCAGGACTCCAACTTGCACTCCAAATCCACACTTTTGCTCAGTCTGGATATACATAAGGCATTTGACAGTGTGAGCTGGTCTTATCTTGACGTCTTACTCCCCAAATATGGTATCAGGAATGAATTCCTTCATGGATTTAAGGCCCTCTATCATAACCCCCAAACTCGCATCAAACTCCCAGGAAACAACTCTGACTTTTTCCCCCTGACTAAAGGCACTAGACAGGGTTGTCCACTCTCCCCCCTACTCTTTGCCCTTGCAATCGAACCCCTCGCCTGTGCTATCAGAAACAATGCTGACATCAAAGGATATTCTAAAGGTCCCAAGGAATACAAACTGAGTCTCTATGCAGATGATGTTCTCTTATTCATTACTAACCCTCTCATCTCCCTACCCAATCTAACTAAAACCCTAGACATCTTCCATGACCTGTCAGGTCTAGGTGTAAATCTATCAAAGTGCTCAGCTTTACCGATTAATATCCCTTCGACCTTAATAGCCTCACTTAAAGATAAATTCCCATTTAATTGGCATGTCGATTCGTTTGGATACTTGGGCATCCAAATTACACCCCTGTATAACACTTTATACCAAGCAAACTATCCCCCCTTATTTAACAATATTAAAAATTTACTTAAACTCTGGTCATCATACCATATTTCATTCTCGGGCAGAATAGTCGCTGTAAAAATGATGATATTACCCAAGCTTTTGTTTTTTTTTAGAGCCCTCCCCCTTACTCTACCTAAAAAAACACTAGACTCACTTCAAAGAGAGACTAACAGATTTATTTGGCAGAACAAGAAACCTAGATTTAGTTATTCTCTCATGTTTAGACCTCACTTAAAAGGCGGCCTAGGTATCCCAAATCTGTGGCTTTATTACTTATCGGCCAGATTTACCCAACTAGCCCAATGGTATGCCCCTCCACTCCAAATTCCTTGGCTCCAGTTCGAGGAGGAGTCTATCCTACCTTACAACCTACAAGGACTCCTCTGGTCCAAAACCATCCCACCACAAAAAATAAGAGCATTAAACCGTATTGTCACCCACTCTCTCCAACTATGGAACAGACAGACCCTAAAGTTTAAACTATCTTCTGATACTCCCCCCCTGGCATCATTCCTAGGTGACCCACGTTTTTCCCCCTTAGTCAGAACTCATAACCCAAACTTTCTTATGTTTTGGAAATCACATAACCTAACCCATTTGAAATCGCTCTCTCACCTTAACTCATTCTGCACTTTCTCCAACCTGCAATCAAAATATGACCTGTCTCTCGGGGAATTTGAAAATTATACAAAAATTAGAAAATTCTATCAGACATTCTACTCACTTACACTTCACCCCCCCTATACTCAATTTGAACAAATTTGCATCTCCTCCCCTCGTGATAGGGGCCTGATCTCCAGAATATACAAAAGCTTGAATGAAACAAACATGTCTGAGAAGTCACATCCCATGTTACAATGGGAATCGGATTTAGGCATTTCATTTACTCTGGAGCAATGGGATACCATTTTCACTAACCTCCACAGATGTACCAAAACAACATCTATCAGAGAATCAGCTATAAAACTGCTCTATAGATGGTATCTCACACCAGCTAAACTTAATTCATTTTACCCTTCACTGTCTCCACTCTGCTTCAGGGGATGCCCCGCCCATGGAACGCTATTGCATATATTTTGGGACTGCCCCCATTTAAGGGACACTTGGCACAAGGCCAGCATTGTAATTGATAAAATTGCCGACCGAAGTATCCATCTCACACCCCTAATCTGCCTCTTATTCGGCCCTATTAAGGATATTCCTACATCAAGCACAAGGCTCATCCACACATTTCTCACCTCCATTCATTGGGCCATAGCCTTTAATTGGCGCTCCACATTGGTACCCTGGCCACAAATTCTCAACCGTATGACAAACATTAAACTCTCAGAGAGAATTCACCATACACTATATGACTCTATGCCCCAGTATCAAAAAAAATGGACGCTCTGGGACGCCACACTTCTGGTTTAAATTTAAATATTACTAACCATAAACCCGTTCTTTCTACACAATGTTAATTATCAATGATACCTGTATACATTCATGTACCATCATTGTTATCTTTTTCTTCTTTTGTACTTTGACCTTTTCTACAATAAAATCGTTTGTAAACAAAAAAAAAAAAAAAGAGAAATGGGATAAAATACAGCAAGAGGATTAAACACACTTTATATAAAATGGCGGTGAACACAGAAAATATCCCGGGGGGGCAGCCAGTGCGCCCTTTAAAAGCTGAAAAGTTGAAAGGCAAAATGAACAGGGCCATTCAGAAAGGCTCTGTACCTTGTGATGACTGTGAACCAAACAGAAGTGTCAACAATGCCTGTGTCTACAAACATTAGGACCTCCTCATTCGCTCACAAAGGAAGGAAGGAAGATTGCAGAAAGAACGGGGTCAAAACGAAAATGTTATGCGGCAAAGTCAACAAAGGAAGATCAGAGCCACCTTGCGGCCGTATATAGTCGGCCGCAGGGTGGGAAGTAGTTAAACTAATAACACACAAATAATTAAATGTTGCCATGTTTTTATTGAACACACCATGTAAACATTCACAGTGCAGGTGGAAAAAGTATGTGAACCCTTGGATTTAATAACTGTTTGAACCTCCTTTTGGCAGAAATAACTTCACCCAAACGTTTCCTGTAGTTGCAGATCAGACGGGCACAACAGTCAGGAGTAGTGTTGAGCGGAATATGCCATATTCGATTTTGCGATATTGCGCAAATATATAGAAGAATATTCACGAATATTCGCTAATATCGAATATTCGTGATATTTTATCCCAAAAAAAATTTGCGAAATTTCGCTAATGCGAAAATGATTGCGAAATTCTCATAAATGGAGATCATTTCCTGTATTACTAAACTAATATGCACTAAACACTAACTCTACACTAATGCCGCGTACACACGGTCGTTTTTTGCGATGAAAAAAAACGTCGTTTTTTAAAACGTCATTTAAATTGATCGTGTGTGGGCAAAACGTCGTTTTTTGTCTTAAAAAAAACGACCAAAAAAAAATTCCAACATGTTTGAATTTTTTGTGTCGTTTTTCAAAACGTCGTTTTTTGTTTCACAAAAAGTCACCGTGTGTAGCAAAAACGTCTTTTAAAACGACGTTTTTCAACCCGCGCATGCCCAGAAGCTAGTTATGAAGCGAGCTTCAATGGAAAAGAGTGGTGAACGTAACCTCGCTTTTTGTGAAAAAACGATGGTGTGTATGCAAAATTGTCTTTGAAAAGTGACGTTTCAAAAACGTCGTTTTTTACTTCACAGAAAACGTCGTTTTTTTTTCATCGCAAAAAACGACCGTGTGTACGCGGCATAACTCTACTTAAAAGAAAGGAGAATAAGGGGGCAAAAGAAGGGCGGAGAAGATAATCGCGCAATATTCCTATTGCGCGATTATCTTCTCCGCCCTTCTTTTGCATCAGAGCCAATCAGAATAACTCGAATATTCGGCAAAAGGAATATCGCGCGATATTCCTTTTGCCGAATATTCGAGTTATTCTGATTGGCTCTGATGCAAAAGAAGGGCGGAGAAGATAATCGCGCAATATTCCGTTTGCTGAATATTCAAATTATTCTGATTGGCTCTGATGCAAAAGAAGGGCCGAGTAGCTGATGCGATTCTTTTATGTTGCAATGCGCAATGCGAATTTTCGGCAACATAAAAGAATCGCATCAGCTACTCGGCCCAGGGTCTCTAATCATACCAGCAATGCTTTTAGACGTCGATGGAGATCACTAGGATGTGATCTGTTTTAAAAATAAATTTGAAAAAATACGAATATTCGCCATAGCGAATATTCGCCGCAATATTCGAGTTTTTCGCGAATACTCGAATATGCAATATTCGTAGCGAATATTCGCAATGCGAATATTCGTGAGCAACACTAGTCAGGAGGAATTCTTCACTATTCTTCTTTACAGAACTGTTTCCGTTTATATTTAATATTCTTGGGATGTCTGGTGTGAGTCGCTTTCTTGAGGTCATGCCACAGCATCTCAATGGGGTTGAGGTCAGGACTCTGACTGGGCCACTCCAGAAGGCGTATTTTCTTCTGTTTAAGCCATTCTGTTGTTGATTTACTTCTATGCTTTGGGTCGTTGTCCTGTTGCAACCTCCATCTTCTGTTGAGCTTCAGCTGGTGGACAGACGGCCTTAAGTTCTCCTGCAAAATCTCTTGGGAATTAATTTTTCCTTCGGTGATAGCAATCCGTCCAGGCCCGGACGCAGCAAAGCAGCCCCCGACCATGATACCCCACCACCATACTTCACAGTTGGGATGAGGTTTTGATGTTGGTGTGCAACAAGACAATGATCCAAAACATAAAGCAAAATCTACAATGGACTGGTTCACAAATAAACATATCCAGGTGTTAGAATGGCCGAGTCAAAGTCCAGACCTGAATCCAATCGAGAATCTGTGGAAAGACCTGAAAACTGCTGTTCACAAACGCTCTCCATCCAACCTCACTGAGCTCCAAGGAGGAATGGGCAAAAATGTCAGTCTCTCGATGTGCAAAACTGATAGAGACCCCCCAAGCGACTTACAGCTGTAATCGCAGCAAAAGGTGGCGCTACAAAGTATTCACTTAGGGGGGCGGAATCATTTTGCACGCCCAATTTTTCAGTTTTTTATTTGTTAACAAAGTTTGAAATATCCAATAAATTTCGTTCCACTTCATGATCGTGTCCCACTTGTTGTTGGTTCTTCACAAAAAAATGACAGTTTTATATCTTTATTAGTGTTGCTCACGAATATTCGCATTGCGAATATTCGCTACGAATATTGCATATTCGAGTATTCGCGAATATCTCGAATATCGCGGCGAATATTCGCTATTTCGAATATTCGTATTTTTCAAATTCCGCAATAAAATTTGCAATCGCGAAATTTCGCATTCGCGAATTTTTCAATAGCGAAATTTCGCAATAGCGACATTTCACATTTTTTTTTTTATAAAATATAGCAAATATTCGTAAATATCGAATATTCGTGATGTTTTATAAAAAAAATAAAAAATATCGCATTAGCGAAATTTCGCATTGGCGAAAATTCGCAATTTTTTTTTTATAAAATATCACGAATATTCGATATTAACGAATATTCGCGACCGCATATGTGAAATTTCGCTTTTTTTTTTTTTTTATAAAATATACTGAATATTCGTAAATATCGAATATTCGTGATATTTTATAAAAAAAGAAAAAAAATCGCGAAATTTCGCATTAGCGAAAATTCGCATTGGCGAAAATTCGCAATTTTTTTTTTTTATAAAATATCACGAATATTCGATATTAACGAATATTCGCGAATATTCTTCGAAATATTCGCGAAATATCGCAAAATCGAATATGGCGTATTCCGCTCATCACTAATCTTTATGTTTGAATCCTGAAATGTGGCAAAAGGTCGCAAAGTTCAAAGGGGGCCGAATACTTTCGCAAGGCACTGTGGGCCAGATTCACAGAGCGATTACTCCTGTCTATCTCGCGTTAGACTGGAGTACTTTCGAATTACGCGCGTTTTTTCACTACTCTGAAACCTCAAACCATGAAAATACGGCTGCGGGCTTCAATCCGACTGGTTTACGTGTTCGTACGCCTTCGGATCTACGCTGCAATAAATTTGCGGCCGCTGGGTGGAGTTCCCGTCGTTTTTCGGGGTATGCAAATGATCTTTTGCCGACGATCCACGAAGTTACGAACGTCAATCGCAATCTCTTACGGCACCTTTAGTCATCTTTTTTTTTCGCGTAACACTATACCAGCTTTTTGCTGCTCTAATATTAGACGGCCCATGTTAAGTATGGCCGCCGTTCCCGCGTCGAATTTCAACGTTTTCCGACGTCTTTTTTTTAAAAAAATTTACGTAAGTCGTCCGGTGAATCGGAATGTCCGTAAACGACGCTCCTCAAACAAAAAATGACGTAACGGCGTGATTTCGCGCAGTGCGCGGCGGGAAATTTCTGAACGGAGCATGCGCAGTTCGATCGGCGCGGGGACGCGCCTAATTTAAATGCTTCACGCCCCCCTAATCGCGTATTTCGATTACGCCGCGAGAAATACACTACGCCGCCGTACCGTAAGGGACAAAATCTACCAGGATTCGGCGTATAGCCTGGTAAAATACGGCGGCGTAGCGGATCTCTGATACTCTGCGCCAATGTAATTGTATCTGAATCTGGCCCCTGTGTATATATATATATATATTCGTTGTCCTCCTGAACATTTGGATCTGCTTCGTATACTTCTAGATCCTGGAGAGAGATATTGAAGTTCGTGAAACAGCTGCCCTATTTTATATATATATATATATATCTATATATATATATATATATAGATATATATATATATATACACAGTATATATATATATATATATATATATATATATATATAAAATATAATTTTGCCGTCCTCCCGAGGATTTGGATGTGCCTCGGATACTTCTAGAAGCTGGAGAGATATATATTGATGTTTCCGGCCGTCCTCTCCTGAGCCGAGCGGCGGTATCGGCTGAGGCCTCTGAGTGGCTCGGTGCCGCAGCAATCCATTAAGGATCGTTTATACAATAAAAGGACGGCGGCTTTTTTTCTGCTCTTTCATCTTCATGCTTCGCTACTCCAAATTCTCCATCCCCCTCGTCCCGAACGCCGCGCAGCGCTCTGGCGAGATTGCGTTTGGCAGACCCGCTCGCAAAAAAAAAAAAAAAAAAAAGACACTTTCTATTTTCCTGAATAAAACGCTGGATAACCAGACGATATTAAAATGGAAATTTTTCAGGAGGAAACAACAAGTTCACTTCTTCACCGTCTGTTCTGCGCTGTTACACCTTCAAGAACTTGGAGACGCAATCCGCCGCTGGGTGCAGATCAATGTAGAAACAAAATCCTTCTTTATGGTCCAATCACACCCGGGACACTGGATGAGATTTACAATCAGGGTGCTTGAAGGGGAAGGAAGTGATTGGCTTGCTGACCTTCTGACCCTCATAGAGGGTGGAGAGTACATAGCCCCCCCCCCTACAGAACAGAATAGAATAGAAAAAAAAGAATGGAATAGAATAGAATAGAATACACAAGAAAAGAATAGAAAATTAAATCAAAGAAACAAATGGAAAATAAAAATAAATGTTCTAGAACAAACAATACATCGATAAAAAAAAGAAAGAATATAACCACCTCAAAATTTGAATTAGAATAAAATAGAATAGAAAAATTATGAAATAGAATAGAATACAAAAGAATAGAATAGAAAATATCACAATTAGAATAAAATAGAATAGAAAAAAATTAAATAGAATAGAAAAGAAAAAGAAACAAATAGAAAATATCACAATTAGAATAAAATAGAATAGAAAATAATGGAATAGAATAGAAAAGAAAAGAATCAAACAGAAAAGAAAAATAAATAAATGGAAAGTAAAAAAAAAAACAATAGAATAGAATAGAATAAAATAGAAAGAATATAACTGTCTCAAATTTTGAATTTGAATAAAATAGAATATGAAAATAATGGAATAAAATACAAAAAGAATAGAACAGAAAAATAAAATAAACAAATAGAAAATAAAATAATAGAATAGAAAAAAAACAATAGAATAGGAATAAAATAGAAAGAATATAACTATCTCAAATTTGAATAAAATAGAATAGAAAATAATGGAATAGAATACAAAAAGAATAGAACAGAAAAATAAAATAAACAAATAGAAAATAAAATAATAGAATAGAAAAAAACAATATAATAGAATAAAATAGAAAGAATAAACTGTCTCAAAATTTAAATAAGAATAAAATAGAAAATAATGGAATACAAAAGAATAGAATAAAAAAGAAAAGAAACAAATAGAAAATTAAATAATAGAATTGAAAAAAAAACAATAGAATATAATAAAATAGAAAGAATATAAACCGTCTCAAAATTTGAATTAGGATAGAATAGAAAATAATGGAATACAAAAGAATAGAATAGAAAATAATAGAAACAAATAGAAAAATTAAATAGAATAGAAAAAACAATAGAATAGAATAAAATAGAAAGAATATAACCATCTCAAACTCTGAATTAGAATTAAAATAAAATATAATAGAAAATAATGAAATAGAATAGAATACCAAAGAATAGAATAGAAAATAAAAGAAACACATAGAAAATAAAATAAAATAATAGAAGAATAGAATAGAACAAACTAGAATAGAATATAACCATCTTTCAAAATTAAAATAATAGAATAAAATAGTATAGAATAAAATAGAATATAACCATCCTTTAAAATTCAAATTTTGGACAGAATAAAATAGAAAATTATCAAATAGAAATAAGAATAGCATAGAAAGACTATGGCCCGGATTCACGTAAGCTTTACGCCGGCGTATCTAGAGATACGCCGTCGTAAGAACAAATGTGCGCCGTCGTATCCCTGCGCCGATTCCCTACGCTAGATACGCCTGAAAAATAGGCTTCTGCAGCCCGAAGCAACTTGCCTACACCGGCGTATCTTGGGCGCATAGTTACGCTGGACACCCAATTGCAAATATGCAAATGAGATATGCCGATTTAAGAACGTAGATGCGCCAGGCGGAAAAGATACGCAGTTTGCGTAAGGGTAAAGTCCGGCGTAAAGTTACCCCTCATATACGTGGCGCAACCCATGCAAAGGTATGGACCAGGGAACGAACGCCGTATTTTACGTTGTTTACGTAGTACGTGAATAGGGCTGTGCGTAGGTTCCGTTCACGTCGTAGGCAGTGTATTGACGGATCTTAGGCAGCTATTTCAACGTGACTGTGAGCATGCGCATTGGGACGACGCAAGAGACGACGCATGCGCAGTTCGTTTTTTGAAGCTCAGCCCATCATTTGCATGGGGTCACGCTTCATTACCATGCATCACGCACACTTCCACCTACAGTACTTTGACTTACGCCGGCTTACACCGACAACTATACGCTACGGCGGCGCAACGTTGAGCGCATATTCTTTGTGAATCGCATGCTTGCCTCTCAACGTTGCGCCGGCGTAGCCTAAAGATGATACGCTACGGCGGCTGAAAGATGCGCCGATCTACGTGAATCCGGGCCGATGTATTCAAATTTCAAATAGACTAAATTCAAATAAAATATATCTGAATAGAAAATAATAGAATAGAAAATAAAATAAACAAATAGAATAAAAACTAGGGTTGTCCCAATACCGATACTAGTATGGGTATCGGGACCGATACCGAGTATTTGCGGGAGTACTTGTACTCGCGCAAATACCCCCGATGCCTGAATAGAATACTTTTTTTTGTATTTATCAACATGTTCTGTGAAAATTCTTTGAGTTTTTTACCACTGCGTGACAAGAAAATAAAACATTTTTACTCATTTTTATTCTTTTATAATGTCTTGAGTTCGAGTTCTTCATAATTCTAAAGAAAATATCCTTAGTCTGTATTGTGGTTTGAAAACTGTCACATGACATTTAAAAAAAGTATCGGTATTCGGTATCGGCGAGTACATGAAAAAAAGTATCGGTACTTGTACTCGGTCCTAAAAAAGTGGCATCGGGACAACCCTAAAAAAAAAACAACAGAATAGAATAAAATAGAAAGTATATAACCCTCTTTCAAAATTCGAATTAGAATAAAATAGATTAGGATAGAATAGAAAATAATGTATTAGAAAGTAAAAGAAGAGAAAAGAATAAAATAGAAAATACAAGCATAGAATATAATGAAATAGAATAGTATAGAATAACATAGAATATAACCATCATTCAAATTTCGGACACAATGTATAGGAATAAAATAGATTAGAATAGAAATCAGAAAGAAGATACGCTACGCCGGCTGAAAGATGCGCCGATCTACGTGAATCCGGGCCGATGTATTCAATTTTCAAATAGACTAAATTCAAATAAAATATATTTGAATAGAAAATAATAGAATAGAAAAGAAAAGAAACAAATAGAATAGAAAAAACAATAAAATAGAATAGAATAAAATAGAAAGTATATAACCCTCTTTCAAAGTTCGAATTAGAATAAAATTAGAATAAATAGAAAATACAAGCATAGAATATAATGAAAGAGAATAGTATAGAATAAAACAGAATATAATCATCATTCAAATTTCGGACAGAATATATAAGAATAAAATAGATTAGAATAGAAGTCGGAAAAAGAACAGAAAATAATAGAATAGAAAATACAAGCATAGAATATAATGAAACAGAATAGAATAGTATAGAATGAAATAGAATATAACTGTCCTTCAAAATTCAGATTTCGGACAGAATATATAAGAATAAAATAGATTAGAATAGAAAAGAATAAAGTAGAAAAAATAATAGGCTAGAAAGCATATAACATCTTCCGAAATTCGAACAGACTGAATTCAAATAGAATAGATTGGAATAGAATATAAAATAATATATTAGAAAGTAAAAGAACAGAAAAGAATAGAATAGAAAATACAAGCATAGAATATACTGAAATAGAATAGTATAAAATACAATCGAATATAACCATCATTCAAATTTCGGACAGAATATATAAGAATAAAATAGATTAGAATAGAAATCAGAAAAAAGAACAGAAAATAATAGAATAGAAAATACAAGCACAGAATATAATGACACAGAATAGAATGGTATAGAATAAAATAGAATAAAACCGTCCTTCAAATTCAAATTTCGGACAGAATATATAAGAATAAAATAGATTAGAATAGAAAAGAATAAAGTAGAAAAAAATAATAGGCTAGAAAGCATATAGCATCTTCCGAAAATTCGAACAGACTGAATTCAAATAGAATAGATTAGAATAGAAAATAATAGAATAGAAATTAAAAAAAATAGCATTGAAAAGAATAGAATAGAATATCAATAGAAAGGATATAACCCTCTTTCAAAGTTCGAATTATAATAAAGTAGATTGGAATAGAATAGAAAATAATATATTAGAAAGTAAAAGAACAGAAAAGAATAGAACAGAAAATACAAGCATAGAATATAATGAAATAGAATAGTATAGAATACAAATACAATAGAATATAGCCATCATTCAAATTTCGGACAGAATATATAAGAATAAAATAGATTAGAATAGAAATCAGAAAAAAGAACAGAAAATAATAGAATAGAAAGAAACAATAAAAAAGAATAGAATAAAATAGAAAGTATATAACCCTCTTTCAAAGTTCGAATTAGAATAAAATAGATTAGAATAGAATAGAAAATAATATATTAGAAAGTAAAAGAAAAGAAAAGAATAGAATAGAAAATACAAGCATAGAATATAATGAAATAGAATAGTATAGAATACAATAGAATATAACTATCATTCGAATTTTGGACAGAATATATAAGAATAAAATAGATTAGAATAGAAATCAGAAAAAAGAACAGAAAATAATAGAATAGAAAAAAACAATAAAATAGAATAAAATAAAATAGAAAGTATATAACCCTCTTTCAAAGTTCGAATTAGAATAAAATAGATTAGAATAGAATAGAAAATAATATATTAGAAAGTATAAGAACAGAAAAGAATAGAATAGAAAATACAAGCATAGAATATAATGAAATAGAATAGTATAGAATACAATAGAATATAACCATCATTCGAATTTCGGACAGAATATATAAGAATAAAATAGATTACAATAGAAATCAGAAAAAAGAACAGAAAATAATAGAATAGAAAAAAACAATAAAATAGAATAAAATAAAATAGAAAGTATATAACCCTCTTTCAAAGTTCGAATTAGAATAAAATAGATTAGAATAGAATAGAAAATAATATATTAGAAAGTAAAAGAACAGAAAAGAATAGAATAGAAAATACAAGCATAGAATAGTATAGAATACAATAGGATATAACCATCATTCGAATTTCGGACAGAATATATAAGAATAAAATAGATTACAATAGAAATCAGAAAAAGAACAGAAAAGAATAGAATAGAAAATACAAGCACAGAATATAATGAGTAGTAAATAGGGTGTGCTGCGCTGCTAAAATTAATACATCAATAGTGAAAGTGATAACAAAATGTGCATTGAGTGCAAAAAGATTGTATATAAAAAACCAACACCAAGTGTTCCAATGTATAACAAAATCATATAGGAAAACAAACTGAATTGACAAAGTTCGTAAAATGTTGGTAATCAGCTCCAGGGAAAAATCAAAGTTCAGTGAGTTCAGAGAAATATCCCAAGTAGGAGATTGAGATACTGCAGGACAGAAGAGAGCCTCCACCTCCACCTCTTATAGTAAATCTGCTTACCAGATAGATAATAATCGTGAGCATCAACAGCACAGCAGGCTGGATTGCCTTAACGGGTATTAAAGTGGAATCCTGTGTGTGTCTCCAAGCTTGGTCTCAATGCGGCTGGATCCCAGAAAAACAATCACTCCCAGAGTGTAGCCAAGGGAAGAGAAAGGAAGCCAACATAGAGTAGTAACGTTTTAAAAGTTTAATAAAAGAAATTCGATTGCACTTACAAAAAACGAATCCTTTGGAAGCATATAAATAGTAAGCCGGCCGGCTCTCACAATCCGCCCGTCCTTCCGGATGGTCGTGAGGATAAAAACAATGGTGTCGTCAGCACGCCGTTCCTCCCTACGCCGTTTCATCCAATAGCAGACTTCATCCAGGGGCACGAGCGGCGCGCTGACTCGCCACCTTTAAATTCGTTTGTAACATTCTAGGACCGCCCTTCTCTGACGTCTGGGGATCATGAATGGCGATCGGCCATCTTTGAAGAGGGATCGATTGCCAATAGTATAAGCACTGTCAGTGCCTTGAACTTTGAAATTTTGTTTGAGATCACCCTTAGTAATAAGGTCATCCCAAGCAGAGTTACAGAAAACTCAGGCAGCAATCAACCGTGTTAAAAAAAAATGTTAAAACAGAATATAATGACACAGAATAGAATAGTATAGAATAAAATAGAATATAACCGTCCTTCAAAATTCAAATTTCGGACAGAATATATAAGAATAAAATAGATTAGAATAGAAAAGAATAAAGTAGAAAAAAGAATAGGCTAGAAAGCATATAACATCTTCCGAAAATTCGAACAGACTGAATTCAAATAGAATAGATTGGAATAGAAAATAATAGAATAGAAAAAAAAAATAGCATTGAAAAGAAAAGAATAGAATAGAATATCAATAGAAAGGATATGCCCATCTTTTTCGAAAATTCGAACTACAAATAGAATAAATTTGAATGCCATTTAGAATTTTCTGAATTTGGTCGAATTGATTTAAAATTAGGGGAAAATTTCAGCCAAATTCCAAAACGTATAAAAAAAAACTAAACCGACTCCGAACGTGGAATTAAACAAATGTAATGAAACAAAATCATTCAAAATGAAACAAAACACTTTGTTTCGCTCTGCACGTGTCTGCTGCTGATTCACAGTGAAACGAATTGTTTTGTTTTGTTTCATTGTGAATAATTGTGTTTAGTTAAATCCGGCCAATGAAACGCCTCGTATACAATCACATGATTGCAGTGACATGGCGCTTCCTATAAATCACTGTGTCCGGCGCCCAAACACAGTGCACTTAACTGCTTGCGGACCCTGCACTGTATTTATACGCCCTCACTTTAAAGATGGATATCTCGGTAACGGCAGCAGCTGCTGCCACAACCGAGGTATCCATCTTTAGTGTGCAGGGTCCTCTAAACGATAACGGCGGTCTCCGCGGCGGATTCGCCGCAAGATCGCCGTTATCGGTGGCGGGAGAGGGCCCCCCCTCCGCCGCTTACCATTGCCGGCGATCGGGTCCGTTGGGCAGCTGACTGGGGATGCGAGTGAGGGGAAAATGTCCTTCGCCCGTCCCCATCGCTCTGCTGGGCGGAAGTGACGTCAACACGTCAGTCCCGCCCAGCGTCTTGAAGAAACATTTATTTTTTTTACCTTTTTTTCAAAAGCCATTTTTATTTTTATTTTATTTTTTTCATTTTAGTGTAAATATGAGATGTGACGTCTTTTTGACCCCCAGATCTCATATTTAAGAGGACCTGTCATGCTTTTTTCTATTACAAGGGATGTTTACATTACTTGTAATAGGAATAAAAGTGATCATTTTTTTTTGCGTAAAAAAATAATAAAACAAATAAAAATAAACCTGAAAACAAAAAAAATGTTTTTAAAAGTTCCCCGTACCGACGAGCTCGCGCGCAGAAGCGAACTCATACGCGAGTAGCGCCTGCATATGAAAACGGTGTTCAAACCACACAAGTGAGGTATCGCCGCGATCGTTGGAGCGAGAGCAATAATTCTAGCCCTAGACCTCCTCTGTAACTCAAAAGATGCAACCTGTAGATTTTTTTAAACGTCGCCTATCGAGATTTTTAAAGGTAAAAGTTTGACGCCACGCCACGAGCGGGCGCAATTTTTAAGCGTGACATGTTGGGTATCATTTTACTCGGCGTAACGTTATCTTTCACAATATATAACAAAATTGGGCCAAATTTATTGTTGTCTAATTTTTTAATTCAAAAAAGTGAATTTTTTCCAAAAAAAGCGCGCTTGTAAGACCGCTGCATAAATACGGTGTGACAAAAAGTATTGCAATGACCGCCATTTTATTCTCTAGGGTGTTAGAAAAAATATATATATAATGTTTGGGGGTTTTAAGTAATTTCCTAGCAGAAAAAAATGTTTTAGTCTTGCAAACACCAAATCTGAAAAACACCTAAAGTCCTTAAGTGGTTAAGGAGCTTTTTTTTTTAAAGGGACATTTTTTTTTGTGACTGCCTGGGGGGCGGGCGGCGCCCGTGCGCCCCCTAAGGACAGGCCGCCACTGCTGCTGAATGTTCTTCAGGATTTTTTTGCTGCTGGAGATATCTGTACCCCTTCCAGGGGTAAAAGCTGCACACAGTCACTTCTCCTCAGCCACAGGATCATTCATCAGTTGCCTCCTGCCGCTTTCCACCGGCTCTGTGGTGTCGTCATGGAGGAGGGGAAGAGGACTCCAGTGGCAACCTGTGAAGCAGCGCTCAAAATATCGACACTTTGGGCCCAATTTGGAAATTTTCACTTAGGGGTGTCCTCACTTTTGTTGTCAGCGGTTCAGACATTAATGGCTGTGTGTTGAGTTATTTTGAGGGGACGGGAAATGTACTCTGTTATACAAGCTGTACACTCACTACACAACATTGTAGAAAACAGTGGCGGCCGGTGGTCATTTTTTTTGGGGGGGGGGGGGGGGGAAGCAAACAGTATTCCACTGACCCACCCCTCAGTCGGTAGCACTTACCCCATCGCTTCACCGGAGGCTTTCCCTTCTTGGCAGCGGCCTCCCCTTCCCCTGCTCTTCATGGGTCACCACTGCAGCGGCGGCTGCCGTTCCCTCCCTCCTCCTCAGTGGCCAATTGGGACTCTTCTCTTTTCAGGCCAATCGGAAACCGGGTCTCACACCCGCTTCTGGTTGGCAATTTATTCGCTGTTGTAACACCTGGGTGGGCTCCGAGCGCAGTGCTCTGTGTCCGGAGCTCACCATATTTTGAAGCCTATGAGAGCCTCTGGCACTAATCAGGTGCTTAAAAAAAATAAAGAAAAACTCTGCTGTATATCATGCGGCCACTTTATTAGGTACACCTTGCTAGTCCCGGGTTGGACCCCCTTTGGCCTTCAGTCTTGGTGGAATAGATACAACAAGGTGTTGGAAACGTTCCTCAGAGATTTTGCTCCATAGTGACCTGATGACATCACACAGTTTCTGTGGATTTGTTGGCTGCACATCCATGATGCCAATCTCTCAGCTCTATTGGATGAGATGTGGGGGGTGTGGAGGACATTGGAGGACAGTGACCTCATTGTCCAGTGGTGAGATGATTGGAAGCTTTGGGACATGGTGACATTATCCTGCTGGGAGGAGCCATCAGAAGATGGGGACACTGTAGTCATAAAGGGATGGACATGTTCAGCAACAATACTCAGGTAGGTCGTGGTGATTAAACCATGGGGGGCCCAAAGTGTGCCCATCTCCCCCACCATTACACCCCCACCACCAGCCTGAACTGGTGATACAGGGCAGGATGGAGCCGTGCCCCAAATTCTGACCTCACCATCTGAATGTTGCAGGTGAAATCCAGACTCATCAGTCCAGGCAACGTTTTTCCAATCTTCTATTGTCCAATTTTTGTGCCAATTGTAGCCTCAGTTTTATGTTCTTATCTGACAGGAGTGGCACCGCCTCTTCCCGACAACCATGGCCATTGGTTGTCGGGATCTGCGGGCGGGGGGCTTATCGTAATCTGGGAGCCCCCTTTAATAAGGGGGCCCCCAGATACCGGCCCCCCACCCTAGGTGGATGAATATGGGGTAGGTGGTATTCTGCATACCTTGGATGTAACGTGGGTTATTTGAGTTCCTGTCACCTTTCTATCATCTGGAACCAGTCTGCCCATTCTTCTCAACAAGGCATTTTCCTCCACACAACCGGATATTTTCTCTTTTCCCACCAATCCCGAGAGATGGTTGTGTGTGATAATCCCAGGAATACTCAGGCCAGCCCGTCTGCCACCAACAACAATCCCCTGTTCAAAGTCGCTTAAATCCCCTTTGTTCACCATTCTGATGCTCGGTTTGAACGTCAGCAAGTCGTCTTCACCACGTCTAGATGCCTAAATGCATTGAGTCACTTGGAAATTTGTCTTACCGAGCAACTGAACAGGTGTACCTAATAAAGTGACCGTGAGTGTGAAGATTTGTTCATGACAATTTTTGGAAATGAAAACGTCCAATTTCCACCATCCCCACCTTCACATTTAACCTTTCTGATAGGTGAGGATCATTGTTCATGAACAGGATACACAATGTACGGTAGAGCGGTGATTGTGTGGTGGAGCGTTGGTTGTACGGTGCAGCCAGAGGCGGCTCTAGGCTTTGTGAGGCCTTAGGCAAAACTTGACATGGGGCCCCACTTACACCTATGATGGGAAAATATTTCAATATAACAAGGGCCTCTTCCCCACAACCCTGGCCAGTGGTTGGGGGGGTCTTTAAAAAGGCGGCCCCCAGATCCTGCTCTTTAATAACTAAGGGGCTGGGTTCACCCGGTGATCTGGTGGCGTTGGGCAGCGTGACTCTCTCTCTGGTGCCGTTGGGCAGCGTGACTCTCTCTCTGGTGCCGTTGGGCAGCGTGACTCTCTCTCTGGTGCCGTTGGGCAGCGTGACACTCTCTCTGGTGGCGCTGGGCAGCGTGACTCTCTCTCTGGTGGCGCTGGGCAGCGTGACTCTCTCTCTCTGGTGGCGCTGGGCAGCGTGACTCTCTCTCTGGTGCCGTTGGGCAGCGTGACTCTCTCTCTGGTGGTGTAGCTTTCTCTTTGGTGGCACTGGGCAGCGCGACTCTTTCTCTCTGGTGGTGTTGGGCAGCGTGACTCTCTCTCTGGTGCCGTTGGGCAGCGTGACTCTCTCTCTGGTGGCGTTGGGCAGCGTGACTCTCTCTCTGGTGGCGCTGGGCAGCGTGACTCTCTCTCTGGTGCCGTTGGGCAGTGTAGCTTTCTCTTTGGTGGCACTGGGCAGCGCGACTCTCTCTCTGGTGGTGTTGGGCAGCGTGACTCTCTCTCTGGTGCCGTTGGGCAGCGTGACTCTCTCTCTGGTGGCGTTGGGCAGCGTGACTCTCTCTCTGGTGCCGTTGGGCAGTGTAGCTTTCTCTTTGGTGGCACTGGGCAGCGCGACTCTCTCTCTGGTGGTGTTGGGCAGCGTGACTCTCTCTCTGGTGCCGTTGGGCAGCGTGACTCTCTCTCTGGTGGCGTTGGGCAGCGTGACTCTCTCTCTGGTGGCGCTGGGCAGCGTGACTCTCTCTCTGGTGCCGTTGGGCAGCGTGACTCTCTCTCTGGTGGTGTAGCTTTCTCTTTGGTGGCACTGGGCAGCGCGACTCTCTCTCTCTGGTGGTGTTGGGCAGCGTGACTCTCTCTCTGGTGGTGCTGGGCAGCGTGACTCTCTCTCTGGCTTCTGTCCAGCACACGCCTATTTCTTTGTGGAGAAATGGGGCTGCCAATCTTCTGGACTACATGTCCTATGATGCTCTCCTCTCCTAGTCTTCTTTTGATTGGCCCTCAGTTATAACCAAAGGTGGAAGGAACGGGGCGGGCAGGAAGCTGGGTGGGGAACCTGGTGAGAACCGCCACCTCTTCTCCCTGACAGAAGGGGGAAGTCCTCTGACAGCCCGCAGCTCGCCTTTCTCCTGGCACAGCGCCACCCAGTTCTCTGCTGGACTGAGTAGGGAAAAGAGCCGCAGTCACACTACACTGATGGAGGGGCTTGACGGCACCTTGATGGTGTCACCCCGCTGGCTGCCCGCACACCCATAGTGACGACCACTGTGCTGAATGATCCGAACCCTGATTCCAGGCGGGGCACTTGACCCCCTTGCCCCTACCTCTGGACGCCCATGCCTCTTACTACACCAGGTGCTGTCAGTGCGTGGCCAGCCGCCATCCTGGCCTAACAGGTCTCTGCTTTTGAAAGCTGCAGGAATAATCGCGGCTTTATCCCCATGGCCTCTCTGCAAAGGAAGTCAGAGATCTTTTTTGGACACACATTGGGGGGGGGGGGGTTTACTAAAACTGGAGAATACAAAACCTGGTGTAGGTCTGCACGGTAGCCAATCAGCTTCCAACTTCACCTTGTTCAATTAAGCTTTGACAATAAAACCTGGAAGCTGATTGGTTTTTTCTATGCAGAGCTGCACCGGATTTTGCACGCTCCGGTGTTAGTAAATCAGCAGTAAAGTGTTCGCCGGCAGTCAAAAACGTTCATTTAATATTTACGATCGCCGTTCTTGCAAAGCTCGCTTCGGTTCAGAGCTGAAACTCGTGCTTCCGTGAGCGTTTTATTAAAAGGTGTGCTTTAGAGAAGATTGGAAAGCCCCTTCGTGGAACAGGCCGGGTCACAACAATTTTAATCCAATGTCCTACAAGATCTCTATGCTGATGGTGATCTGTAATCCAATGTCCTACAGGATCTCTATGCTGATGGTGACCACCAATGTCCTACAAGATCTCTATGCTGATGGTGACCTGTAATCCAATGTCCTACAGGATCTCTATGCTGATGGTGACCACCAATGTCCTACAAGATCTCTATGCTGATGGTGACCTGTAATCCAATGTCCTACAGGATCTCTATGCTGATGGTGACCACCAATGTCCTACAAGATCTCTATGCTGATGGTGACCTGTAATCCAATGTGATCTACAGGATCTCTATCTATGCTGAGGGTGACCAATCCAATGTACTCTCTACAAGATCTCTATGCTGATGGTGACCTGTAATCCAATGTCCTACAGGATCTCTATGCTGATGGTGACCACCAATGTCCTACAAGATCTCTATGCTGATGGTGACCTGTAATCCAATGTCCTACAGGATCTCTATGCTGATGGTGACCACCAATGTCCTACAAGATCTCTATGCTGATGGTGACCTGTAATCCAATGTCCTACAAGATCTCTATGCTGATGGTGATCTGTAATCCAATGTCCTACAGGATCTCTATGCTGATGGTGACCACCAATGTCCTACAAGATCTCTATGCTGATGGTGACCTGTAATCCAATGTCCTACAGGATCTCTATGCTGATGGTGACCACCAATGTCCTACAAGATCTCTATGCTGATGGTGACCTGTAATCCAATGTCCTACAGGATCTCTATGCTGATGGTGACCACCAATGTCCTACAAGATCTCTATGCTGATGGTGACCTGTAATCCAATGTCCTACAGGATCTCTATGCTGATGGTGACCTGTAATCCAATGTCCTACAGGATCTCTATGCTGATGGTGACCACCAATGTCCTACAAGATCTCTATGCTGATGGTGACCTGTAATCCAATGTCCTACAAGATCTCTATGCTGATGGTGACTGTAATCCAATGTCTTACAGGATCTCTATGTGATGGTGACCACCATTGTCCTACACACTCTATGCTGATGGTGACTGTAAACCAATGTCCTAAGGATCTCTATGCTGATGGTGACCACCAATGTCCTACAAGATTCAGCTGATGGTGACCTGTAATTCAATGTCTAAAGATCTCTATGCTGATGGTGACTAGGGATGAGCAAACCCCTGGGTTCGGTTGCACCAGTTTGTGTGAACTTTAGAACCCTGTTAAAGTCTATGGGACTCGAATGTTTGAAATCTAAAGTACTAATTTTAAAGGCTCATATGCAAGTTATTGTCCTAAAAAGTGTTTGGGTCCTGCCCCAGGGGAGTGTTTGGGGACCCGGGTCCTGCCCCAGGGGAGTGTTTGGGGACCCGGGTCCTGCCCCAGGGGAGTGTTTGGGGACCTGGGTCCTGCTCCAGGGGAGTGTTTGGGGACCTGGATCCTGCCCCAGGGGACATGTATCAATGCAAACAAAGTTTTAAAAAAATTTCAGTTTTTTCAGGAGCAGTGATTTTAATAATGCTTAAAGTGAAACAATAAAATTGAAATATTCCTTTAAATTTCGTACCTAGGGGGATGTATAGTATGCCTGTAAAGTAGCGCTTGTTTCCCGTGCTTAGAACTGTCCCTGCACAAAGTGTCATTTCTGAAGGAAAAAAGTCATTTAAAATCACTCACCTTAGGGTCTGGTATGGATATTAAGGGGAACCCTGCGTCAAATTAAAATAAAATTATGTGGAATACCCGCCAAATATCCATTCCAGGCCCTTCAGGTCTGGTATGGATTTTAAGGGGAACTCCACCCCAAATTAAAAAAAAATTCCGTGGACCCCCACACATTTTTTATGAATGACTTTTCTCTGTATTCCCGGGAGCCGACAATTCATTATAGCACGAGTGATTTTAAATTACTTTTTTTACTTCAGAAATGACACTTTGTGCAGGGACAGTTCTAAGCATGGGAAACAAGCGCTACTTTACAGGCATACTATACACCCCCCCCCGGGTACGAAATTTAAAGGAATATTTCACTTTTATTGTTTCCCTTAAAGGAATTATTAAAATCACTGCTGCCAAAAAAAACTGCAGTTTTTAAAACTTTTTTTGCATTGATACATGTCCCCTGGGGCAGGACCCGGGTCCCCAAACACTCCCCTGGGGCAGGACCCGGGTCCCCAAACACTCCCCTGGGGCAGGACCCGGGTCCCCAAACACTCCCCTGGGGCAGGATCCGGGTCCCCAAACATTCCCCTGGGGCAGGACCCGGGTCCCCAAACACTCCCCTGGGGCAGGACCCGGGTCCCCAAACACTCCCCTGGGGCAGGACCCTTCCCCTGGGGCAGGACCCGGGTCCCCAAACACTCCCCTGGGGCAGGATCCGGGTCCCCAAACATTCCCCTGGGGCAGGACCCGGGTCCCCAAACACTCCCCTGGGGCAGGACCCGGGTCCCCAAACATTCCCCTGGGGCAGGACCCGGGTCCCCAAACACTTTTTAGGACAATAACTTGCATATTAGCCTTTAAAATTAGCACTTTAGATTTCAAACGTTCAAGTCCCATAGACTTTAACAGGGTTCTAAAGTTCACACAAACTTGCCGCGAACACCCCAAATAGTTCGCTCTTCGGCGAACAGGCAATGTTCGAGTCCAACATGAGTTCTACTCAAACTCGAAGCTCATCCCTAATGGTGACCTGTAATCCAATGTCCTACTGGTGCAGTAAGAGGCATGGTCGTCCAATGTCCTACAGGATCTCTATGCTGATAGTGACCCATCACATTTTGTTGAACCTGATTCCTGGAATTGAACTTAAAATTAGGCCTCCCAACTAAGCCTAGCTGGGAGCTCGGTGTCTTCCCAAGGTCTCTTCTAAGGCCCTGCTCTGGACACAGAGGGTCTACACAGGGGTCTTCAACTGCAGGACTGGACCCAGTAACACTGCTCTTGCCACTCAGGCCACAGACTATTTATGAGCTCTCTCACCACCTTCTGGACTCTTTCCCACCAACTTCCTCTTGGCTCTCTCCAGTAAGCTCCTCCAGACCCAACTTGATCCCCGTACTTGAACTTGCAAATAGCCTTGGTGTCTTCCTAAAAGCCTCTGCTAAGGTCCTGCACAGGGGTCTCTTCCTACAGGGCTGGACCCAGTAACACTGCTCTTGCCCATCAGTGGCACCTATCAGTGCCCCTCAGTGCTGCATATCTGCGCTGCTTTCCAGTGCCCATCAATTCTACATATCAGGGCCTCCTCATCAGTGCCAGCTTATCAGTGCCCATCAGTGCCGCCTTATTAGTGCCCGTCGGTGAAGGGAAAAACTAAATTTAATGAGAAATTAAGAAAAACATTTTTAATCAAAATGTTGGCCTTTTTTAGTTTGTTCAGCAAAAAATAAAAAGCGCAGAGGTGATCAAATACCACCAAAAGAAAGCTCTATTTGTGGGAACAAAATTATAAAAATGTAGTTTGGGTACAGCGTAGCACGACCGCGCAATTGTCATTCAAATTGCGACAGCGCTGAAAGGTGAAAATTTTCCTGGGCAGTAAGGGGGAAAGTGTCTGGTATTGAAGTAGTGGCGGTGCGTCCATAGAGGGCGCAGAAGGGCCGCCCCCTCTCGCTGTCGCACCGCCACTGATTACCATACATAGATTCATGCATTGCATGAATCTATGTTATTGTTGCCGCTGCCGTTGACTATTCAGATGGCCGGCCCCCTGGCGAGCACCGGCCATCTGAATAACGGCAGCTGGTTGGCTGTGTGGAAGTGCCTATCAGAGCCAGTGGCTGTATTCGGCTTCCGGAAACGTATCTAAGGGACGCAGTACGGGGGGTGCGTTCCTTGGTTAAGACTGACAGGCGTCTCAGCCAATCAGGTTCACCGGTTCTGGTTACCGGTAACCTGATTGGCTGAAGAGTCATCGAGGGTGGAAGAAGACATCGAGGGATGTGAAAGGAGGATGTCCGACCCCAGACAGAAAGGGGGGGGGGGCATTTTACAGGACACAGCGGCGACAATGGGCACAGTGGCCTCAATTGGCACAGTGGTGATTATAGGGACAGTGGCGACAATTAAAGAGCACAGTGGCATCAATTGGCACAGTGGTGACTATGGGGACAGTGGCGACAATGAAAGGGCACAGTGGCATCAATTGGCACAGTGGTGACTATGGGGACAGTGGCGACAATTAAAGGGCACAGTGGCATCAATTGGCACAGTGGTGACTATGGGGACAGTGGCGACAATTAAAGGGCACAGTGGCATCAATTGGCACAGTGGCGACAATTAAAGGGCACAGTGGCGACAATTGATGGGCACAGTGTCGAACCTGATTGGCTGAAGAGTCATCGAGGGTGGAAGAAGACATCGAGGGATGTGAAAGGAGGATGGCCGACCCCAGACAGAAAGGGGGGGGGGCATTTTACAGGACACAGCGGCGACAATGGGCACAGTGGCCTCAATTGGCACAGTGGTGATTATAGGGACAGTGGCGACAATTAAAGGGCACAGTGGCAACAATTAAAGGGCACAGCGGCATCAATTGGCACAGCGGCAACAATGGGCACAGTGGCCTCAATTGGCACAGTGGTGACTATGGGGACAGTTGGCGACAATTAAAGAGCACAGTGGCATCAATTGGCACAGTGGTGACTATGGGGACAGTGGCGACAATGAAAGGGCACAGTGGCATCAAGTTGGCACAGTGGTGACTATGGGGACAGTGGCGACAATTAAAGGGCACAGTGGCATCAATTGGCACAGTGGTGACTATGGGGACAGTGGCGACAATTAAAGGGCACAGTGGCATCAATTGGCACAGTGGCGACAATTAAAGGGCACAGTGGCGACAATTGATGGGCACAGTGTCGACAATGGGGACAGTGGCATCAATTGGCACAGTGGCGACAAAGGGGAAAAGTGGCAACAATTAAAGGGCACAGTGGCATCAATTTGCACAATGGCGACAATTAAAGGGCACAGTGGCGACAATTGATGGGCAGTGGGGACAATTGATGGGCACAGTGGCATCAATTGGCACAGTGGCGACAATTAAAGGGCACAGTGACGTCAATTGATGGGCACAGTGGCTGCGTTTGATGGGCACAGTGAGGCTACAATGGTTTTATTTTTCTTTTTTCGTTTGCGCCCCCCCCAAACAATTTTGAGCACCGGCCGCCACTGTATTGAAGTGGTTAATGGAAGGCAGACGTGGGGGGCGGGGGAGGGGAGGGCGCAATCTGATGAATATAATAGTGTTGGCTCGGCTATAATAAATTCTTTTGGAGATTTCCGCTGATTTATAACGTAATGGACCCGGCGGGGAGAATTAATTCGGAGAAACATTAACTGCAAATTTACTCTCCAATTGTTCTCATTAAATATTTACGCCGATGCGGTCGCTGTGTCTGCGCCGGGCGGCACGCCGGTGGGGAAAGCACGGCGGATTGCAACTTTTGACTTTTTAGACCGACTCACACTTATTAAAACCGGCTGAAAATCTTCTCTCCCCCGTTAATTATTTATCTGTCGCGGCATGAAGGAGGAATAATAATGTGTTTACCGTCCGATCGTTAAATCCGAGATGATCGGTTCAGGAAATGAATACATTGGGGTTGTTTTTTTTGTGGGCAACAATGTAACCCACAGGAAATAAATGTTTCCATTAACTGTTGCCGACCAATCAGGAAAATGGCGGCCGGCGTGTTAAAATAAGCCGAGGAAGGACGGCGGTTTTTGGAGATGTTTGTCTTGTAATAAAGTGCAATTATGGGGAAAAAATTAAAATGACATATCTGAGTCTGTCAGTAGCTTTGGAACTGAAGGGAAACTTTATTTTTTATTTTATTTTTTAATAGTAAAAAAAGTAATGGAAGGTTATTATAACCCCAGACAGTTTTTTTTGCTACCTGTGTCCCCATTGGAGGAATTTCCCTTCACTTCCTGTCTGTTAGCCAAAAACAGGAAGTGAGAGGAAATCCCTCCAAAGAGAAGATTGTCACCAGAACTAGTTTCCCCATTTGGAAGGTTTCCCCACTGTTGGTGTTAGTGGACAGAATTATGCACCATCATCAGTGTCTGTAGGAGGAATAGTGCCTCATCATTGGTGTCAGTGGGAGAAATAGTGCCTTATTAGCCGCGTCAGTAGGAGGAGCAAAGCCCCATCATTGGGAGGAATAGTGTCCCATCATTGGTGTCAGTGGGAGGAATAGTGTCCTATCATTGGTGTCAGTGGGAGGAATAGTGTCCCATCATTGGTGTCAGTGGGAGGAATAATGTCCTATCATTGGTGTCAGTGGGAGGAATAGTGTCCCATCATTGGTGTCAGTGGGAGAAATAGTGCCTCATTAGCCGCGTCAGTAGGAGGAGCAAAGCCCCATCATTGGGAGGAATAGTGTCCCATCATTGGTGTCAGTGGGAGGAATAGTGTCCTATCATTGGTGTTAGTGGGAGGAATAGTGTCCCATCATTGGTGTCAGTGGGAGGAATAATGTCCTATCATTGGTGTCAGTAGGAGGAATAGTGTCCCATCATTGGTGTCAGTGTTAGGTATAGTGTCCCATCATTGGTGTCAGTGGGATGAATAGTGCCCCATCATTGGTGTCAGTAGGAGGAATAGTGTCCTATCATTGGTATCAGTGGGAGGAATAGTGTCCCATCATTGGTGTCAGTGGGAGGAATCATGTCCCATCATTGGTGTCAGTGGGAGAAATAGTGCCCCATCATTGATGTCAGTGGGAGGAATAGTGCCCCAGGGGCCCTGTAAGGGCTAAATAAAGGGCCGCAGTTTAAACATGACTGCTGTAACGTACGAAGAATGTGCAATTAGGAGTCTTCGTTGCACAGGACGGAGATCGGGCTCAGGGGTAACAAGAAGCAGGGGTGGGGTGGGGGGCACGTTTTTTTAAAGGGGTCCTTTAGAATCTAATTGGTTAGAGATTCCTTTTCTTTGCTCTATCACTATGACTGCCGGATACTCCGGCCCTCCATCAGCCCTTTTGGGGCCCTTCACTGCACAGGATTATTGTGATCGCCCTGCAGGGCTCAGATGGACGGCGGGTCGTTTCACGCTTGGATGAGGTCCATCACACTCCGCATCAGTTTATTCATCCACTTAGAGGAGCGCGGAGGAGAAAAATCGAGAAAACCGCCGGAGCGCATTAAAACAGTCCGCCGGTCTCTACGGTTACCGTACGTCCGGAGAATGATAAGACGGCCAATGTCGGGTCACCACACATCTGTATGAACCTCCTTGTGTCCAGTTCATAAGGTTTGTTTCAACCAATGGGGATTGAACATCATTTTTCTCGGCTCGTCGTTGTGTTTTACGTCACCGCGTTTTGGAAGGTTCGGAATTTGGTCTGACTATCTTGTATACAAGACAGCTTGAATGGAATTCCGACTAAAAAATTCCATCGGATTTTAGGCCATCGGAAATTCCGATCGTGTGTACGGGGCATACGTTTGGTGAACTTGAACCTGTTGGTGAACCTCATTGAGGTGCAAAGGAGGAAATCTTGTTAGTGAGGTGTGGCCATTTGTAGGGCTATTAGGCAGGTAGAGCTATGCACTGTCATGGGGGGACATCTACTCACCAATGGGGGGACAATCTACTCACCAATGGGGGGACATCTACTCACCAATGGGGGGTGAAATCTACTCCCCAATGGGGGGACATCTACTCACCAATGGGGGGACATCTACTCACCAATGGGGGGACATCTACTCACCAATGGGGGGGATATCTACTCCCCAATGGGTGGACATCTACTCACCAATGGGGGGAAATCTACTCACCAATAGGCCAATAGGGGGACATCTACTCCCCAATGGGGGGTGAAATCTACTTGCCAATGGGGGGTGAAATCTACTTGCCAATAGGGGTACATCTACTCACCAATGGGGGGACATCTACTCACCAATGGGGGGACATCTACTCTACTCTACTCAATGGGGGGGGGGGTGAAATCTACTCACCAATGGGGGGGACTCACTAATGGGGGGACATCTACTCACTAATGGGGGGGATATCTACTCCCCAATGGGCGGACATCTACTCCCCAATGGGGGGTGAAATCTACTCGCCAATGGGGGGACATCTACTCACCAATAGGGGGACATCTACCTCACCAATAGGAGGGACATCTACTCCCCAATGGGGGGGTGAAATCTACTCCCCAATGGGGGGACATCTACTCACCAATAGGGGGACATCTACCTCACCAATAGGGGGACATCTACTCCCCAATGGGGGGTGAAATCTACTCACCAATGGGGGGACATCAACTCCCCAATGGTTGCATATCTACTCCCCAATGGGGGACATCTACTCCCCAATGGGCGGACATCTGCTCACCAATGGGGGGACATCTGCTCACCAATGGGGGGACATCTACTCCCCAATAGGGGTACATCTACTCAACAATAGGGTGAAATCTACTCCCCAATGGGGGACATCTACTCACCAATAGGGGACATCTACTACCCAATGGGTGGACATCTACTCACCAAAAATGAGACATCTACTCATCAATAGGGGGACATCTACTCACCAAAAAGGGGACATCTACTCACCAATGGGGGGATATCTACTCCCCAATGACAGACATCTACTCCCCAATGCAGAGATATCTACTCGCCAATGGGGGGTAAAATCTACTCCCCAATGGGGGGACATCTACTCACCAATGGGGGGACATCTACTCACCAATAGGAGGGACATCTACTCACCAATAGGGGGACATCTACTCACCAATAGGGGGGCATCTACTCACCAATGGGGGACATCTACTCACCAATAGGGTGAAATCTACTCCCCAATGGGGGGGCATCTACTCACCAATAGGGGGACATCTATTCACCAATAGGGGGACATCTACTCAACAATAGGGTGAAATCTACTCCCCAATGGGGGACATCTACTCACCAAAAATGAGACAACTACTCACCAATAGGGGGACATCTACTCACCAACGGGGGGACATCTACTCGCCAACGGGGGGACATCTACTCGCCAACGGGGGGACATCTACTCGCCAACGGGGGGACATCTACTCGCCAATGGGGGGACATCTACTCCCCAATGGGCAGACATCTACTCCCCAATAGAGGGATATCTACTCACCAATGGGGGGTGAAATCTACTCCCCAATGGGGGGACATCTACTCACCAATGGGGGGACATCTACTCACCAATAGGGGGACATCTACTCACCAATAGGGGGACATCTACTCACCAATGGGGGACATCTACTCAACAATAGGGTGAAATCTACTCCCCAATGGGGGGACATCTACTCACCAATGGGGGGACATCTACTCCCCAATGGGGGGACATCTACTCACCAATGGGGGGACATCTACTCCCCAATGGGGGGACATCTACTCACCAATGGGGGGACATCTACTCACCAATGGGGGGATATCTACTCACCAATGGGGGGTGAAATCTACTCCCCAATGGGGGGACATCTACTCACCAATAGGGGGACATCTACTCAACAATAGGGTGAAATCTACTCCCCAATGGGGGGACATCTACTCACCAATAAGGGGACATCTACTCACCAATGGGGGGACATCTATCCACCAATGGGGGAACATCTACTCACCAATGGGGGGACATCTACTCACCAATAGGGGGACATCTACTCACCAATGGGGGACATCTACTCACCAATGGGGGACATCTGCTCACCAATGGGGGAACATCTACTCACCAATGGGGTGAAATCTACTCCCCAATGGGGGGACATCTACTCACCAATAGGGGGACATCTACTCAACAATAGGGTGAAATCTACTCCCCAATGGGGGACATCTACTCATCAAAAATGAGACAACTACTCACCAATAGGGGGACATCTACTCACCAACGGGGGGACATCTACTCAGCAACGGGGGGACATCTACTCACCAACGGGGGGACATCTACTCGCCAGCGGGGGGACATCTACTCGCCAATGGGGGACATCTACTCGCCAATGGGGGACATCTACTCACCAATGGGGGACATCTACTCACCAATGGGGGACATCTACTCACCAATGGGTGGACATCTGCTCACCAATGGGGGGGACATCTAATCCCCAATGGGGGACATCTACTCACCAATAGGGGGATATCTACTCACCAATGGGGGGTGAAATCTACTCCCCAATGGGGGGACATCTACTCACCAATAGGGGGACATCTACTCAACAATAGGGTGAAATCTACTCCCCAAAAATAAGACAACTACTCACCAATAGGGGGACATCTACTCACCAACGGGGGGACATCTACTCACCAACGGGGGGACATCTACTCGCCAATGGGGGGACATCTACTCGCCAATGGGGGGACATCTACTCCCCAATGGGCAGACATCTACTCCCCAATAGGGGGATATCTACTCACCAATGGGGGGTGAAATCTACTCCCCAATGGGGGGACATCTACTCACCAATAGGGGGACATCTACTCAACAATAGGGTGAAATCTACTCCCCAATGGGGGGACATCTACTCGTCAATGGGGGGACATCTACTCACCAATGGGGGGACATCTATCCACCAATGGGGGGACATCTACTCACCAATTGGGGGACATCTACTCACCAATAGGGGGACATCTACTCACCAATGGGGGACATCTACTCACCAATGGGGGACATCTGCTCACCAATGGGGGAACATCTACTCACCAATGGGGTGAAATCTACTCCCCAATGGGGGGACATCTACTCACCAATAGGGGGACATCTACTCAACAATAGGGTGAAATCTACTCCCCAATGGGGGACATCTACTCACCAATGGGGGACATCTACTCACCAATGGGGGACATCTACTCACCAATAGGGGGATATCTACTCACCAATGGGGGGTGAAATCTACTCCCCAATGGGGGGACATCTACTCACCAATAGGGGGACATCTACTCAACAATAGGGTGAAATCTACTCCCCAATGGGGGACATTTACTCACCAAAAATGAGACAACTACTCACCAATAGGGGGACATCTACTCACCAATGGGGGGACATCTACCCACCAACGAGGGGACATCTACTCACCAATAGGGGGACATCTACTCAACAATAGGGTGAAATCTACTCCCCAATGGGGGACATTTACTCACCAAAAATGAGACAACTACTCACCAATAGGGGGACATCTACTCACCAATGGGGGGACATCTACCCACCAACGGGGGGACATCTACTCGCCAATGGGGGAACATCTACTCGCCAATGGGGGGACATCTACTCCCCAATAGGGGGATATCTACTCACCAATGGGGGATGAAATCTACTCCCCAATGGGGGGACATCTACTCACCAACGGGGGGACATCTACTCACCAACGGGGGGACATCTACTCGCCAACGGGGGGACATCTACTCGCCAACGGGGGGACATCTACTCGCCAATGGGGGAACATCTACTCACCAATGGGCGGACATCTAGTCACCAGTCACTGACTCACTGAGAATTTAAGCAAATATACAACAACTAGAGCCCAGAGCATACATGCCAAACAACGCCCCCCCCCCCCCAAGTATAAGCAACCCCCAACAAATACACTGAGCATTAAAGGGGTTGTAAAGGTTCCTTTAAAAAACAAAAAAAACTGACACTGATGATTGGCAGCACTGATGGCCACTGATAGGTGACACTGATGGGCACTGATAGGAGGCACTTATAGGTGACACTGATGATTGGCAGCACTGATGGGCACTGATAATCAGTACCCTTATTATTAGTTCCCTTTTAGAGAAGCCGTTTATCGTCTCTTTTACTCTCCTTATGCCGTCAGGAAAGGAATACCGATAACCGGCTTCTGTTTACATTCATGATCAGATTGGACACAGCTGATCATGTGGTAAAGTGTCGCTGATTGGCTGTTTACCTGAATTTGTGATCAGCAGTGTCCTCCGGAGACAGTGATTAAAGAGCGCCCCGCCCCGCCCCAGCCCAGCCCAGCCCCGCCCCAGCCCAGCCCAGCCCCGCCCCAGTCCCCCTGCTTTTCTATTTCAAGAACTAGCCAGCCGCGCTGTAGCTGTCATTCGGCTTCTGCCAAGTGGTTAAAAGTACAAAAATACAGCGTGACGTAAAAAAATTGCAACACCCCCCCATGTTATTCTCTAGGGCCTCTGCTTAAAAAAAAATATATATATATATAGAATGTTTGGGGGATTGTAAGTAATTTTCTAGCAAAGAAAAAAAAAAGAGTATTTTTTTTACACGCAGGAGAGACGTGTCGGAATTGGCCTCGGGGCTGAAGTGGTTAAATGAATTAAAATTGGAAACGACTTTTAAAATTAAAATTAAAGATGTTAAATATTACATGAGATTTCAATGATTGGGTTCGCGCCGTCTACTTTACCATCAGCGAATCACTTACCGCCAATCACAGGTTGCTGTTGATGCAAATGTAGAATCAGTAAAAAAAAATTAAAATAAAAATAAAATGTAAAATCAGTAAGAAAAAAAATAAAAGTAAATAAATAAAATGTAGCAAAATGTTATTTTAAGTGTTTAAATCTCAGTTCTCTTGATACGGAAAAACAAAAGGGCGTTTATTTGCTGAAGTGGCGGCGCTTTTTCTCTCGCAGGCGGGAGCGGCGCTTCCCCTTTAATTATGCAAATCGCACATCTGCGCCGGCATCGCGATTAGCAAAAAACGCCAACCTTAAATACCCCGGTTAGGGAAGATCCAGGAAAAAAATTGAATAAAATATTCATTTCGATTACTTTTACAGCCATCATACGGCTTTATTACACGCAGGTCGATGCATTAAGGCTGTTAGCGAAGATCGCCCGGCCGCCAAGGTCTCGTTTCACGACGCGCAACAGAAAAAAAAAAAAAGGCGAACGGCTGCAGTAAATGACTTGAAATTTATCTGAAAGCGCCAGGCCTTTATCGCCGCGCTCCTCCGCCGTTCCATTTATTTTACTGTTCCTGTTGCCGGAAGACCTTCTTCTCCGCAGAGTCCCGGCTGCCCCACCCCCCTCCATACCGGGGAAATATTATCAATATGGCAACTGGGCGCAAACCGGCCTTCTTTTACTTTTCACTGATTGGATGAGAAAGGATATTTGTTGCAGCAAATAATCTGCATCAGCATGATGGTACTGGGGAAGGGGGAGATTTGGGGGGGGATTTTTGGCCAGTAAGGTATGCAGTCCCAAATTCTATACTCTGTACACAGCGCACTCCTGAACTGTGCACTCTGTACACAGCGCACTCCTGAACTCTGCACTCTGTACACAGCGCACTCCTGAACTGTGCACTCTGTACACAGCGCACTCCTGAACTGTGCACTCTGTACACAGTGCACTCCTGAACTCTGCACTCTGTACACAGCGCACTCCTGAACTCTGCACTCTGTACACAGCGCACTCCTGAACTGTGCACTCTGTACACAGCGCACTCCTGAACTTTGCACTCTGTACACAGCGTACTCCTGAACTGTGCACTCTGTACACAGCGCACTCCTGAACCTTGCACTCTGTACACAGCGTACTCCTGAACTCTGCACTCTGTACACAGCGTACACTCCTGAACTCTGCACTCTGTACACAGCGCACTCCTGAACTTTGCACTCTGTACACAGCGCACTCCTGAACCCTGCACTCTGTACATAGCACACGCCTGAACACTGCACTCTGTACACAGCACACGCCTGAACCCTGCACTCTGTACACAGCACACGTCTGAACCCTGCACTCTGTACACAGCACACTCCTGAACCCTGTACATAGCACACTCCTGAACCCTGCACTCTGTACACAGCACACTCCTGAACCCTGTACATAGCACACTCCTGAACCCTGTACATAGCACACTCCTGAACCCTGCACTCTGTACACAGCACACTCCTGAACCCTGCACTCTGTACATTGCACACTCCTGCACTCTGTACATTGCACACTCCTGCACTCTGTACATTGCACACTCCTGAACTCTGTACATTGCACACTCCTGAACTCTGTACATTGCACACTCCTGAACTCCAGGTGCATTGCATGAATCTATCTATTGTCGCCGCTGCCGCCCTCTTTTCAGGTGTCCGTCCCCTTGCTGAGCACCGGCCATCTGAATTACAGCGGTGTGGGGGTGTTTTGAAAGTGCCTGATTAGAGCCAGAGGCTCTAATAGGCTTCCAAATTGTTTAACAGAGGGCGCTGTTTACACTGTGTTGTGTTAGGGAATCGCTTCCCTAACACAGACCCGCCTCTCAGCAGAAGACGGAAGAAGATGGGAGACAGGAGAAGACATCAAGGACTCGGAGGACAGCTTTGACCGAGACAGGTAAGTGCCGGGCGAGGGGGGGGGGGAGAGGGGGGTCACACTGACGACAATTGATAGGGCAAACTGACAGCACACTGGTGGCAATTAATGGGGCAGACTGGCAGCACACTGGCGGCATTTTATGGACACACTGGCAGCACACTGGGGGCAATTGATGGGCACACTGGGACAATTGATGGGGCAAACTGGCAGCACACTGGCGGCATTTTATGGACACACTGGCAGCACACTGGGGGCAATTGATGGGCACACTGGGACAATTGATGGGGCAAACTGGCAGCACACTGGCGGCATTTTATGGGGCAAACTGGCAGCACACTGGCGGCATTTTATGGGGCAAACTGGCAGCACACTGGGGGCAGCATTGATGGGGCAAACTGGCAGTACACTGGCGACATTTTATGGACACATTGGCAGCACGGGGGGGGGGGGGCAATTGATGGGCACACTGGGGACAATTGATGGGGCAAACTGGTAGCACACTGGGGGCAATTGATGGGGCAAACTGGCAGCACACTGGTGGCAATTGATGAGGCAAACTGGCAGCACACTGGAGGCATTTGATGGACACACTGGCAGCACACTGGAGGCAATTGATGGGCACACTGGGACAATTGATGGGGCAAACTGGCAGCACACTGGCGGCATTTGATGGGGCAAACTGGCAGTACACTGGCGGCATTTTATTGACACATTGGCAGCACACCGGGGGCAATTGATGGGCACACTGGGGACAATTGATGGGGCAAACTGGTAGCACACTGGGGGCAATTAATGGGGCAAACTGGCAGCACACTGGTGGCATTTGATGGGGCAAACTGGCAGCACACTGGTGGCATTTGATGGGGCAAACTGGCAGCACACTGGTGGCATTTGATGGACGCACTGGCAGCACAGTGGTGGCAATTAATGGGGCAAACTGGCAGCACACTGGCAGCAATTGATGGGCACACTGGCAACACTGGCAACAATTGATGGTTACAGTAGATGTTTTTTTTTTCAGTCTGTTTGCGCCCCCAACAAGCAGTTGAACCCTTGTCAGGGGTAGTCCTGTGATCTCTATGATCGGTTATCGATCAGATTACTACCAATAAATACAGAGATATAACTATTTATGGAGTGTGTGAAGTATCTGCTAACAGGTGGATTCCTCCGCCATACAATGAGACGCGCCGTCTATGGGAATGTGGAGACGACATCCAGATGGTCACATAAAGTTTATTATCTGATATTGGAAGGCCGTCCTCTCCTCATCTCCTCCCGTATATAGATCGACGTCTAATTATCTGAGCCTGACATTCTCTTAATTGAGCGGAACTCCTCGGAGGATTTGGGGGGGGGAGGGGGGAGGGGATTGGAGGAAAACGCCTGGACACACAAGGCGGGAGCAGATAACGGTCCCCGGGGCCCCTCAATAAATGATGAGGAGCGCACTGACCCACCAGGCTGCAAATCTCATCGATCGATCGTCAATATCTATTAACTCGGCTTGAAGCTGAACATTGCAGAGTAATGGACTGGAGAGGCCTCGCCGGACTCTATTGTTTTGTCGTTCCCTTCGACCTCCGGCACGCCACCGGGCATTTACAGTGAGGGGGGGGGATGTGTTTGATCCCCTGCAGATTGTGTAGGTTTGCCCCCACTTACATAGAAATGAAGGGTCTAGAATTTTTATCATAGGTGTATTTTATATGATAGAGACGGAATATCAGCCAACAAATCCTTAAGGTTTCTTGGCAACTCGAAGTTTCAGCTCCCTCCATACATTTTCTATGGGATTAAGGTCTGGAGACTGGCTAGGCCATCCCATGACCTTAACCTCTTCACGTCCCTGCTATAGCCGAATGACGGTTACAGCGCGGACCTACTTTGTCTGAAGGCCGTCAATAGACGTCCTCCCGCGCCCGAGTGGCCTGTGCGCTCCCTGCAGGGCGCGCGCGGCTCGCTCTGTGATCAGCAGTCTCTGAGACCCGCTGGATCACAGTTTGGAGTAAGGGGGCCGTCCCGACCCCTTAGCACGTGATAAGCTGTCGGCCAATGACAGCTGATCATGTGATGTAAACAGAGACAGTAATTGGCTATTTTTTGTCCTCACGCTAATAGCTGAAGGAGAGAAAAAAAAAAGCCGATCACCGGCTGAAGACAGAGGGACATTGGTCCAGATCAGGGAGCTCATCTGTGCCCATGTGTGCCACCTGTCAGTGCCACCTACCAATGTACAACAGTGCCGCCTACCAGTGCCCACCGGCACCACCTACCAGTGTCCACAGTGCCACCCATCAGTGCCCACAGTGCCACCTATCAATGTCACAAATCAGTGCCTCATAAACAATGCTGCCCATCAGGCCTTGTACACACGAGGGGATATTTCCGCTGAACATGGTCCGACGGACCATTTCAGCCGAAAAATCCCCTCGTCTGTAGGGGCAAACGGACGCTTTTTGCCGGATTCATCCGGCGGAAAAATTTCAAAGCATGCTTTGAAATAATTCCGCCGGATAGCTGGCCGTCAGATATGTCCGCTGGTTAGTACGGCAAACCAGCGGACATATCTTGCCGCACATGCGTCGTATCCTGTGAATGGATCCGACGCATGCGCGCGGATGTTTACTTCCTGGTGCGGTGAGTGGCGGTCACGTGGCGGTGTCACGTCACCTATCAGTGCAGCCTTCAAAACATCCCGGCGCAAATGCTGTAAACGGTCCGGGGACCGTTTACATTTCCCCTCGTGTGTAGGCCTGTGTCCCTACCAGTCCCATAGTGTCACCTCCAGCGCTGTGCCCTCAGTGCCTTCATCTTCCTATCAGTAACACCTATCAGTGCCCTTCAGTGCCACCCATTAGTGCCATCTAATCTGTGCCGCCTTATCTGTGCCCTTCAGTACCGCCTTATCTTCCCCAATCAGTGTCACCTTATCTGTGCCCATCAGTGCCACCTATCAGTGTCCATCAGTGCCACCCATCAGTGCCCCTATCAGTAACACCTATCAGTGCCCTTCAGTGCTACCCATCAGTGCCATCTTATCTGTGACCATCAGTACCGCCTTTACTGTGCCCACCAATGCTTCCTAATCATATCAATGAAGGAGAAAAATTACCTGTTTGCAACATTTTATTAACAAAACATTTTCCATCTATTTTTGTTTGTTTAGCAAAAATTAAAACCTGTTTTCAATAAATATTTTTGTCAGAGACTGGGGACATAGTACAGGAGATCAATGCAGCCTCACCAGTGCCCATTCTATGCAGTCTGCCAGTGCCTAGCAGCCTACCAGTGCCCATCATTTGCAGCCTGCCTGTGCCTCACCAGTGCCCATCATGCCACCTGCCTGTGCCTCACCAGTCAATGAAGGAGAAAAATTACCTGTTTGCAAAATGTCTATAACAAAATATGAAACACGATTTTTGTTTTCAACATTTTCCATCTATTTTTGTTTGTTTAGCAAAAAATAAAACCCGCAGAGGTGATCAAATATCCACCAAAAGAAAGCTCTATTTGTCCAAAAACTGAAACCGATACCGGAAATGACCGTTTTCAATAAATATTTTTGTCAGAGAACTGGGGTACATAGTACAGGAGATCAATGCAGCCTCACCAGTGCCCATCCTATGCAGTCTGCCAGTGCCCAGCAGCCTACCAGTGCCCATTATTTGCAGCCTGCCTGTGCCTCACCAGTGCCTAGCAGCCTACCAGTGCCCATGCCACCTGCCTTTGCCTCATGCCCAACAGCCTTGCCCAGCCTGCCTGTCCCTCACCAGTGCCTCACCCTGCTGTGCCTCAGTGCCCAGCAGCCTACCAGTGCCCATTATTTGCAGCCTGCCTGTGCCTCACCAGTGCCTAGCAGCCTACCAGTGCCCGTCATGCCACCTGCCTTTGCCTCACCAGTGCCCAACAGCCTACCAGTGCCCATCATGCCGCCTGCCTGTGCCTCACCAGTGCCCCGTCATGCAGCCTGCCTGTGCCTCACCAGTGCCCAGCAGCCTACCAGTGCCGTCATGCAGCCTGCCTTTGCCTCACCAGTGCCCAGCAGCTTACCAGTGCCCGTCATGTGACCTGCCTGTGCCTCACCAGTGCCCAGCAACCTACCTGCCTACCAGTGCCCAGCAGCCTGTCATGCCACCTGCCTTTGCCTCACCAGTGCCCAACAGCCTACCAGTGCCCATCATGCCGCCTCACCAGCCTTACCAGTGCCAGCCTCCTGTGCCTCACCCCAGCAGCCTGCCCCGTCCCTTTGCCTCATGCCCAGCAGCTGCCTGCCACCTGCCTCACCAGTGCCCAGCAGCCTACCCTGCCTGCGCCTCAGTGCCCAGCAGCCTCGTCATGCAACCTACCTGCCTGCCCAGCAGCCTTTGCCTCACCTGCCTTTGCCTCACCAGTGCCCAGCAGCTTACCAGTGCCCGTCATGTGACATGCCTGTGCCTCACTAGTGCTCAGCAGCTTATCAGTGCCCATCATGCAACCTACCTGTGCCTCACCAGTGCCCAGCAGCCTACCTGTGTCCGTCATGCAGCCTGCCTGTGCCTCACCAGTGCCCAACAACCTACCAATGCCCATCATGCAGCCTGCCTGTGCCTCACCATTGCCCAACAGCCTACCAGTGCCCATTATGCACCTGCCTGTGCCTCACCAGTGCCCAGCAGCCTACCAGTGCCCCGTCATGCCACCTGCCTGTGCCTCACCAGTGCCCAGCAGCCTACTAGTGCCCATCCTGCAGCCTGCCTGCGCCTCACCAGTGCCCAGCAGCCTATCAGTGTCCATCATGCAACCTACCTGTGCCTCACCAGTGCCCAGCAGCCTACCAGTGTCCGTCATGCAGCCTGCCTGTGCCTCACCAGTGCCCAGCAGCCTAACAGTGTCTGTCATTCAGCCTGCATGTGCCTCACCAGTGCCCGTGCCATTGGATCAGTGTGCCGTCTGTCACAGGAATTTCAGTACATCCCTCAAAAATTTCATATGTGTGTGTACCAGGAGATGGGACATTACTGATAATTCACAATGTATTCCAGGATATGTTAAAATATATCAGGTTGTTGATTCTAAACCCAACCGGTCAATAGAAGAATGATTCATTCAATGTGGGAACACAGGCTGTTAAGGTGTTTAATGTTGTCTGCTACTGTTATGTAAATGAACCTTAGTCTGGCTCTCAATAACCTTTCATTGTGTTATGCTAATTGACACTGTATTGTGTGAATTTCTATTGATGATAAATGTGTATTGTATTGAGGTGAGAAGAGCTTATCTCTGAGTCACCTTGTCTGGGTAAATGATTAGTAATTAGTTCATGTAGATTATCTCAGAGACAGGGGGCCAGATCCACAAGACAATTACGGCGGCGTATCTCCAGATACGCCGCCGTAATTTCAAATCTGTGCCGGCGTTCTTTACTCAAAGGCAGATACATCTAAAAATAGGCTTCCTCCGCCGACGTAACTTGCCTACGACCAGCATATAATTGTGTGGAATTATACACTGGCCACTAGGGGCGCTTCCGGCGATTTTCCACATTGAATAAGCAAATAAGCTAGATACGCCGATCCACGAACGTACTTGCGGTCGGCGCATTTTTTTTACGTCGTTTGCGTAAGCGCATGTCCGGCGTAAAGTAACCCCTGCTCTATGAGGCGTACGCAATGTTAAGTATGGACGTCGGGACAGCGTCAAATTTTCCGTCTTTTGCGTAAAACGTTTGCGAATAGGGCTTTGCGTAAGTTACATTCACGTCGAAAGCATTGACTATTTGCGACGTGATTTCAGGTATGCGCACTGGGATACCTCGGCGGACGGCGAATGCGCAGTTTAAAAAAAACGTCATTTACGTGGGGTCACGATGATTTTACATAAATCACGCCCACATCTTATATATTTAAATTGCACGGACTTACGCCGCCACAATTACACTACGCCGACGTAACTTATGGCGCAAATTCTTTGTGGATAAGGAACCTGCCGCTCTAACTTACGGCGGCATAGTGTATCTTAGATACGCTACTCCTGCTTAAAGATAGGGGGCCAGATTCTCGTAGATCGGCGCATCTACGAGCGGGGCGTTGCGTATCCTATTTACGCTACGCCGCCACAACTCAGGACGCAAGTGCTGTATTCTCAAAGCACTTGCGTCCAGAGTTGCGGTGGCGTAGCGTAAATGGCCCGGCGTAAGCCCGGGAAATTCAAATGTGAATGAGGTGGGCGTGTTTTATGTAAAACATTCGTGACCCCACGTTTTTGACGTTTTTTCTTAACTGCGCATGCGCCGTCCGTGGACGTATCCCAGTGCGCATGCTCCAAATTATGCCGCAAATACATTGGTTTCGACGTGAAGGTAACTTACACAAAGCCATATTCACGAACGAGTTACGCAAACGACGGAAAAAAACAGCGCTGTCCCGACGTCCATACTTAACATTGCGTACGCCGCACCTACGTAAAGTTACCCTTCATATAGCAGGGGTAACTTTACGCTTACGCAAACGACGTAAAAAACGACGACCGGGCGCAATTACGTTCAGGAAATCAGCGTATCTAGCTCATTTGCATATTCGACGCGGCAAATCGACGTAAGCGCCCCTAGCGGCCAGCGTATAACTGCCCACAATTATACGCTGGCGTAGCCAAGTTACGTCGGCGGAGGAAGCCTATTTTTTACACGTATCTGCGTTTAAGAATCGGCGTAAAGCAATGCCAGTGATTTGAAATTACGGCGGCGTATCTGGAGATACGCCGCCATAATCCTTTTAAGAATCTGGCCCAGGCAGTTCTTTGTGGATCTGGCCCAGGCAGTTCTTTGTGGATCTGGCCCAGGATGTCTGTCTCCTAAAAGATGTGTATTGAGCTCCTTGCAAGCAATGCCGGCGCAGATTCAAAATTACGGCGGCGTATCTGGAGATACGCCGCCGTAATCCTTTTAAGAATCTGGCCCAGGCAGTTCTTTGTGGATCTGGCCCAGGATGTCTGTCTCCTAAAAGATGTGTATTGAGCTCCTTGTGTCATGTTGTGGGTGGAGTTAAGTCATTGTTCCTTGGGGTTTCTAACTTTATAAAAGCCTGAGTTTACCATTAAAGTGACTATCCGTTTTGAACCAGGGAACAGAGCTGTGTGTCTCGTTTCTGGGGAATCCGTATGGGCCGCGTTCGTCTGCTGGATTGTGGAGTGTCGATAAGCTGTCGTGGGTTGACCCACTGACCGTTACACTGGCCTGGGCAGGAAGGGGGGTGAAAATGCCTGGTATTGAAGTGGTGCTTTAACTGCAGCAGAAAAAAGTCAGGTCTCAGGCGGCGTACACACGACCGAGGTTCTCACTAGAAACCAGCGAGAACCTCGGCCGTGTGTACGCTCCTGGCTCGCCCCGCCCGTTGGGAATCCCGTCGAGTGAATAGAGAGCAGGCTCTCTATTTGCTCGACGGCCCGCCTGGATGAATGACTGGTTGCCATTCCCGACGGGCGGGTCGCCGATTTCGACGGCCGGCCGAGAACCTCGACGGGCGGAACGATGTGTTCCGCCCATCGAGGTTCTCGTACGTGTGTACGCCGCCATAGAGCTGTGTTAGGCGACAGAGCTCTATAAACCTCAGGACTGGATGGACAGAAAGTGGCTCCCGTATGCGTTTCTCATTTGCGTATTAATATATTTGCCCGGAGCTCAGCTTTAATAATGATTTCAGAGGTAAATCCGGGGTGTATCCATTAACCGACAGCCCGCCGCCTTCCTCCTGCAATCATCTCAGCGCGGGCGCCTGCCGTTACAGCGGGTTAAATTAATTTCAAACAGAAGCAAAAAAAAAAAAAAAAGATGGGAAAAAAAATCGAGAGTGATATTCGAGGCACGCAGATTACTAAAACCCCGCACCGGCAGTCTATTACCTTATTATTAAAAAGCATCTTACAGAGAGAGAACACGAAATTAAATTGCCGCGGCTCGTTCCTCGCCATCCTACACTGTCTAAGTCTTAACGGCACTTTGCATTTAGAAAAGCACCCACCTGTTTAAATAAAGCCTTGGGCATCTGTTACCGGTGACATTTCTATCATGTTGTAACAACAGTGCACCGCGCAGCCTTTTTAATATATTTGGTCCCAGGGAAATCAGTTATTGCTTTGAAACCGCTTGTCTGTCAAAACCGCTTAAATTCAGCGGAATGATCTGCCGTACCGTGGCTGGCGCGCTCCAAAAACGAACGCCGGCGCGGCTGTGTACCGGGGGAAAAGTCGGGAGGATGTCTCTGCTGAACGCGCCGCACAGACAGGCGATGGGGAGGCCTAAAATGTAGTACAGTGGAGCCTCGGATTACGAGCATAATCCGTTCCAGGAGAATGCTTGTAATCCAAAGCGAGTTTCCCCATAGGAGTCAATGGAAACTATGATAATTCGTCCTGCGTTGACTCCTATGTCATGCGATACCGCATGTGGCCAGAGGTGGAGGGGGGGTGCCAGAGAGACTCAGAAATACTCAGAGACCGTTTGGCTGAACTCGGAACCCCGCAGAGAGTGTTTCCGACTATTTACGAACGGCTCTGACTGTGAGGCCGTGTACACACGGCAGAGAACCTCGACGGGCAGAACACATCGTTCCGCCTGTCGAGGTTCCCTGCCGGCCGTCGAAATCGGCGACCCGCCGTCGGGAATGGCAAGCAGCCATTCATCCAGGCGGGCCGTCGAGCAAATAGAGAACATGCTCTCTATTTCTGCTCGACGGCATTCCCGACGGGATGCTCGCCGAGAGCGTACACACGGCCGAGGTCCTCGCTGGAATGCAGCTTCCAGCGAGGTTCTGGCTGGTTTCCAGCGAGAACCTCGGTCGTGTGTACGCCGCCTCACAGGCGCCCCCGCACCTCTTAAAAAAATAAGTGTGAAGGCCGCGTACACACGGAGGGACATGTCCGATGGAAACGGTCCGCGGACCGCTTTCATCGGACATGTCTCCTCGGGATTTTCGTCCGGCGGTGTGTACACACCATCGGATCAAAATCCCCGCCGGCAGACAGCGCGGTGATGTGGCGGTGACGTTGACGGCGCAACGTCACCGCACCAGGAAGAAAAATACTTCCGCGCATGCGCCGAATCCATTCTGGTGAGTGTACTGACCAGCGGACATATCCGACGGACATGTCCCCGGCGGACAAATTTTAAAGCATGTTTTAAAATTTGTCCGCCGGTCAGACATGTCCGCTAGCCCATACACACGATCGGATTTGTCCGCTGAACTGGTCCGTCGGACCAGTTTCAGCGGACAAATTCGATCGTGTGTATGCCGTCTGACACTTACAAAATTTGGCAGGAGAAATAGGCCTTAAATCTGGTGTGCCGGCCGGTACACAAAATCCAGACACCCGTCTTGCTGGGGGGGATCGTTTGGAGCTCGAGATGACGTCAGTGCGCCGCTCCGCCCTACGTCCGTTTCGTGAAAAAAAAACGTACTTCTTCCAGGGGCGCATGCAAGTGTAGCACTTAATCTTTTAACCACTGGGCACTTAAACCCACTTAATAACCAGACCAATTTTCAGCTTTTGGTGCTCTCGCATTTTGAATGACAATAACTCAACCATACAACACTGTAACCAAATGAAATTGTTGTCCTTTTTTTTCCACAAATAGAGATTTCTTTTGGTGGTATTTGATCATCTCATTCTAGGCCGATACGTATTCTTCTACATATTTTTGGTAAAAAAAAAAAAAAAATCGCAATAAGCATCTGGTTTGCGCCAAAGTTATAGCGCCTACAAAATAGGGGACAGAATTATTATTATTATTTTTTTTACTAGTAATGGCGGCGATCTGCGATTTTTATTGGGACTGCGATATTGCGGCGGACAAATTGGACACTTTTGACACATTTTTGGCACCATTCACATTTATACAGCGACCAGTGCTATAAATATGCACTAATTACTGTATAAATGTGACTGGCATGGAAGGGGTTAACACTAGGGGGTGAGGATGGGGTTAAATGTGTACCCTGCATAGTGTTTCTAACTGTGGGGGAAGGGGACTGACTGGGGGAGGAGGTGACCGATCTGTGTATCTATGTATAAGGGACACAGATCGGTCGCCTCTCTCCCTGACAGGACGTGGATCTGTATGTTTACACACAGAGATCCACGTCCTTGTCTATGTAACCGCCGATGGCGGGCGCCTGGCTGACATCGCGCCCGCCAGGCACGCGCTTTGGCATCTCAGTGATGCAGCAGGCGCGCGCGCTGCCATTTCCGGCGCTCGCGCGCCCCCCAGTAGCTAGAGGCCGGAGGCCATATATATAGACGGCCTCCCGGCAATTGGGAACCACACTGCGGCCGTACAAAGTCATACAGCTGTCAGGAAGTGGTTAATAATGCTTAAAGTGAAACAATAAAAGTGAAATATTCCTTTTTATTTTGTACCTAGGGGGGTGTGTAAAGCATGCCTGTAAAGTAGCGCTTGTTTCCCGTGCTTAGAACTGTCCCTGCACAAAGTGTCATTTCTGAAGGATAAAAAGTCAATTTAAAATCACTGCTCCCGAAAAAACGGCCATTTTTAAAACATTTTTTTTTTTTGCATTGATACATGTCCCCTGAGGGCAGGACCTGGGTACCCAAACACTCCCCTGGGGCAGGACCCGGGTCCCCAAACACTCCCCTGGGGCAGGACCCGGGTCCCCAAACACTCCCCTGGGGCAGGACCCGGGTCCCCAAACACTCCCCTGGGGCAGGACCCGGGTCCCCAAACACTCCCCTAGGGCAGGACCCGGGTCCCCAAACACTCCCCTGGGGCAGGACCCGGGTCCCCAAACACTCCCCTGGGGCAGGACCCGGGTCCCCAAACACTCCCCTGGGGCAGGACCCGGGTCCCCAAACACTCCCCTAGGGCAGGACCCGGGTCCCCAAACACTCCCCTGGGGCAGGACCCGGGTCCCCAAACACTTTTTAGGACAATAACTTGCATATTAGCCTTTACAATTAGTACTTTAGATTTCAAACGTTCGAGTCCCATAGACTTTAACAGGGTTCTAAAGTTCACACAAACTTTTGGTCTGTTCGCAGGTTCTGGTGCGAACCGAATTGGGGGGGGAGGGGGAAGTTCGGCTCATCCATAATTGGGAAGCACATCATTATATGTCACTAGTCAGATATATTTATTATTATTAGATTTTTTTGGTCATTTTAAATTTTTGGTGTATCGAGTTTTTTACTAGGATTACCACATAGTTAGGGGGGTAGCGCGATTTATATATTTTCTTTTTCTATGTTTCCTGCACCAATTGTTTACATGCTAATCGCAGCTTCCATATTGAACACACTTGTACACTCGGTTACAGGTGTTTATCTTTTGTACTATTTTCTTTCAATATTTTTAGCGCAGTTTTTCCCGATTTTACATCTACAAAAAGACAGCGTGTTTCTCTGCGTGCCGGGGGAAGCGCGTCATTTTGTGTGCATTCTTAACACGCAAAGGTCTGACTGTGCCCAGCCTTAAGCAAATAATATTTTTGTATTCCGACGGCTGTTTTTTTACACTTCGCGAACTCATTCCGTGTGAGCGCTGCGGTTCAGCTCACAGCACAGATGATTACAAAAAAAAAAAAAGAATTGAAAACAGAACGGCGCCTCTCTATTTTTAGTAACATGTCTACAAAACAAGCGTCTCGAACTGTCAGAGTTCAGCGGGAAAACAACGGAATCCGAATCTGATAATTACTGTGAATTAAACTCAAGGCAACGGCGGCGTCCATGACGAATTCCGACACGTTATAATTCCGAAACGGCAGAAGAGACCACAGATCCCGGCCCGTTGTTGTACGAGCCGGCGCCAGCGCAAAGGTTCTGAATAGGGATGAGCCGAACAACCCCTGGGTTCGGTTCGCACCAGAACCTGCGAACAGACCAAAAGTTTGTGTAAACTTTAGAACCCTGTTAAAGTCTATGGGGCTCGAACGTTTGAAATATAAAGTACTAATTTTAACCACTTGAGATCCGCGCTGTGGACAAAAGACGTCCACAGCGCGGCTCTCAAGTGCCGGGTTGACGTCTTTGGACCGCATGTAATTGTAATTCCCCGCGCACCACTGGGTGGCGCGTAGCGGGGAAAAACACGGCGCATTGCTGTATCGCCGATGCGTGTGCCTGGCGGCCGCGGTATTCGCCAGGTGCACGCAATCGGCGGTGACACAGCAGAGACGTGGAGCTCTGTGTGTAAACACAGAGCTCCACGTCCTGTCAGGAGGAGAGTAGACCGATCTGTGTCTCTTGAACATAGGGACATAGCATCAGTCACCTCCCCCAGTCAGTCCCCTCCCCCCACACAGTTAGGACACACCGAGGGAATACATTTAACCCCTTCCTCACTCCCCTAGTGTTAACCCCTTCAATTCCAGTCACATTTATACAGTAATTAGTGCATATTTATAGTACTGGTCACTGTATAAATGTGAATGGTCCCAAAAATGTGTCAAAAGTGTCCGATGTGTCCGCCGCAATATCGCAGTCCCAATAAAAATCGCAGATTCGCCGCCATTACTAGTAAAAAAAAAATAGTAAAAAAAAAATTATAATTCTGTACCCTATTTTGTAGTCGCTATAACTTTTGCGCAAACCAGTCGCTTATTGCGTTTTTTTTTTTACAAAAATACGTAGAAGAATAGGTATCGGCCTTAGCTGAGAATTTTTTTTTTATTTTTTTTTTTAAATTGGATATTTATTATAGCAACAAGTAAAAAATATATATATTTTTTTAAATTGTCGCTCTTTTTTGTTTATAGCTCAAAAAAAAAAACCGCAGAGGTGATCAAATACCACCAAAAGAAAGCTCTATTTGTGGGGAAAAAAGAAATAAAAACGGCAATTTTGTTTGGAAGCCACGTCGCACGACCGCGCAAATGTTAGTTAAAGCGACGCAGGGCCGGAAGCTGAAATTTCGCCTGGGCACAAAGGTTTTTTTTGTTGCCCAGTAAGCAAGTGGTTAAAGGCTAATATGCAAGTTATTGTCCTAAAAAGTGTTTGGGGACTCGGGTCCTACCCCAGGGGACATGTATCAATGGAAAAAAAAGATTTAGCCCAGGTTCACACTGGGCTGCGGGAGTGAAGCCGTGCGAGTTCAGCTCATTTTATATTGAACTCGCACGATTTCACTCCCGCTGGCAGTCCCGATTTCAGCCGCGATTTAAGAATATATCACGACATCTGTCCATTCCGCAGGTTTCTGAAATTTCACAGATTATTTTGTCAATGTAAATCGAATATTCGGGCTGAGTGCTCCATTCTGCATCGAATATTCAAAAAGTAATATATCACGTGCAGAGACTACTTTTTGAAATCGCAATTATTGTGTATTGTAATATATCAGAATATTCGCCGCAGATGCAGCGTCGAATATTCGCTTATTTTGATTAGAATATTCTGACAGTGCCATTGCCGAATATTCGCAATAGCGAAAAATTGCGAAAATTCGCAAAATCCGCAATATTTAATTTCCAAAAAATATCACGTTTTGACATGCGATTTGACATATATATTCGAGATATATCCAAATCGAATATGGCATGTCAAAACGTGGTTAAAGGCAATATGCAAGTTATTGTCAGTGTGAACCTGGGTCCTGCCCCAGGGCTTAAAAAAAAAAAGTTTTAAAAACGGACGTTTTTTCGGGAGCAGTGATTTAATAATGCTAAAAGTGAAACAATAAAAGTAAAATATTCCTTTAAATTTCGTATCTGGGGGGGTGAATAGTATGCCTGTAAAGTAGCGCTCGTTTCCTGTGCTTAGAACTGTCCCTGCACAAAGTGTCATTTATGAAGGAAAAAATTCATTTAAAATCACTTGTGGCTATAATGAATTGTCGGCTTCCGGCAATACAGAGAAAAGTCATTCATAAAAAAATGCGTGGGTGTCCCACCTCCAAATTCAATTACCAGGCCCTTCAGGCAGGACCCGGGTCCCCAAACACTCCCCTGGGGCAGGACCCGGGTCCCCAAACACTTTTTAGGACAATAACTTGCATATTAGCCTTTAAAATTAGCACTTTAGATTTCAAACGTTTCGAGTCCCGTAGACTTTAACAGGGTTCTAAAGTTCACGCGAACTTGCCACGAACACCCCAAAATGTTCGCTGTTCGGCGAACAGGTAATGTTCAAGTCGAACATGAGTTGGACTCGAACTCGAAGCTCATCCCTAGTTCTGAACGTTCATAAACTAAATGCACCTTTGATCAGCGGGAAGGATAACAACTAGGGCTGTTACTGATTACAATTTTTGTGTTCGATTAATCGTTTTTTTTTTTTTTATATCAATTAATCGACTAATTTTGATCAATGATAACGCACATACAGATCCAACTACTTTTAGCTGATCTCCTTGCAGGCTGATTCCCAGTGCAGCTACTGGAAAAATGGATAACATGATACAAATAACACACAAAGGCAGCGCTCGATGGGAAGAGCATTAAAACTTTTATAGTCTTCAAGTAGGTAACAAAATAAATATTGCACTGGAGATAAAATCGATGTAGCTACATAAACTGTAAAAATGGTGCGAGTAATACCAAACGGGAGCAAAAGCAGTCATAAAAACATGTAGCTAAGTATGATACTGGTATAAAAATGTGTACAACGATATCACTGCTGAATCCAGATGAGGAGGGGTTAACATCAGTCTGTCGGCATGTAGATGTCCTGTGAAGGGAACTATCACAACTCCCAGTGGATGGTTGTAGAATCCCAGGTTGATGGAGGGAAGAGATATAGGGAAGTGTAATAGCCCTTGCGTGTGGCAGATAGTAGACATGTGCAGACTGGAATATTTCGTTTTGTTTTTTCGTTTTCGTTTGGAAAATACATTTATTTAGTTACTCCCAAAAATCGTTTTGATCTATTTCATTTTTCGTTGGGGAATAGCTTTCGTCCAAAAATCCAATAATACTTTGTTTCTTTTGAATGGTCAAAAGAATATTCGATGGAAAGTCGAATCTTTACGTGGAATCGTACATTTCCGTTTGAATATTCCGCCTACAAGAATTCTAATGTTGTATGACTAGTAACAATGTCGAATCTCTTTTCTCATAAATCGAAATCTAATCTCTGTAATGTCGAATCTATTATTTCTATAATGTCGAATCTTTTCTCTATAATGTCAAATATTTTCCCTATAATGTCAAATCTTTTCTCTATAATGTCGAATCTTTTCACTATAATGTCGAATCTTTTCTCTATAATGTCGAATCTTTTCCCTATAATGTCGAATCTTTTCCCTATAATGTCGAATCTTTTCTCTATAATGTCGAATCTTTTCACTATAATGTTGAATCTTTTCTCTATAATGTCGAATCTTTTCTCTATAATGTCGAATCTTTTCTCTATAATGTCGAATCTTTTCTCTATAATGTCGAATCTTTTCCCTATAATGTCGAATCTTTTCTCTATAATGTCGAATCTTTTGCCTATAATGTCGAATCTTTTGCCTATAATGTCGAATCTTTTCTCTATAATGTCGAATCTTTTCCCTATAATGTCGAATCTTTTCTCTATAATGTCGAATCTTTTCCCTATAATATCGAATCTTTCCTCTATAATGTCAAATCTTTTCCCTATAATGTCGAATCTTTTCCCTATAATGTCGAATCTTTTTCCTATAAAGTCGAATCTTTTCACTATAATGTCGAATCTTTTCTCTATAATGTCGAATCTTTCCCCTATAATGTCAAATCTCTCTATATCGAATTTTTATTGCAACGAAAACGAAAATAAAGCATTTTTTATGTCGGATCAATCGTTTTTTGGGCTTTCGTTATCGTTTGTTAAAACGATAACGAAAAAACCCGATTTACGAAAACGAATGCACATGTCTAGCAGATAGTAAGGTCCCGCCGGCATGCAGATATGAAGGCACAGCAAAGGAGCCCTTCAGATGGTCACGGCAAGCCCGCCGTTGTCCGCGACGTCACCGGATCTCCGACGGAACTCCCTAAAAGGCCTGGAGGCCGGCGGAGACGTGAGTACCGATCAAAAAAATTTTGATCGATCAAACATTTTTAAGATTAGTCGATGAAATTAATAGTTAATTTCCACAAACGATTTGTTTTCTGCAAAAAATGTATTTAAAAGAATTAAAAGAGCTTCTTAACGAGGAGTGAAGAGATCCTGTGCTGAAAAATATATCGAGTGAGTAACTTGTATAGCGCTACACATGCAAACTAAATCGCCTTAAGGCGCTTTTTCCATCCGTTGTCATCCTGATCCTTCAGAAGAGGTGGGTCTTATGTTTTTTTCTGAAGGCCCGATGGTTTTCTTCCATGTGGGTTTGTAGTTGTACTTGGGGATGTGGAGGAGGTTTTGGTTTGATGATCGGAGAGTGAGATTAGGGGTGTAGTGTTTTAATTTTCCGCATAAGTATTGAGGAGCTTTTCCTGTGCATTTTGTGGGTGAGGCAGAGGGTCTTGAATGTGACCCGATTCTTTACTGTCAGCCAATAAAGGGCCCTCAGGGTGATGGATTCCCAGGGTTTCTTTCCTGTTACTAACCTGGCTGCTGTGTTCTGAATGACTTGTAGGTGCGAGATCTCGTATTTTGATAGAGGGAGTTTGCGTAGTCGAGTCTAGAGTTGATGATTGTACCGACGACTACCAATGTCTCCTCTTTTGGGATGAAGGGGATGAGTCTACGCAGTAGGCCGAGAAGGTAATGGGATCTGCTGACTAGACATGTGCACAGAAAAAAAAATCGTTTTTTTTTGTTCTGTTTCGTATCGTTCCTTTTTTTCGTTTTCGTTCGTTTTTCGTAAGACGCCCGTTTTCCTGTTTGTTCCCGTTCTTTTTTCGTATGACGCGATTTTTTCGTATTCCAATCGTTTCGTATTTTCGTTACTGTTTTATTTTCGTACATGCGGGATGGTTCATTATTCTGTTTAATTCATGTTCGTTACTTGTTAGACAATAATTTTCGTGAATTTTCGTCAATGATTTGCAGTATCTTGAAACCCTTTTCTTTTGCTATTTTCAGTCGTATGTTCATATGACATCTATAACAAAAGATTTGCATTCTGTATTTTAAATTCCTTTTTTCTGTTCGTATTTTGGATTCAAAATACAGCATGCAAATCTTTTGTTATAGATGTCATATGAACAATGAACATACGACTGAAAACAAACAGAAAAAGGATTGAAACAAAATACAGCATGCAAATCTTTTGTTATAGATATCGTATGAACAATGAACATAGGACTGAAAACAAACAGAAAAAGTATTGAAACAAAATACAAAATGCAAATCTTTTGTTATAGATGTCATATGAACAATGAACATACGACTGAAAACAAACAGAAAAAGGATTCAAACAAAATACAGAAGGTACATTTTTTGTTACAGATGTCATTTTTGTTCTTTTGCCGTTTTCGTTTTGTCGTTTTTTTTCGTCGGATCATTCGTTCGTATTTTCGGTTGTTCGTTATGCGGCTCATTCGTATACTCGTAGTTTTCGTATTTTGGTGCTTTCATTTTTTCGTATGTACACATTATCCTGCGGGTACGAAAATGAACATTTTCGTACGAAAATAACATTTGTACGAACGGGAATGCACATATCTACTGCTGACTACTGATCCTATTTGTGCATCCATTGACATCTCTAAGTCAAAGGTTACTCCCAGACTTTTGATCTTGGTACTTGGGGTGTTAATCTGTCCCAGGATGGTGTGGGTGGTGTCCATGAGGTTCTAGCTTTAGTCTTTCAATTTGTGTGGAGGAGAAGTAGCTCTGTTTTGGATCTATTGGGTTTGAGGGAGCTCTCAGTCATCCATTTGTCGATCAATGCCAGGCATTGAAAGTAGTGTTGAGTGTCATCCGCGTAGGAGTGGTAGCACAAATCTTGCTCACTGTTGATTTTTAGGAGTGGGCAGAGGTAGATGTTGAAGAGCACAGGTGATCCTTGAGGGACTGGTGTGTGTTTCCAAGGTGAAGACTCCTAGTTTCACTGTTTGGGACCGATTTCCTAGGAAGGAAGCGAACCAGTGTAGACCTGTGACTGTAACTTCAGCTACTTCTTTGAGGCGAATGAGTAGAGCTTTGTGATCCACTGTGTCAGGACCTGGGCTTGAACCTGGGACCTCTTCTATGTCTGGCATTGTCTCTTCCCACTGAGCTATCTGGGATGCTGGACAGTTCCCTGCCTGATCTGCTGGATAAACCTATATGATCCATTAGACTACTCTGCTTGGTGTCTTGATTGCCTTGAACCTTGAACCCTTTGCTCCTCCCATGAACTTCCTATATAAGCCTTGTCTCAGGTCACTGTGCCTTCCCGAGCCAGTGCCTTGCGATTTGTCTGCGCTTTTGTACCTGCAACCACCTGTGTTTGACCCTCAGCCTGTTCCTGAACTACTCAACTGCCTGATCCCAATCTGCAACCACCCGTGTGTGACCCTCGGCCTGTTCCTGGACAACTCAACTGCCTGATCCCAATCTGCAACCACCCATGTGTGACCCTCGGCCTGTTCCTGGACAACTCAACTGCCTGATCCCAATCTGCAACCACCCATGTTTGACCCTCGGCCTGTTCCTGGACTACTCTACTGCCTGATCCCAATCTGCAACCACCCGTGTGTGACCCTCGGCCTGTTCTTTGACTACTCTTCTGCCTGATCCCACCCTGCAGCCACTCATGATTGATCCATTGGCTTGTTTACTGACCACTCTGCTGTTTCATCCTTGTCTGTTTATCCGCTACTGGACCCTGGCTTGCTCACCTCCTGGTGGGGCGATCCTGAGGACCGCGACCTGGTGCTAACATGCAGCAAAATCCATCTCCACCATCAGGAGCTCTGGTGAACACCGGTTAGCGCTTAGACTGCGCACCTCAGATGAGCTTGTGTCATCTGCCAGAAGTGACTGTCTGTATACCTGTCTTCAACTGCTATAGCTACTGGCCTCTGAGCCTGACGCCTGATCGTGACACACTGTGTCGAATGCTGCACTTAGGTCCAGTAGCACCAGTAGGCATGATTCTCCGTCATCTGCTGCTTCGAGGGAATCATCCTATATTTTGAGCAGTGCCGTTTCTGTGCCATGGCCTGGGCGGAAGCCTGATTGTAGTGGGTCGAGGAGTTTGTAGTTGGAGTTGTAGCTGCTGTATTACTGCTTTCTTCATGATTTTGGAGAAGGTGTTCAGGCTTGTTATTGGTCTACGGTGGTTTGGGTCTTTGGGGTCGAGGTTGTTTTATTCGTTTTTTTTAGGAGGGGTTTTATTATCCCTTGGTTAAGGGAGATCGAAACAATACCTTCTTTAACCACTTAAGGACCACCTCCTGCACATATACGTCGGCAGAATGGCACAGCTGGGCACATCCACGTACAGGTACGTCCTGTACTAGTACCCAACCATGGGGCGCGCGCCTGCGGCAAGCTCCTGTGACCCGGTCCTAAGGACGGGGGACCGTGGGACTCGCAGACCCAATCGCCGCTGGAGTCCGACGATCAGTACCCAGAGCTGAAGAACGGGGAGAGCCGTGTGTAAACACAGCTTCCCCGTTCTTCACTGTTGCGGCGTCATCGATCGTGTGATCCCTTTTATAGGGAGACACAATCGATGACGTCACATCTACAGCCACACCCCCCTACAGTTGTAAACACATATGAGGTCACACATAACCCCTTCAGCGCCCCCTTGTGATTAACTCCCAAACTGCACTGTCATTTTCACAATAAACAATGCAATTTAAATGCATTTTTTGCTGTGAAAAGGACAATTGTCCCAAAAACGTGTCAAAATTGTGTCCGCCATAATGTCGCAGTCATGAAAAAATTGCTGATCGCCGCCATTAGTAGTAAAAAAAAAAACAAATGCAATAAAACTATCCCCTATTTTGTAAACGCTATAAATTTTGCGCAAACCAACCGATAAACGCTTATTCCGATTTTTTTTTTTTTTGTACCAAAAATAGGTAGAACGTATAGGTCTAAACTGAGGGAATTTTTTTTATATATAATATATATTTTTGGGGATATTTATTACAGCAAAAAGTAAAAAATATTGCATTTTTTTCAAAATTGTCGCTCTATTTTTGTTTATAGCGCAAAAAATAAAAACCGCAGAGGTGATCAAATACCACCAAAAAAAAGCTCTATTTGTGGGGAAAAAAGGACGCCAATTTTGTTTGGGAGCCGCGTCGCACGACCGCGCAATTGTCAGTTAAAACGACGCAGTGCCGAATCGCGAAACCTGGCCGGGTCCTTTAGCTGACTTATGCCGCGTACACACGGTCGTTTTTTGTGATGAAATAAAACGACGTTTTAAAAATGATGGTGTGTGGGCAAAACGTCGTTTTATGTCTTCTGAAAAACGACCAACAAAAAATTCGAACATGCTTCAATTTTTTATGTTGTTTTTCAGAATGTCGTTTTTTGTGTCTTAAAAAATGATCGTGTGTGGGCAAAACTACGTTTTCAAACCCGCGCATGCTCAGAAGCAAGTTATGAGACGGGAGCTTCAATGGAACAGAGTGCCGTCAAACGTGGTGTACGTCACCGCACTTTGCTAGAGCTTTTTCAGAAAACGATGAGGTGTAGGCAAAATGAAGTTTGAAAAACGTTGTTTGGTTTCGTGAGATAAAACAACGTTTTTTAACATCACAAAAAAGTGATCGTCTCATAACTTGCTTCTGAGCATGCCCGGGTTTAAAAACGTCGTTTTGCCCACACACGATCATTTTAAATGACACAAAAAACGACATTCTGAAAAACGGCATAAAAAATTGAAGCATGTTGGAATGTTTTTTTTTGGTCGTTTTTCAGAAGACTTAAAACGACGCTTTCCCCACACACCATCATTTTAAATGACCTTTTTTAAAACGTCATTTTATTTCATCACAAAAAACGAGCGTGTGTACGCGGCATGAGGCTTCTGGTGTTTTTGGTGATGTCGATGGTGATTGGAACCAGCGAGAATTTTGTCGATTGTGAAATATTTGTATTGGTTTCCTCTTCTTGCTTTAGCTGACTAGGGGTTGTTGTTTTTTTTTTCTGTTGAATTATTTCCTGAATGTTTTTCATTTTGTTGATAAAGAAATCCGATAATTCATTACATTTTCTTTTCATTTATTTTTCTATTCTGATCTGTTTTACTCTATTCTACTTTTTCTTTTCTATTCCTTTCCTTTTTTTTTTTATTCAAATTTTTTTTCTCTTCAGAAATTCGAATTTGATTTAAAAAAAAACTATTCGAATTTCATCCACAATTTTAATTCGTAAATGTGTTACTGTTGTAATTTCAAAATTTTGGATACATTCAAATTTTCAAATAACGAAATATTTGTCCGAATTTCAATTTGAAACGAACCGCACATGTCTAAAAGAAACTAGAGTTCCATCTCTCTCCTTATGCTTCAATTTTACTGCCCAGCTAAGGCTGGGTTCACACTACCATTTTCCCGTCCGTCAGCCGCATACGATTTCAGTTTTGAAAACGTACGGGCCCGTACGGGAAATCGCATACATAGACAATGCATTGCAAATCGTATGCACTCAGATGCATCCGGGTGCGTACGATTTGCTGGCAAAACGTTTTTTAACAGTACGCAAAACCATGTTCAACCACGGTTTTGAGGCCGTTTTTGAAACTGTATGGCAAAGCCATACGTTTTTTTTAACATTAAAGTCAATGGAAAACGCACATATGTGCGGTTCCATACGTATAAACCGTATGCGTTTTTCATCTACATGTGAAACCACTCCTACTTCCTGCCAAATTTCAATAAAACAAGAAAATCTTTATTTATTAAATGACACTAATTCCAAAAACGTATGCGTTTTTTTAATCAAAACCGGATGGAACCGTACGCACTTTTTGAAACCATATACGTTTTATAAACGCATACGTTTCACTTTTGGGCATACATTTACGTACGGTTCAATCCGTTTCAGCCGCATACGTTTTTTCATATAAATCGTATGCGGCTGACGGACGGGAAAATCGTAGTGAGAACCCAGCCTAAGTTCTATTATTTCAGCTGGACACTGCAGGTGGAAATTGCAGCAGAAAATTTGACTTGCTTCTCATGCCGCGTACACACGGTCGTTTTTTGCGATGAAAAAAAAAACGACGTTTTTTAAAACGTCATTTAAATTGATCGTGTGTGGGCAAAACGTTGTTTTTTGTCTTAAAAAAAACGACCCAAAAAAAAATTCCAACATGCTTGAATTTTTTGTGTCGTTTTTCAAAACGTTGTTTTTTGTTTCACAAAAAGTCACCGTGTGTAGCAAAAACGTCGTTTAAACGACGTTTTTTCAACCCGCACATGCCCAGAAGCTAGTTATGAAGCGAGCTTCAATGGAAAAGAGTGGTGAACGTAACCTCGCTTTTTGTGAAAAAAACGATGGTGTGTATGCAACATCGTCTTTGAAAAGTGACGTTTCAAAAACGACGTTTTTTACTTCACAGAAAACGTCGTTTTTTTTCATCACAAAAAATGATCGTGTGTACATCAGAGTTTGGCATTAAAGGGTCACTAAAGGGAAAAAAAAAATTCTAGCTAAATAGCTTCCTTTACCTTAATGCAGTGCTGTTTTCATGTTCTCATTGTTCGTTTTTGCTTTGAAGTTGCTGTAATTCTCCTCTGATCTCCACACTTCCTGCTCGTCTGGCTCCTTATGAAAGATCTCATGGCAGATTTTCACTGTGGTCCAAGCTGTCATTACTGTGTGACTAAAACTTCTCAGAACCAATCAGATTAATTTTAAAAACACTGCCCTGGATTTGTTTTTTGTTTTTCTGTGTGTCTTCTCTACTTCACAGAAACATGAAACCAGTTTGAAAACGAAAGTGAAACTAGAGGCGCATTATATGATTGATTTTGATCTATTTTTAATCATTTTTAAAAGGAATCAGTTAACTTTTATGTCTCTATACCCTGTAAGCAGTCATTTCCGCAAAAAAAATGTGACCCTTTAAGGGGGATGCAAATCACTCAACAAGGAGTGGAGGAAATCTTTTTATTGAGAGTAGGAACAGAAGGACTGGCTGGGAATTGTAGTTCCTCGTAGGCTGGAAAGCTTGGTCCTTACTCATTGTTACAATGTATCATTTCCATGCTGCGTCCTCCTTCCCGCTGCCTCATTTATCCTTCATCTGTCTCCACTATAGACTGGCGAGCCAGTTCAGGGGGCCGATAGGAATGTTCTGTACTCTACTGAGAAATGAGCCTTTAAATTACATCTGAGTCCAATCACTAAAATCTTTTATAACCTTTATTATGGTAATGGAATTTCTAAAGTCATTCTCAGACTTTTTATAAATGGCGTGTTCATTAAAACAATCCCTGGTGATCCGGCCATGAAGGTCCTTATTAAGACACTTACCGGTATGGAGTGACGACGTCCCCCAATTGTGATCCTATGCCTGTCACCCTGCCACGCGGGCTTCTGATGGAGACTACAAGCAGCCGTGCCAACATACACTATATTACCAAAAGTATTGGGACAACTGCCTTTACACACACATGAACTTTAATGGCATCCCAGTCTTAGTTCATAGGATACAGATATAACAGCTCCAACTCTTCTGGAAAGGCCGTCCACAAGGTTTAGGAGGGTCTCTATGGGAATGCTTGACCATTCTTCCAGAAGCGCATTTGTGAGGTCAGGCGCTGATGTTGGACAAGAAGGCCTGGTTCGCAGTCTCCGCTCTAATTCATCCTAAAGGTGTTCTATCATGTTGAGGTGCAGGCCAGTCAAGTTCCTCCAACCCAAAATCGCTCATCCATGTCATTATGGATCTTGCTTTGTGCTCTGGTACAAATCATTGGGTGGAGGGGGGATTATGGTGGGGGGGGTTGTCCTTTCAGGGGTTGGGCTTGGCCCCTTAGTACCAGTGAAGAGAACTCTTAAGCATGTAGTCAGTTTGGAGGCACACAAAATTTGAGCACTTTTTGCAGGTCATTGACATACTGAGCACTTGGACCCCTTTCACACTGGGGCGCATTGCAAGCACTATTGCGCTAAAAAATAGCGCTTGGCGCTAAAGAGGTAAAGGTAAAGTGTGTCCTAAGGGAGTGATTCTTACTGCAGAGGGGTGTGGCTGTAGGTGTGACGTCACTGATCGTCGTTCCCTATAACAGGGAACAGGCGATCAGTGACACTGCCACAGAGAAGAACGGGTTTACACTCACCTCTCCCCGCTCTTCAGCTCCTGTGACCCGAACGCAGGACACCGGTGGTGATTGGGTCCACGGTTCCCGCGGGCACGATCACGGAGCTCCGGACCTGGTCGGGCTCTTAAATGTGACTTACAGGTATGTGCCTGTGCCCAGACGTGCCATTCTTCTGACGTATATCGGCGTTAGGCGGTCCTTAAGTGGTTAAAGGGAAATTCATGCACCAAAAAAATAATAGTTATTACAATGTCTAAGGCTGTCCACAGATGACTTGCTTTTTTTTTTTGATTAGCCATAGGGATAGCGGTGTGCGATTCCAGAGAGACTAAGGTGACTCCACAAAGGGGCCTGGATGAAGTCCTGTGTTCCTGTGAAGTGTGAAAGAACCCTAATTGGGGGGCCTGATCAGGGATGGACTGGCCATTGGGACTACAGGGATATTCCCGGTGGGCCGATGGCTCAGTGGGCCGGCTTCAGGCCCGCTCCTCTGTCTCTCCCTTCCTGCAGCGCTCACCTTCTCTCCCTCCCTGCAGCGCTCACCTGGGGGGAACAGAGAAGCAGGGGGAGGACCAGAGGAGCAGGGGGGACGACAGAGGAGCATGGGGGAAGGGACAGACAGCCTCCTCAACATCTTGTCCCATAAGGGGGGACACCAAACTGATTCCTTTCCCCGGGTGAAATAATGTCTAGCTTCCCCACTGGTACTGCCTAGAAGAATACCAGTACCAGCCGTTCTACTCTAATAAAGTAGAACGGCTAGTGGCTAGTGAAGGGGGAGAGGGGGCTTGGGTGGCCGAAGGGGGGGGGGGGGGGCGCGAGTTGTCCGGCCGCCATGGGAGAGACCTGTCAAAGTGGGCCAGTCTGGATGAAGTTCTGGGCCAAATTTTTGTCCCAGTCCAGCCCTGTAAGGGGCCATCCATTTACCTTAGCAGAAGGCACTGAAGAGTAATCACCTTGCACACATCACTTTTTATGTGCGATTGCACATTTTGGACTTTTTATTTTTGCATCACAGTTTGGAATTTACCACGTTCACCTAATGCACCTTTGCTTTACATTTCATGCTTGTTTACATATTTCACAGCAGAGGTGATTATTTCAGAGCAGATGTTATTTGCGCTTGTACTATTTGAAGTTTTTTTCCATGATTATTTTGCATTGTGTTACATACCTCCTCAGCATTTGAGGTTTATTTGGACACTATATTGTTTGGCACGTTATTTATGTAGCGCCCCCTTACTTTCAGAAGGGACGCTATTTGTAAATTTAGTGGGGTGAGAGACTTATTTGCTCTCACCCAGGTTGATTTATGCTAAATTAGGCTGCTGTCCGCCCTGAATTATCATGTGGGTCATTCTGCGCTCCGGGGATGCAGTTCTATCTCTGGGCGGTAGGTGGCGCCAAAGGGGTTCAGGCAGAGCCACTTTTCCCCATCAGCCAATTGGAGGAGTGTTTCCCTCACGGGGCATGCTGGGGGAGGGTATATCTGTGGCAGACGCCATTTTTCAGGGTTCTTCGTGGGTTCCTGGTTCCAGGTGCGGCACCCACCTTTAGGGTGTGCGCATGTCACGGGCCCCACCACTATGGCCTACCTGGCCGGGGGCTCTCTCTGGGCTCTCATGGCTCAGAGCAACTGAGTTGCTGAGGGGCCCCAGTGACTTACTGGGTCCCTATACTTCAGGAGAAACTGACGGAGAGGATACGCTCTATAGCTCTCAAGTACCGGACCTGTGGCCTAGGCCCTTACTAATTTACTAGAGCCAAGTCGGTGGAAGAGACTTGTTCCTTCTCGGTTTTCTCAGTGACACTCTGGCTGCCAGGCCTGTGGGAGGGGCCTGTCCAGGTGCACTGCACCTATCCCGGCGGGAGTGGCGATGGGAGAAAAGAACAGGACTGCTTCTGCTCGCTATCCATAGCCTGATTCTGCAAAGTTATTCTCTTCACCAACCTAGTCAATATATATATATATGAATGTATAACAACATACACCCATATATAAGAGGTGGGACTTTGCATGAGACCATGACTTAAAGGTACATAGGTCTCCATCCCTAATATTTGGTGGAGGAGAAATTTGTATGAAACAGCACATTGGGGTACGTTGAATCAAATAATAATAAAAGTTTATTAATATATAAAAGAGCATAGTGCAATCATGGTAGCCATAAACAATTCATGTATAGTACAAACAATAAAAAGGCACATGATTGGTAATCGCATACTTAAAATATCACATGATTGGTAATCACATAATACAATTGGTAGTATAATACAGCATTGTTATACATGATAAAGCATGGTCCAGAAATTGACTCAGATATAAGATGGTAACAGCATGATAATTGGTGTACTTAATAGATGATTCAAACAGAATGAAACCCATAGTATTTGCATGACTACTGTGACATGACGTCAACATAACAGGGGGGGGGCTCTACGCGTTTCGTGGACTCAATCCACTCATCAGGAGCGACTATAAGTGGTGATACCTAAAATAAATGGAAATTTGATTGGTAATCAATGGTAATTGATTAACACAAGGAAAGAGAACAAAAGTATAAGCACTCTTACCTATGGGTAAAAATCAGTAGTATATATATCATGGTATGAAATATAAGTAGCAATGGGGGGTAGTGGGAAACACCCCCACGGGAGTGGAGGTGATGACCACATAGCGACAGAGAGGCCATTGGTTGTAGGTGGATAAACTTCTCGTGAAAGCAACATCCTCATCCAAAGTTGGAATGTTGGAGGAAGTAGTAAAGGCTTCTGTGAAAAAAGGGGGGGGGGGGGGGGGGGGTAAAATTATCAAGAAAAGAGTGAGGAGAAGAAAAAACGACAGAATAATAGGATGAAAACCGCGAAACTAATACCAAGGGGTACATAAATGTAATGGAGAGAACAGAAACCAAGTGTGCATGAATGGGGGACAGGAACAGTCCCCGTAGGGCCGGGGAGGAATGCCCCGGAGAAAAATAAATACCTGGTGGGTAAGGTGCAGTGAAGGGACTGGAGTAGGTACTCCAAAGTGGTGTAATAGTGAAGCAGTGGCCCATCTGTCATCGGGGGACCACTACCCCCCATTGCTGCTTATATTTCATACCATGATATATATACTACTGATTTTTACCCATAGGTAAGAGTGCTTATACTTTTGTTCTCTTTCCTTGTGTTAATCAATTACCATTGATTACCAATCAATTTTCCATTTATTTTAGGTATCACCACTTATAGTCGCTCCTGATGAGTGGATTGAGTCCACGAAACGAGTAGAGACCCCCCCCCCCCCCTGTTATGTTGACGTCATGTCACAGTAGTCATGCAAATACTATGGGTTTCATTCTGTTTGAATCATCAATTAAGTACACCAATTATCATGCTGTTACCATCTTATATCTGAGTCAATTTCTGGACCATGCTTTATCATGTATAACAATGCTGTATTATACTACCAATTGTATTATGTGATTACCAATCATGTGATATTTTAAGTATGCGATTACCAATCATGTGCCTTTTTATTGTTTGTACTATACATGAATTGTTTATGGCTACCATGATTGCACTATGCTCTTTTATATATTAATAAACTTTTATTATTATTTGATTCAACGTACCCCAATGTGCTGTTTCATACAAATTTCTCCTCCACCAAATATTAGGGATGGAGACCTATGTACCTTTAAGTCATGGTCTCATGCAAAGTCCCACCTCTTATATATGGGTGTATGTTGTTATACATTCATATATATATATATATTGACTAGGTTGGTGAAGAGAATAACTTTGCAGAATCAGGCTATGGATAACGAGCAGAAGCAGTCCTGTTCTTTTCTCCCATCGCCACTCCCGCCGGGATAGGTGCAGTGCACCTGGACAGGCCCCTCCCACAGGCCTGGCAGCCAGAGTGTCACTGAGAAAACCGAGAAGGAACAAGTCTCTTCCACCGACTTGGCTCTAGTAAATTAGTAAGGGCCTAGGCCACAGGTCCGGTACTTGAGAGCAATAGAGCGTATCCTCTCCGTCAGTTTCTCCTGAAGTATAGGGACCCAGTAAGTCACTGGGGCCCCTCGGCAACTCATTTGCTTTGAGCCATGAGAGCCCAGAGTAAGGAACTCCGCGCAGCACGGGCCCCCGGCCAGGTAGGCCATAGTGGTGGGGCCCGTGACGTGCGCACACCCTAAAGGTAGGTGCCGCACCTGGAACCAGGAACCCACGAAGAACCCTGAAAAATGGCGTCTGCCACAGATATACCCTCCCCCAGCATGCCCCGTGAGGGAAACACTCCTCCAATTGGCTGATGGGGAAAAGTGGCTCTGCCTGAACCCCTTTGGCGCCACCTACCGCCCAGAGATAGAACTGCATCCCTGGAGCGCAGAATGACCCACAGGATAATTCAGGGCGGACAGCAGCCTAATTTAGCATAAATCAACCTGGGTGAGAGCAAATAAGTCTCTCACCCCACTAAATTTACAAATAGCGTCCCTTCTGAAAGTAGGGGGGCGCTACATAAATAACGTGCCAAACAATATAGTGTCCAAATAAACCTCAAATGCTGAGGAGGTATGTAACACAATAATGCTCTTTTATATATTAATAAACTTTTATTATTATTTGATTCAATGTACCCCAATGTGCTGTTTCATACAAAGTCCCACCATGCAGGGATGGACTGGCCATTGGGACTACAGGGAGTTTCCCGGTGGGCCGATGGCTCAGTGGGCCGGCTTTAGTGACAGCAGACTGCCGCCCCCTCTGCTCCTCTGTCTCTTCCTCCCCGCAGTGCTCACCTGGGGGAAACAAAGAAGCAAGGGGAGGACCAGATGATCAAGGGGGACGTCAGAGGAGCATGGGGGAGGGGACAGACAGCTGACTCAACAGCTATGGCATGGAAGTTTCTCACTTCTGCCTAATCTTGTCCCATAAGGGGGGGGGGGGCACCAAACTGATTCTTTGCCCCGGGTGAAATAATGTCTAGCTTCCCCACTGGTACTGCCTATAAGAGTACCAGTACCAGCCATTCTACTGTAATAAAGTAGAATGGCTAGTGAAGGGGGAGAGGGGGCTTGGGTGGCCAGGGGGGGGATGGCGGGAGTTGTCCGGCAGCCATGGGAGAGACCTGTCAACGTGGGCCAGTCTGGATGAAGTCCAGGGCCAAATTTCTGTCCCAGTCCAGCCCTGCCACCATGTATGGGTGTTCCTTTCTCCATTGTTTTTCCTCTTCACCAACCTATTCTGTCTACCTCAAGTTGACTGTTGGTCGATGTTGGACCGAAAATAAAGCACTTAGAAAACGTCAACCCTTGGCTTGGACATTCCGGTACTGCTCTCACAGTTGCTACCTTCAATTTCCCTAGACGCATCAAAGGTAACTTAACTTATGCCGATCCCACATCTAACCAGCGGCTCCTGAATGGGGTAGCGCTACATTTAGTTTGCCACTTGCACAGTATCTTGCACTTTGCACCTATTATCATTGCTTTTATGCTTATGCGTTTTTATACTTTTGCAAATCATTTAATCAACAGCTCAGCACTACTTTTTATATTCATGGTACGGCAAGGTGCTGGGGGAGCCTCAATAATCCATGGTCTGGGAGACAAAGAGAGCAGGGTTTTTTTTTTGGAGTTCTTTGCTTTGTGAAGTTGAAACCCTTATGTGGGCAACTTTCGATGGAACTTTTTGTTTAATAAAAGTAAGTGGGCGGCCGTGCCCTTAAACACAGTTCAGACTGACATGGTGTCAGGGACTCGCCTCCTGATCCATCATCCAGGGGGTACAGCAGCCTTCCTCTGTGTTTGCCCGCAGTCGCGCGTCCCGTGCTCGTGCACATGCGCCAATGGCGCGTGCGCATGCACAACGGGTGCGCGCAAGTGCACAGTAAGCCTGCGCGTTAATCCGGCTTGGCGCCAAATCCTCTTTAAAAGCCCACTGCTGTGTACAGCACATTGCTGCCTGATCTGCAGTTTTTGACTGAACTTGTATCTGAGACCTGATATCCTGATTATCTGCTTGAACGTCTGATTGAACCTTTTGACCCGGCTTGCCTGACCTTCCGTACCTCTCCAATCCCTGACCCGGCTTCTGTTTGACTGCCCTTCTGATTGATCTACCGCTGCCAGACCCACCTGCCTGCAACCAGACTACGCTTCAACCTTCTGCCTTTATTCATCTGATTATCCGTTGTGACCCGGCTTGCCTGACCCTGCTGTTTCCTGTTACCTACTAAACCTGCTTACCTCTAGTGTTGAGCAGAATATGCCATATTCGATTTCGCGATATATCTCGAATATATAGTCGAATATTCGAGATATATTCGCTAAATACGAATATTCGTGATATTTTTTGGAAATGAAATTATTGCGAATGCGAATTGCGAATGCAAAATTTCGAGAAATGCGGAATGGAGCACTCTGATTGGCTCAGAATATTTGTGATATATTACAATACACAATAATTGCGAATATTCGGCAAATGCGGAAGGAGCACTCTGATTGGCTCAGAATATTCGTGATATATTACAATACACAATAATTGCGAATATTCGAGAAATGCGGAAGGAGCACTCTGATCGGCTCAGAATATTCGTGATATATTACAATACACAATAATTGCGAATATTTGAGAAATGCGGAAGGAGCACTCTGATTGGCTCAGAATATTCGTGATATATTACAATACACAATAATTGCGAATATTCGAGAAATGCGGAATGGAGCACTCTGATTGGCTCAGAATATTCGTGATATATTACAATATAAAATAATTGCGAATATTCGAGAAATGCGGAATGGAGCACTCTGATTGGCTCAGAATATTTGTGATATATTACAATATAAAATAATTGCGAATATTCGAGAAATGCGGAATGGAGCACTCTGATTGGCTCAGAATATTCGTGATATATTACAATACAACATAATTGCGAAATTTCGAGAAATGCGGAATGGAGCACTCTGATTGGCTCAGAATATTCGTGATATATTACAATATAAAATAATCGCGCGATATCGCTATTGCCGAATAATCGCATTGCGATTTTTCGGCAATATAAAATGAGCGCTGCAGCTACTCGGCCCAAGGTCTCTAATCATACCAGCAATGCTTTTAGACGTCGATGGGGATCTCTAGGATGTGATCTGTTCTAAAAAAAAAATTGAAAAAATTTGAATATTCGAAATAGCGAATATTCGCCGCGATATTCGTGTTATTCGCGAATACTCGAATATGCAATATTCGTAGCGAATATTCGCAATGCGAATATTCGTGAGCAACACTACTTACCTCATCAGCTTGTGCCGCTGTAGTCGCAGCTTCGGTACGGGTCGCCGACCCATCCTCCGCTTCAGTGTCTTCAGCGTCTCCACGCCAGAGGAATTTATCTACCTGCTTCTACTCTTCACTACCCCGACACTCCTACCCCACTGTGCTCCGAGTCCGCTGTTCTCACTTCAGCAGCTCGCGAGCCAGAGCCGTAAGAGAGGCCCTTCTGCAACCAGACTCTAGTAACCAGGAACACATGGATTTAATTTAAAACTACTCGCTACCAACCCCCATATCACACAACCAATAGTGTTGTAGTAATGTTTGAACGGGGTGTCTGGATTCCTCCTTCTGTAATCAAGGGAGCAGTGATCATTTTCCTGGTCTGTCCAGGGAATTACAGGTTGGGAGATTCGTGTGTACGGGGCATAACACTTCAAGGGACAAGGGAATTTAAACTGGGATAGTTGGCAAGTATGCGGCAGCTGCTTTAGGCCCCACAACAATGACAAGACCCAAAGAGGCCAAAGACTTGCCTTATGCTCCCCAGCTGTGGGACCTTAGACTGCTCAGACACTTACTTTATAGTCCCCAGCTGTGAGGTAATAGACGGTCCAACCCCTACAATTACTCAAGTCGAAGATTGTTTTCTCATTACTGAATAATCGTTTTTGGAAAATCCCATACCCTAAACCCCCTCCTGTAATCTGTTAAAGTTTTGTCAAGTAATAAATACTGAAAAAGACATCCCCTAGACCGCTATATTGGAGCTGGAATGAGTGGACTGGTGCTTGGATGGACACTTTTGGAGAAGAACTAAATAGTACCAGCGGCCCCCACGGGGTTAGCGCTACACAGATAATAATTTCATTCCAATGGAAGACTTTACAAAAAAGAGCCAACATGTTTCGGGGGCCAGACCTCACCACCTTATTTTTTCCGGACATAAGGATGGGGATGGTTTAAATGGACTGAACTAGATTAAAGATACATTATAATAAATCGCACTATTCCCCAGCAGATGGTTGTAGCCGCATATTACGGGACAGCAACCGTCAATTCTTCCATGACGACTATTGTGCGTTCTTTGTTCTGATACATTGCAGCAATGTTTTCCTTCATCACATGAATAATCCTGTCCTGGCACAGATGGAAACGGGGTCCGCTGTTCTCCAACACAAAGACGTTATTTTCCATCTAGGAAAAAAAATAGCCTGTGAGCTTTTCAATAACGCCAATCGGCGATAAGGTCACTTCGCTCTAAAAGGGAATTTCATATTTTTTTTATTTTTCTCCTCCTAGACGTCTAAGTGCGTCCTCTCTCTAAGTTGGGCTAATTAATAGGATAATGGGCTAATCGTAATTGTTGCATCAACGGTGCCTTAAATATTCTTCTTAAGTGCCACTTAACGAAGGTGTATTGAAGATGCAATAAAATCGGCTCAGTCACCCAAGAAATGCCATGGCTGCCATTTTATATGCAGTGATTTGGGAGCGCTTTATGGCGTATTAGTGTAAAATGTGATCATATCTCATAGGGAAAGATCTGACAGAGCCAGCTCACCCAACTACCGGTCATGCACTTTCTTGATTCCGTCACTCAAACTGGAAGAGCCCATTCACACCCTCCTAGCCCACTGCAGTATATAGAAGTGCATGTGTATACACAAGTTCTGTGACACATTAACATGTGTTGTGTTAAGTCATTGGGGTTGTGAATAAATATGCAATAATATACAATTGATAACTAAAAACGATTCTTCCGAAAGATGTTTACGGATTCCCTCTATCTATTGCATAAATGTATCAACTTGTCTATCCCTATAATTAGCTAGTCTATTAAGACCAGGGCATTTTTTCTCAGAGAATAGGTGCAGGAACTCCCTACTTCCGAGTCACCTGTTGTGTCCACCCCTACCCACCTCCGAGAACCATCCCTTGGTTCCTCTCCCTAACCACCTCCGAGCACCATTGCTTGGTTCCACCTCCTACCCACCTCCGAGCACCATTCTTTGGTTTCACACCCTACCCACCTCTGAGCACCATTCCTTGGTTCCACCCACTACCCACCTCTGAGCACCACTCCTTGGTTCCACCCCCTACCCACCTCTGAGCACCATTGCTTGGTTCCACCCCCTACCCACCTCTGAGCACCATTGCTTGGTTCCACCCCCTACCCACCTCCGAGCACCATTCTTTGGTTTCACCCCCCTACCTACCTCTAAGCACCATTCTTTGGTTTCACCCCCCTACCTACCTCTGAGCATCATTGCTTGGTTCTACTCCCTACCCACCTCTGAACACCATTCCCTGGTTCCACCCCCTTCCCACCTCCAAGCACTATTCTTTGGTTCCACTCCCTACCCACCTATGAGCACCATTCTTTGGTTCCACTCCCTACCCACCTATGAGCACCATTCTTTGGTTCCACTCCCTACCCACCTATGAGCACCATTCTTTGGTTCCACTCCCTACCCACCTCTAAGTACCATTGCTTGGTTCCACTCCCTACCCACCTCTGAGCACCATTGCTTGGTTCTACTCCCTACCCATCTCTGAGCACCATTGCTTGGTTCCACCCCCTACCCACCTCTGAGCACCATTGCTTGGTTCTACTCCCTACCCATCTCTGAGCACCATTCCTTGCTTCAGCTCCTTTCCCACCTCTGAGCACCATTCCCTGGTTCCACCCCCTACCCACCTCTGAGCACCATTCCTTGGCTCCACTCCCTACCCACCTCTGAGCACCATTCCCTGGTTCTACCCCCTACCCACCTCCGAGCACCATTCCTTGGTTCCACCCCTACCCACTTCTCAGTAATGGAAACAGAACCAAGTATCGATTTGTGGTGCTAAATAATTTGTATATGATAGGAAGTAAAATAAAACCCCTGTAGCCAGCAACAATCGAGCTCCCCAGCAACAATCGACCCCTCCCTCAACAGTTGATGTTTACCAGCAACGATTGTCTCCCAGTAGCATAAGAGCCCCCCCCGGCAACAATAGATCCCCTACCAGTGACAACTGACCTGACCCGCAACAATAGACCCTCTCCCTGTAAAAATAGATCCCCTCCAGCAACAATAGATCCCCCAGAAGCCAGCATTAATAGACCCTCCAGTACACCCCAGCACTAGGATGACCACATGTCCCGGATTGCCCGGGACAGTGCCGCATTTTGCAGGTCTGTCCCGGGCACATTCATTCCAGGACAATACAGTGTCCCAGAATGAAACCGACACAGCCACCCCCTGGGCCAATCTGATGCCCTCAAAAAAGGCCACCACATCACTGCTTTACTCACTGACAGTACTTGTCCTGGCCAGGAATGCCTGGAGGAGTACAATCCTGCCCCCTGCTTGTGATGGAGAAATCATGAATCCCGCCTCTTGTGTCTAATCACTATGCTGTGATTCGTTACAGCACAAGCTGATTTTTGGGAAGGGAGGGTGTCCCTGAATGGTAGTTTGGAAATGTGGTCACCCTGCCCAGCACACCTTTGCCATTACATACATTGAGAGCTGAAGGTGCCGGTAATGCGTTCCCCCATGTTCCTGCTGAAAAAAGCCCTGATTAAGACTCTGTTAAGCACAAGTATGTAAAGTTAGCTATGAAGACAGACACATCTGCTTAGTAAAACAATATCTTATTTATTTCCCAAGAAAATAGGAATATGCAAACACTAAACAGCAGAATATACAGAGCATATAACAACAACAGTACAGCAAAGATACTTATCACAATACTCTAGACATGGTCTCATCGGCTGGGCTCAAGATGGCAAATGAGGGCCTGAGCCTCATGGCATAGGCCCAAGCCAATATCCACGAGGCTCTCCCAAGTAGGCCAGCAGCGAAAGAGAAAAGGGGACTATTTCTCTTGTGTATGGCCATTCTTACGCAAAACATTCCCACCCACTCATAACCACCCCCACTTGCCTCCTGTCCAATGAGATATTGCCAAAAGGTAGTCCTTCTGACTAGATTATATTACTGACCGTCTTGCCGTATTGGCTTCTAGGGGCAGCTCATCTCCATGAGCATGTTGATCTTTTCATCTTTGTCATCAATCATCCTGGCAGCCATTGATCTCTTTGAAGCTTGTATCACATCAGGTGGGCTGGAGCCAAGCCCTCTTGCTAAGCAGATTCTGATATGCTAAAAAGCTTTGAATATAGCTTGTTACCTTAAAACTTGGGACCATCTGCCTGTATGAACCAGGAAGCGAAATTCCAGAACTATGATATTGAACTATTTTTGCCTTCCAACAGGTTGTTTTACTAAAACTGGAAAGTGCAAGATCTGGTGCAGTTCTGCATAGAAACCAATCAGCTTCCAGGTTTTATTATCAAAGCTCAATCGAACAAGCTCAGGTTAGAAACTGATTGGTTACCATGTAGAGCTGCACCAGATTTTTTACTCTCCAGTTTTAGTAAATCTACACCGTTGTGTTAAAGGGTAATTTCACCTTTACCGCAAAAAAGGAAAGATGGATTTCCAACACACTTCCTGCTCCTCCAGTCCCCACTGCATTTATCTGCTATGTCACAAACGGCATGTTTGCTGGTGAACCAATCTATACAGCAATGCTGGTGGCCATTGGTCAGCACAGTAACTGGACAGCGCTGACCAATGAAAGTCTCTTCCAATCGTGACAGAAGAAGAGGCTCCTGTTGGTCAGCATGAGTGTGCTGCCTAATGACTGCTACTAGTCAGAGAGAGAGAGAGAAAGAGAGAGAGAGAGACATAAAGAAAGAGAGAGTAAGAGAGAAAAAAATAGAGAAGAAGGATAGAAAGACATAAAGAAAGAGAGAGGAATAGAGAAGGAAAGAAAGAGAGAGGAAGAGAGAAAGAAAGAGAAAAAAATAAGGAAAGAAAGACATAAAGAGAGAGGAAGAGAGAAAGAAAGAGAGAAAAATAAGGAAATAAAGACATAAAGAGAGAGGAAGAGAGAGAAGGAAAGAAAGAAATAAAGAAAGAAAGAGAGAGAGAAAGAAAGAAAGAAAGAAAGAAAGAAAGAAAGAAAGAAAGAAAGAAAGAAAGAAAGAAAGAAAGAAAAAGAAGGAAAGAAAGACATACAAAGAGAAAGAAAGAGAAAAAAAAGGAAAGAAAGACATACAAAGAGAAAGAAAGAGAAAAAAAAGGAAAGAAAGACATAAAGAGAAAAAGAAGGAAAGAAAGACATAAAGAGAAAAAGAAAGAGAGAAAGAATTAAGTTCTGTCACGGCTTTTCTCTTGCCAAATCAAGGAAGGAAGGGAAGAAAGAAAGAAAAATAATTCAGTTCTGCCATGCCCATTCTCCGGCCACTTATCCACCAATAAAAGAGATAAAGAATTAGGTTCTGCCACACACTTTCTTTTGCCAAATCCTGGCCACTTATTGGTACACGGGTCGTACACAGAACCATCAGATCAAGTACAGATGCAGAGGCAGGAGAATGGTTAAAGTACAAGCCGGGGTTGATGCAGGTGGATAACAGGAATAGTCAAGAACAAGCCGGGTCAGTATTTCAAGAATGCTGTAGACGAGACAGCACTGATCCTGGGTGCTGATCCAGATTAAATAGCCCATTTGGTGCCCTTATCTGTCACGCGATGCGTCACGCACATTTGTGTGTGCATGCGCATATGGGTTCGCATTCTGGCCCGTGCACATATGCGTTATCATGTGTTAGCGCGCCTCTTCTTCCAGATATTTAGGGAACAGGGATTTGTCTGGTGCTATTATTCTGTCTTCTGACAGAGCCTTCTTTTTGGCCAGAGGAAAGAAAGAAAGAAAGAAAGAAAGAAAGAAAAGAAAGAAAGAAAGAATGAATGAATGAATGAATGAATGAATGAATGAATGAAAACTTGTATAGCGCGACACATGCGAACTGAATCGCCTCTGGGCGCTTGTTGTTCCTGTCTCCTTTGATATCAAAAGAGAAAAGTCTTGACCTTTTTTCTAAATGCTAGGTGGTTCTCCTCCAACCGAATGCTGGTTGGTAAAGCGTTCCATAGTCTGGGGCCTTGGATCGCGAATCTCCTTTCTCCTTTGGACTTGAAGTTGGCTTTCGGAACCTGGAGTAGGTTCCGATTCGTGGATCGCAAAACGCGATTGGGATTATGCGCTTTTATTATTTTGCATAAATAAAGTGGGGCATTTCCCATGGACACATCTATGAGTAAGACAGAGAGCTTTAAAAGCAATTCTGTCTTTGACTGGCAGCCAATGAAGTGCCCTCAGTGATGGTGAGATGGATTCCCAGGGTTTTTTCCCAGTCACAAGTCTGGCGGCCGTATTCTGAACGACTTGTAGACGGGCGATTTGGTACTTGGGGAGGCCGAGGTAAAGGGCATTTGCATAATCCAGCCTGGAGTTTACAATTGCTCCCACCACGACCGCTAAATCTTCTTTAGGGATAAACGGAGTGAGTCTGCGTAGTAGGCGCAGTAGATGGTGAGATCCACTGACTACTGATCCTATTTGTGCGTCCATTGTCATAAAGGAGTCAAAAGTGACCCCTAGGCTTTTGACTTTGGCGCTAGGGGTGATGAGCTTGCCCAGAATGGGCGGGGGGGTCCACGCTGTTGAAAGTTGATTCCTGCGCTTGGCATGAAACAGGAGAAGTTCTGTTTTTGCTCCATTGAGTTTAAGATAACTCTTTGTCATCCAGTCCTCTATCAAAGAGAGGCATGTCTCTAGATTGAGGCGGTGATCCTGTCTGTTGCAGATGCGGAAATACAGTTGCGTATCATCTGCATATGAGTGGTAAAGCAGTTTTTGGCTGCTAATAATCTCAAAGAGAGGACGAAGATAAATGTTAAACAGCACTGGTGACAGAGGCGATCCTTGAGGGACTCCGCATGTTACTGTGCGTTTTTCAGACGTGAAAGGTCCTAACTTCACTGTTTGCGATCGGTTTTCCAGAAAAGAGGAGAACCAAGATAGATCGCCTTCTGCGACTCTGGCTACTTCAGCAAGCCGAGTCAGTAACAGATTGTGGTCTACAGTGTCGAAAGCGGCACTTAGGTCCAACAGAACTAGAAGACAAGATTCTCCTTCGTCTGCGGCCTTGAGAACATCGTCCCATACTTTCAGCAATGCTGTTTCCGTCCCGTGTCCGGGACGGAAGCCTGATTGCAATGGGTCAAGTAGCTTGTAGGTATCTAGATGCTGTTGCAGCTGTTGTACCACTACTTTTTCCATTATCTTTGAGAGTACGTTGAGGCTTGTTATGGGGCGGGCGGTGGAGTGGATCCTTGGGGTCCAGGGAGGGTTTCTTCATGATGGGTTGGATTATACCCTCTTTCAACTGTGAGGGCACTATGCCTTCCAAGAAAGACTGGTTGATAAGCTGCGTGATGGGAGGAGCCAGAATGTCGGCGCATTCCTTCAGCAGTTTAGTGGGGATAATGTCATTTGGCGCTGTGCCATTACGCAGAGTACAAATGACATTCTTAGTGGTCTCGATGGAGATGGGTTCCAGGGCGAACTTACCTGATATAGAAGAATTACTATGGGTGATGTGTGAGAGGCTGCAGGGGGGGCTGAGGGGGGAATTGTTTTGCTGAATGCTTTCACGGATTACCTCGATTTTATTAATGAAGTAATCCGATAGTTCACTGCAAAATTCTTGTGTGTCCGAGCTGGGGGTTTCAATGCATCCTGGCTTCATGGTCTGGGTGACCATCTTGAACAGTTCGTGGGGGCGGTTTAGGGCGCCGTTGATAGCCTCCGAAAAATACTTTTTCTTAGCTTGGAAAATTCCTTTGTGGTATTTTCTTGTAGTCGCCTTGTAGATGGATAGGTTTAGCTCTGAAGAACATCTTTTCCAGGCAGATTCGGCCCTTCTGCGTTCTTGCTTCAGTAACGACAGTTGGTTGTTAAACCAGCTGCGGTTGTTTTTCCGAATGCGGGTTCGTCGCTTCGGCGCTACCAAGTCGGCTGACTGTCGCATGGCCGAGTTTATGGCTTCCAATGTTTCAACAGCCGTTTGATGCGGCAGAGTTGTTTCTATTTTTTTCCTTAAGGTGGTTTTGAAGAGTTCCGAGTGGAGCTTCTTCTGACATCTAGTCCAGTGTGTTGTCACTGGATTTGATGTTTTTGTTGCAGGGGGGATGGTGGAAATACTGAATCTAATTGCATGGTGGTCTGTCCATGGCAATTTTTCATTTTCCCAAATTTTTATTTCCAGAGCTTGTCTGAAAATAAGATCAAGTGTGTGACCTGAAGCATGTGTGGGCCCACATACTAGTTGCTGCAACCCTAATCCTTCCAGGTGGTCAATACAGGCGTCGGCAATGGGGTCCTGTGAGGAGTTGGCCCAGAGATTGAAATCCCCGAGCAGCAAAAGATGTTTGCTGTTGAGGGTATAAGTGGAGAAGAAATCCGTCCATGATGATAGCAGCTGCGATTTTGGGCCGGGCGGCCTATAGCAGAGCAAAATGTGGACGGTCTCCTTTGAACTTGCTTGCAGTTGCAGGGTAAGGGTTTCCATGAATGGAAGAGGGTTTTGGCGGACTGGTTTGGTGATCGTAAGATGAGTCTTGTGGATCACCGCCAGGCCGCCTCCTCTTTGCCCTATTCTGTTTTCCGTTATGATACGGTAATTTTCTGGCACCAGTTCTCCTAGAATGGTGTTACAGTCGGCTGTGAGCCAGCTCTCTGTAATAAAAAGACAATCTAGATCTTTTTGTTGAATGAAGTCGCGGATTTCAAGTCGGTGTTTTACTGCCGATCTTGTGTTGATCAGAGCACATGAAATGTGCTTGAGCTGGGGTAAATGGCTGAAATGACTGACCGTCGATCTATGATCGATTCTCAATAGTCGCTCAGTTCTTAGGGCCTTTTTGGTGATGGCTGGCAGTATTGCGGCGCATTGCCTCAAACTCCAAATGGTTTCGGCAGAATATTGCCTACGTGCCATGATCGTCAATACACGGGGGGGGGATTTCGGGGCAGTGGGGAGAGGAATTGGCTAACTCCTCTCTCCTGGCTTGGTCCAGAGGAAGGCAAAAAACCCTGGCGGCGCTCGGCCAATATGCTCCGGCAGGGAAAAAATTCCTTCCTGACCCCTGTAAGAGGCGATCGGGTAACCCCTGGATCAGGCTTCTGTGCTTTGGAAAGACAGGGGGGGGGGGGATGGGGCTGTGAGGGGGACCCTGTTGCTGGTCAGGCGGGATGGCTGTTCAGGCAGTGGGATGAGGGCTGACAGGGTGATTCTTTAATTAAACAGGGGGCTGAGGGGGTGGGAGACTGGCCGGGTAACTGTCCTTCTGGGGTAAGGGGGGTTTCCTGGGGCTGAGAGAGGATCACAGAGGCGTGGGGAGCGGCGCGCCGTTAGGCCGCAAGTGAAGCCGCGGTCTTTCCTAGACCGCGGCCCCGCGATTCAGAGCGGCCTGGCGCGGTGCCCTCAACAGAGCCCCAGAACGGCGAAAACTGCGGCGGCGGAGGATAGAGGAAGGGGGCCCTTGGGGATGATGGAGGTAAGGGAGGTGAGGGAGTGCAGGGAAACCAAGGCTGGGGAAAAAAAGAAGATTCCTGTCTCTCGGGATAGAGAAGACTGCGGCTTGTCCTGACAAGGACGGCCGCTTTTAGTCCCAGGGAGAGCAGGCAGACTTACCTTCCGAGGATGGGGGCTGGAGCAGGGAAGGAGCTGGAGCAGGAACGGGGGTGGCCAAAAAACCCTGCCTATCCAGGGAGTATGAGCCACACGTCCCACTGCTGGGATCCGTGCGCCAGTATCTGCTACTCCCTGGTTCAAGCCCTAGGAGAGAGAGGGGGCCGACACAACCAGCAGTAGACACCTGGTCGTGAAATCAGCACAGAGAGAGGAGAGAGCACGTCTTGCTGCACGTCTTGCTGCTTCCTTCTCCTGCTTGTTTCAGTGCTGAGTGCTGGGTGAAAATAGAGAAAAGAAAGAAAGAAAGAGAACGAAAAAATAAAAGACAACAAGAAAGAGAAAGAAAGAGAAAGAAAGAGAGAAAAGGGTGAAAGAAAAATAAAAAGAAAGAAAGATATGAGGAGGAAAGAATGAAAGAAGGAAAGAGAGAAAGAAGGAAAGAAAGAAAGAGAAAAAGGAAGAATAGAAAGAGAGAAAGAAAAGAGGGTTAAAAGAACAAAAGAGAGAAACAAAGAGAGAACAAAGGGAGGAAAGACAGAAAGAGAGAGAGAGAGGAACAAAAGAGAGAAATAGAGAGAAAATGGAGGAAAGAAAGAGAGAGGGAGAGGAATGAAAGAGAGAAACAAAGAAAGAGAGAATGAAAAAAAAAAGGAAGAACATAAGAAAAAAAAGTGAAAGAAAGACAGAAAGGCCCCATACACACGAGCGGACAGATTTGTTCAAATCTGTCCGTCCGACAGATTTGAACAAATCTGTCTGCTGGGATTTTGGTTTGCTCACGTGTACACACGAGCAAACCAAAATCCCCGCCAGCAGAGAGCGCGCTGACGTGTCGGTGACGTGGCGGTGACGTTGACGCCGCCACGTCACCACACCAGGAAGTAAAACACTTCCGCGCATGCGCCGAATCCATTCGGCGGCGGTGCGGCGGCGGTGCGGGACGACATGTCTGCTGGTAAATGTACTAACCAGCAGACATGTCGGGCGGACACATTCCCACCCGATAGATTTCAAAGCATGCTTTGAAATCTGTCGGGTGGACAAATCCGTCGGCTCGGCCGTACACACGATCGAATCTGTCTGCTGAAACGGTCCAGCGGACCATTTCCAGCGGACAGATTTGATTGTGTGTACGAGGCCAAAGAAAGGGAGAGAGAAAAATGAGGAAAGAAAAAGAAAGAGAGAGAGAGAGAGAGAGATAAAGGGAGAGATAGACAAGAAAGAGAAAGAAATAAAGAGAGAAAGAAAGAGAGAGAGAGAGAGAGAGAGATAGAAAGAAAAAAAGAGGAGGAAAGAAAGAAAGAGAGAGAAAGAAAAAAGAGGAGGAAAGAAAGAAAGAAAGAGAGAAAGAAATAAAGAGAAAAAGAGGAAAGAAAGAATGAAAGAAAGAAAGAGAGAATGAAAGAAAAGAGGGAAGAAAGAAAGAAAGAAAGAAAGAAAGAAAAGAAAGAAAGAAAGAAAGAAAGAAAGAAAGAAAGAAAGAAAGAAAAGAGGAAAGAAAAAGAAAGAAAGAAAGAAGGAAAGAAAGGAGGAACAAGACAGAAAGAAAGAAAGAGAGAAAAGGAAAAAGAGAGAAAGAAAGAGAGAGAGAGAGAGAGAGAAAGAAAGAAGGAGTAAAGGGTGGAAGAAAGAAGGTAGGTAGGAAAGAAAGAAAGAGGAAAGAAGGAAGAAAAGAAGCAAAGAAGGAAGAAAGAGAGAAAGAAAGGAGGAAAGAAAGAGAGAAAAAAAGAAAAAAGGAAAGGAAGGAAGAAAGAAGAAGAAAAAAAAAAGAGGAAAGGGACATAGAAAGGAGGAAAGAAAAAAAGAGAGAGAGAGTTGGAAAGAAAGAAATAAAGAAATAAGGAAGAAAGAAAGAAAGAAAGAATGAAAATTAAGTTTTGACAAATCATGGCCTCTTATCAAAGAAAGAAAAAGAGAATTAAGTTCTGCCACACCCAGGGATGGACTGGCCATTGGGACTACCAGGAGTTTCTCGGTGGGCCGATGGCTCAGTGGGCCGATCTGGATGAAGTCCAGGGCCAAATTTTTGTCCCAGTCCAGCCCTGGCCACACCCATTCTCTTGCCATATCGTGGCCCCTTACCAACCACTGTCCAGGACTTTCCTGGCACTTCTAGGACTGTTGGGGTGTCTCCCTATCAATATCATGTTATTACACCATCTTCCAAAACTTCCTGCATCAGCATTAGCGTCTAGGGCTGAGGGGGACATCCCCTTTATGTTTTTATATCTCGTATTTTATCTCTGTGTATGTCAGATTGCTTCTTTCAGCCTCCCGTCTGACTCTCCTACAATGACATCATGGGAAGAACGCGCAGTTTTCATTCACAGAAAAGTACGCCGATCCGCTACATCTGGCTTCGCTAATTTTTAAGAGTCATAAAGAAATTACATTTTGATTTCTCCGAATAATAGGACCAGCCTGCGTGGTAAAGGATGTCTCCGCGTTGCCATGGAAACACAGGCAGGCGTTTTAATTTGTATATTATCTCTTCATTAATTGTAAAGGGGGGAAAAATAACTCTTTCGGTAAACAATGTAATTATATTCGGCACAGAACATTAACGTCGCATAATGCAAGGAAATGCTCCAGACGTGCTGAGACAAAGTGCGATATTCCTGACATGACAGACGGGAAGAAATTACTTTTCCAGCACTCCTGAAAATTGCTTTTGAATTTGGTGTTGGCAGGGGCAGCAAAGGTTCAGTCCTGAGCCCCCCCTCCTCCGGATGAGCTGTGGTATAGTCCACTGACGGAAAGTCCATTTCATCTTTTAACCAGTTCCAGTCCGGACAATTCTGACATTTCTGCCATACACGTAAAAATTCTGCATTTATTTTTTTTGCTAGAGAAAAACCTCAAACATGATATATTTTTAATCTGGTACCCTGGAGAATAAAATGGTTGTTGCAATTTTTTTTACATAATATTTGTGCAAGGGTTTATGAAACGCAAATTTTCACTTTAAAGAGTTTTGGTGAACACAAACACAATACAATACCTAATTTTTGGATCAAACATAAAATATTATATGAATCTGTGGAGGACGTGGTCAACATGTTTCATTCATGCCATTGTATGTGCGTTCCTATGCGCGTGTGCGCTCCCATGCCCCAAAACAAGTTCATGTGCATAAGCCTGGTTGGCATGATCTTTCACATGCGATAGTTTTCAAAGCACAATACAGATTAGGTGGCACTGATATGGAGCACTGATGGGCACTTATAAGTGGCACTGATTAAGCAGCACTGATGAGCACTAACATGATTAGGTGGCACTGATGGGCACTGATATGTAGCACTGATGAGCACTGACTGATGGCTGGCAATGGCTTATGGCTGGCACTGACAGATGGCACTGATGGCTGACACTGACAGATAGATGGCACTGATAAATGACACTGACAGGTGGCTGGCACTGATAGGTGGCACTGACAGGTAGCTGGCACTGATAGGTGCCATTTATAGGTGGCTGGCACTGATAGATGGCTGGCACTAATAGATGGCATTGATAGGTGGTCCTGACAGGTGGCTGGCCATGATAGATGGCATTGACAGGTGGCTGGCACTGATAGATGCCATTGATAGGTGGCACTGACAGGCGGCTGGCACTGATAGATGGCTGGCACTAATAGATGGCATTGATAGGTGGTCCTGACAGGTGGCTGGCCATGATAGATGGCATTGACAGGTTGCTGGCACTGATAGATGCCATTGATAGGTGGCACTGACAGGCGGCTGGCACTGATAGATGGCTGGCACTAATAGATGGCATTGATAGGTAGCCCTGACAGGTGGCTGACACTGATAGATGGCACTGACAGTTTGCTGGAACTGATAGATGGCATTGATAGGTGGCACTTATGGGCATTGGGCACTGATAGGTGGCATTTATGGGCACTGATGGGCAGACACTGAAATGCCATGAGAATAAAGGCTGCCTCTTGGTACTCCTTGCCAGGGCCGCCATCAGGGGGGTACAGGCATTACACCGGTAAGGGGCCCGATGGATCCCAGGGGCCCGATGGTTCCCAGGGGCCCGGCTGGCCCCCCTCACCAGGGGGCCGGCCATCTGAATAGTCGGCGGCAGCGGCAATACATAGATTCATGCAATGCATGAATCTACGTATTGTATTCAGTGGCGGTGTGGGAGCGAGAGGGGGCAGCGCTCCAGCGCCCTCTATGGACGCACCGCCACTGGATTTTAGCATGAGACAACAGCCAGTGTTCCAGCTTGAAAATACTTTTCTTTCTTCTGACCAAAGTTTTACTTTAATCCCAACTCTTATCTGCCCACTGCTCCTCGTACATCCCGTTCTAACTGCCTGGAAGAGACGAATAACCCAGCTGACTTTCCTTTGTATCCTCCGCAGCTCTCTCATTAAAATTAATGATGTGTATTGATATTGCAAAGCATCACTTAGACGCTCACTGTGAGGAATTAGGCTACAAATTATGATAAGGCAACAAGTTTTCCAGCAAAGGCGAAAAATATCACCCACTCAGAGGCACTTCTCTGACAATGGGACGTTAATTAGGAAGCTTAGAAGTCGAACTCATCCAGGCTGCTAAGTAAGAGAGGGATGAAACGCCCCTTTGATGTCCATACAAGTCGCTGTGAGCTGAGAAGGTACCCGACCTACAATTGTGTCGCAGTTCAATCATAATCATCTGTAAATTTCACTTTTTGCAACCCTGTGCCAGTTTATAATTAGGAGGAATCGATTGATATGTACACTATCAATAGTATGCATACATTATACAAAGATATTGTAGATAATTGTGCTCTTCTAACCTTGTACTCCTTGCTCTTCCCATGAACTTTGTGCCAGATTCAGAGAGCAATTACGCCTGTCTAACTGGTGTTAGACAGGAGTACTTTCAAATTACGCGCGCCGTATCACTAGTTTGAATCCTCAAACCATGATACGGCGGCGTTGGGCTTCGATCTGACAGGCTTACGTCTTCGTACGCCTTCGGATCTACGCTGCGATCTTTTTGCGGCAGCTGGGTGGAGTTCGCGTCGTTTTCAGCGTCGGGGTATGCAAATGAGCTTTTTCCGGCGATCCACGAAGTTACGAGCGTCGTTCGCAATCGCGTACGTCATTTTTTCGCTACGTAAAGTTAAACCAGCTATTAGCTGGTCTAACGTTACGCGGCCCATGTTAAGTATGGCCGTCGTTCCCGCGTCGACTTTCAATTTTTTTTAAATTTTTTGCGTAAGTCGTCCGGGAATAGGAATGTCCGTAAACGACGCTACTCAAAAAAAAAATGACGTAACAAAGTGATTTTGCGCAGTGCAAGGCGGGAAATTTCTGAACGGAGCATGCGCAGTTCGATCGCCGCGGGGACGCCCTTAATTTAAATGCCTCACGCCCCCTATTCGCGTAGTTTGATTCGGGAGAAATACACTACGCCGCTGTACCTTACGGGCCAAAATCTCTCTGAATTCCTCGTAGAGCCAGGTAAAGTACGGCGGCGTAGAGTATCTCTGATACTCTGCGGGAATCTAATTCTTTCTGAATCTGGCCCTTTATATTTAAGCCACACATTTGCACTTCTGGTTTGCCAAATTGTTGTACTCTCTCCAGATGATATTTTGCTTCTTTGCGTACCTGCAGCTGTCCTTATCTCCACCACCACCCATTACTGACCTTTTGGCTTGTGCCGCGATTATGCTTCTGCTTGATCCCAACCTGCAACCCTTGGTTATCAACCTTTAGCTTATTTCCTGACTGCATTTCTGCTTCATCTCAACCTGCAAACCTTTGTTACCAACCTTTGGCTTATTTCCTGACTGCTCTTCTGCTTGATCCCAACCTGCAACCCTTGGTTACCAACCTTTGGCTTGTTTCCTGACTGCTCTTCTGCTTGATCCCAACCTGAAACCCTTTGTTACTAACCTTTGGCTGGTTTCCTGACTGCTCCTCTGCTTGATCCCAACCTGCAACCCTTTGTTACCAACCTTTGGCTTGTTTCCTGACTGCTCTTCTGCTTGATCCCAACCTGCAACCCTTTGTTACCAACCTTTGGCTTGTTTCCTGACTGCTCTTCTGCTTGATCCCAACCTGCAACCCCTTGTTACCAACTTTTGGCTTACTTACTGACTACTCTTCTGCTTGATCCCTACCTCCTATATCTGCTACTGGACCCCGGCTTGCTTGCCTCCTGGTGGGGCTATCCTGAGGACCACAACTTGGTACAAACACACAGAAAAAACATCTCCACCATCAAAAACTCTGGTAAATACCAGTTAGTGCTTAGACCCCACACCTTGGGTGTACCAGTGTCACCCGCTAGGGTGATCTACTTGTGTACTTATCTAGCTATTCGGTAGAAGCCTCTCCACTGCTATAGCTATTGGTCTCCAAGCCTGACCCCTGACCATGACATTTAGTTTTTGATTCAGCAATTCCACTTGGATCTTTGTTAAAAAATTCTGCTTGTAGCCACTGTTTCTGTCTTCCTACTCTGTCACTAACCTGGGCAGCTCACTGTAACAAAACGTCCCACACTCCGCTTGAGTGCTTTCGTCATATACCGCTTCCTCCCAGTCTGAATATAGATATCAGATATTCCAAACGCTATCAACAAATACAAGACAATACTTGTTTGTTTGCTTAACGTGAACTGTTTATTAGAACAAGAATACAGGTCTTATATACAACTGAAGAGGAGGTTCCCCCCTCCTGCTCATATTACGCTAACGATACACCTGTAACCAGAAACCTAATAAACATGAGCTAATTAACTAATCCCTTAAAGCAGTCAATGCGACTCCATGCCTGTCAGGATTTCACTACAGGTCAGACTTGTTGTCACCGAGCTTCACACTGTACAATATACATTATCATAAGTATAAACACAGGACACCTTCTCACAATAGCAGGAGCTCCAGCAGGAGTCGGCCCGTCTCCTACGTTGTACAGAGGCCAATGTGATCAACTCTCTCCACTAACATGTTGAGTTCAGAATCAAACAAACCAAGAATAGTCTTTACATATATCCTGGGAGATATTGTGGATAAATATTACTGTCCCATTTTAAGTAACCCAAGATATATTTTCTCAGTCACCCGGTGGCAGGGTGGCACTCGGTGACTTAGACATAAAAGGTGCATTAGGAGCTGAAACAAGAGTTTCCCAACCTTTCCACGGGCCCTCCTGTCACACTCACATTCTGGGAGTGTCCTTTCACCAAACCCATGCTCGTACACAGTGGCTCTGGGCTGGTCCACTTCTACCACCAGCTGACAATTGCATCATTACTGGATTGTCAGTTTTCTTTTACACTTTAAATATAAAATATTTGGAGATCAGAGATAGAAATATCACTAAGGAGATCTCACTATGGGAACTTCTAGGACAGTGGTTCTCAACTTCTGTCCTCAGGACCCAACTAACAGGCCAGGTTTGCAAGACACCGCGGTGGCCTGAGGGCCGCATGTCACGTCTCCCCCCAGTGTAACATGCAGGGGGTCCATAACTGATAGGGGGTGTCTGTGTAACAAACTGGTGGGGGGTGCTGTGTAATGTAAAGGGGCCCAGAGGTGCAGGGTGCTGTGTAATGTAAAGGGGTCCAGAGGTGCAGGGTGCTGTGTAATGTAAAGGGGTCCAGAGGTGCAGGTTGCTGTGTAATGTAAAGGGGTCCAGAGGTGCAGGGTGCTGTGTAATGTAAAGGGGTCCAGAGGTGCAGAGTGTTGTGTAATGTAAAGGGGTCCAGAGGTGCAGAGTGTTGTGTAATGTAAAGGGGTCCAGAGGTGCAGAGTGTTGTGTAATGTAAAGGGGCCCAGAGGTGCAGGGTGCTGTGTAATGTAAAGGGGTCCAGAGGTGCGGGGGTGCTGTGTAATGTAAAGGGGTCCAGAAGTGCAGGGTGCTGTGTAATGTAGAGGGGTCCAGGGGTGCAGGGTGCTGTGTAATGTAAAGGGGTCCAGAAGTGCAGGGTGCTGTGTAATGTAGAGGGGTCCAGAAGTGCAGGGTGCTGTGTAATGTAAAGGGGTCCAGAAGTGCAGGGTGCTGTGTCATGTAAAGGGGTCCAGAAGTGCAGGGTGCTGTGTAATGTAAAGGGGTCCAGAAGTGCAGGGTGCTGTGTAATGTAGAGGGGTCCAGGGGTGCAGGGTGCTGTGTAATGTAAAGGGGTCCAGAAGTGCAGGGTGCTGTGTAATGTAGAGGGGTCCAGAAGTGCAGGGTGCTGTGTAATGTAGAGGGGTCCATAAGTGCAGGGTGCTGTGTAATGTAAAGGGGTCCAGAAGTGCATGGTGCTGTGTCATGTAAAGGGGTCCAGAAGTGCAGGGTGCTGTGTAATGTAAAGGGGTCCAGAAGTGCAGGGTGCTGTGTCATGTAAAGGGGTCCAGAAGTGCAGGGTGCTGTGTAATGTAAAGGGGTCCAGAAGTGCAGGGTGCTGTGTAATGTAGAGGGGTCCAGAGGTACAATGTATGAACAGCGATCTGTCATTTCTCCTAGTCAGTCCCTCCCCCCTACAGTTAGAACACACCCAGGGAACATACTTAACCCCTTTCTCGCCCCCCTAGTGTTAACCCCTTCACTGCCAGTGGCATTCTTATAGTAATCCAATGCATTTTTATAGCACTAATCGCTATAAAAATGACAATGGTCCCAAAAATGTGTCAAAAGTGTCCGAAGTGTCCGCCATAAGGTCGCAGTGCCGATAAAAATCTCTAAACGCCGCCATTACTAGTAAAAAAAATATATTAATAAAAATGCCATAAAACTATCCCCTATTTTGTCAACGCTAAATCTTTTGCGCAAACCAATAGACGTTTATTGCGTCGTTTTTTTTTTTTTACCAAAAATATGTAGAAGAATAGGTATCGACCTAAACTGAGGAAAAAAAATTGTTTTTTTTTATATATCTTTGGGGGATATTTATTATAGCAAAAAATATTCATTTTTTTTTTAAATTGTCACTCTATTTTTGTTTATAGCGCAAAAACTAAAAACCGCAGAGGTGATCAAATACCACCAGAAGAAAGCTCTATTTGTGGGGAAAAAAGGACGCCAATTTTGTTTTGGAGCCGCGTCGCACGACCGCGCAATTGTCCCTTGAAGCGACGCAGAGCCGAATCGCAAAAAAGTGGCCAGGTCATTGACCAGCAATATGGTCCGGGGCTAAAGTGGTTAAGGAATTTTTTTAATCGTTTTTCTGAGAGTTTTGCGCCGGCTCCAGTCAGCAGATTGTACAAAAGGCAGCATTGCTTCTCCCTTCATCAAGCCTAACGAGATGGTTCTTCTTAACATACACTTAATTAGTGTAGAATCAGAGTCTGCCGGCTGGGATTCCGGGTCAGCAGGTTGTGCGTGTTTTGTGTTCTCCACTCAATACTTCGCAGTGCAGCTCCTGCCGATCTCCTTCCAGTAAACACTGATCTTTTCTCTTCCAAGAATCCTTTATATAAAATTACGACCTCAACATTCCCAGCGCTGCCGAGATTACAGTGGAATGTCCGTTTGCTTTAAAAAGTGAACTGGTAATGCGGGTCGATAGAAATAAACGCTCTACCCTTGAAGCTCGACGGTACTTTTGAAAACCCAGCAGATTCAAGAGATGCATAATATTTATTTATTTGTTTACTTATTTATTTGCAGTGGTGGCTCGTCCATTAGGGGCGCAGGGGCGTCACCCCCCCCCCCCCCCTAGGGTGACCACATGTCCCGGATTGCCCGGGACAGTCCCGCAATTTGCAGGTCTGTCCCGGGCACATTCATTCCAGGACAATACAGTGTCCCGGAACGAAAAGGACACAGACACCCCCCCCCCCCCCAGTCCAATCTGATGCCCCCAAAAAAAGCCGCCACCTAACCGCTTTACTCACCGACAGTACTTGTCCTGGCCGGGAATGCCTGGAGGAGCACAATCCCCGCCCCCCCTGCTTGTGATCGGAGAGATCATAAATCCCGCCTCTTGTGTCCAATCACATACCTTCCAACTTTTTGAGATGGAAATGAGGGACACCTATCAGCAAAAGCATGCAGGCATAGGCCACACCCTTGCCACGCCCCCTTAAAGGAGATAGGGACACCTATCAGTAAAAGCATGCAGGCATTGGACACACCCCCTTGCCACGCCCCCTTAAAGGCGAATCGTACAAAAAAAACAAGTTTGGCTAACCCCACAAGTGCTTTTTTTTTTTTACCACTGCTATTGCTTTATATTGGCTCTTGGAATTTACAAATGCAGCAATTTTGAAATCAGATAAAAGGTTTAGTGCTGCAAAACACTTTTTGAAAGATAAAAAGTGCATTTTATATACATCTATATAGATCAGCCCAAAATGAGGGACAAATGAGGAGGAATGAGGGACATTTCTCCGAATGAGGGACATTTCTCCGAATGAGGGACATTTCTCCGAATGAGGGACATTTCTCCGAATGAGGGACAGTCCCTCGAAATCAGGGACAGTTGGGAGTTATGCAATCACTGTGTTGTCATTCGTTACAGCACAAGCTGATTTTTGGAAAGGGAGGGTGTCCCTGAATTGTAGTTTGGAAATGTGGTCACCCTACCCCCCCCCCCCCCCAATCCATGCTCTTGCCCCCTAATGTCCATGCAGGGCACCGAAAACAAGGATTTGTGTTTTTTGTGCCTGGGGGTCTAATTGGCTTCAAAAAGGGTGGGCTCAGGGGCCACTTGTGTGACAGTAGTGAGTTAATCACTTCAGCCCCGGACCATTTGGCTGCCCCAAAGACCAGAGCACTTTTTGCGATTCGGCGCCGCGTCACTTTAACTGACAATTGCGCGGTCGTGCGACGTGGCTTCCAAACAAAATTGGCGCCCTTTTTTCCCCACATATAGAGCTTTCTTTTGGTGGTATTTGATCACCTCTGCGGTTTTAATTTTTTGCGCTATAAACAAAAATAGAGCGACAATTTTGAAAAAAATGAATATTTTTTGCTATAATAAATATCCCCCAAAGATATATAAAAAAACATATTTTTTTCCTCAGTTTAGGTCGATACGTATTCTTCTACATATATATTCTACAAAAAAAGCCGGGGTCCAGTAGCAGATATAGGAGGTAGGGATCAAGCAGAAGAGCAGTCAGGAAACAAGCCAAAGGTTGGTAACAAAGGGTTTCAGGTTGGGATCATTACTTTTAACTTTTTGCCATAATAAATATCCCCCCAAAAAAATAATGTTTTCCTCAGTTTAGGCCGATACGTATTCTTCCACATATTTTTGTTAAAAAAAAAAAATCGCAATAAACATTTATCGATTGGTTTGTGCAAAAGTTATAGCGCTTACAAAATAGGGGATAGATTTATGGAATTTTTATTAATCTTTTTTTCTTTTTTTTTTACTAGTAATGGCGACGATCAGCGATTTTTGTGACTGTGACATTACGGCGGGCACATCGGACACTTTTGACGATATTTTGGGACCATTCACACTTATACAGCTATCGGTGCTATAAAAATGCACTGATTACTGTGTAAATGACAGTGGCAGGGAAGGGGTTAACCACTAGGGGGGGAAGCAGGGGTTAAGTGTGTCCTAGGGAGTGATTCTAACTGTGTGGGGGCTGGGCGACATGTGACACAATAATGTTCACCGCTCCCGATGAGAGGGAGAAGACGCTGAGTGTCGTGTCAGTAGGCAGAACAGGGAAATGCCTTGTTTACCATGGCATCTCCCCGTTCTGCCTTTCCGTGACACAATCGCGAGACACTGGCGGACATCGAGTATGTGGGTCCCGCAGGCACGGTCACGGAGCTTGCGGCGCAAGCGCCCGCTAGACAGCAGATTCAAAGTAACGTACCTGTACATTGCTTTGCCTGCCCGTGCCAACCTGCCGACGTATAAGCAGTTGTGGCAATTGTGCAGTATGCAACATTGTACCCAAAATACATTTTTTCAATTTTTTTTTTTTTTTTACACAAATAGAGCTTCTTTTTGGTGTTTTTTTTATAGCACTGGGTATTTTTTTTTTCTTACATAAATTAAAAAAGACCCCCGATAGGGGTGGGCTGGTACAGGCTACCAAGTACTGTATTGTTATAAGAACAATCTTATGAACCAAGGTAACTCTTACTACCTGTTACTAAGGATTAATGTGCCAATTTTAATGTGTACTGTTAAGTAAATACTTTCAATAAAAATCTATTGTTAAATATTTTTTTTTAAAAAGACCAAAAATCTTGAAAAAAAAAAACCTAAGTTTTACTTTCTGTTATAAATCCAATCAATAAAATCGAATTTCTTCAAAGATTTAGGCCAAAATGCATTCTGCTACATTGGTGCTGGAGGGATCTACTATCATTGGGAGGACCTATTGTTGTTGGAGAGATCTATTAGAGGTGGGAGGACATATTATTGTTTGGAGGACCTATTGTTGGTGTGGCTCTATTGTTGCTGGAGGGATCTATTATCGGTGGGAGGACCTATTGTTTGGAGGACCTATTGTTGGTATGGCTCTATTGTTGCTGGAGGGATACATTATCATTGGGAGGACCTATTATCGGTGGGAGGACCTATTGTTGGTGTGCCTCTATTGTTGCTGGAGGGATCTATTATTGGTGGGAGGACCTATTGTTGCTGGAGGGATCTATTATCATTGAGAGGACCTATTATTGTTGGGAGGACCTATTGTTGGTGTGGCTCTATTGTTGCTGGAGGGATCCATTATCAGTGGGAGGACCTATTATTGTTGGGAGGACCTATTGGTGCTGGAGGGATCCATTATCATTTGGAGGACCTATTGTTGGTATGGCTCTATTGTTGCTGGGGGATCTATTATCAGTGGGAGGACCTATTATTGTTGGGAGGACCTATTGGTGCTGGAGGGATCCATTATCATTTGGAGGACCTATTGTTGGTATGGCTCTATTGTTGCTGGGGGATCTATTATCAGTGGGAGGACCTATTATCGGTGGGAGGACCTATTGTTGGTGTGGCTCTATTGTTGCTGGAGGGATCTATTATTGGTGGGAGGACCTATTGTTGCTGGAGGGATCTATTATCATTGAGAGGACCTATTATTGTTGGGAGGACCTATTGGTGCTGGAGGGACCCATTATCATTTGGAGGACCTATTGTTGGTATGGCTCTATTGTTGCTGGGGGATCTATTATCAGTGGGAGGACCTATTATTGTTGGGAGGACCTATTGGTGCTGAAGGGATCTATTATCATTGGGAGGACCTATTGTTGGTGTGGTTCTATTGTTGCTGGAGGGATCCATTATCATTGGGAGGACCTATTATTGTTGGGAGGACCTATTGTTGGTATGGCTCTATTGTTGCTGGAGGGATCTATTATTGGTGGGAGGACCTATTAATGCTGGAGGGATCTTTTAGCGGTGGGAGGACATATTATTGTTTGGAGGACCTATTGTTGGTGTGGCTCTATTGTTGCTGGAGGGATCTATTATTGGCGGGAGGACCTATTAATGCTGGAGGGATCTATTAGCGGTGGGAGGACATATTATTGTTTGGAGGACCTATTGTTGGTGTGGCTCTATCGTTGCTGAAGGGATCTATTATTGGTGGGAGGACCTATTAATGCTGGAGGGATCTATTATTGGTGGGAGGACCTATTAATGCTGGAGGGATCTAGTATCGGTGGGAGGACCTATTGTTTGGAGGACCTATTATTGGTATGGCTCTATTGTTGCTGGAGGGATCCATTATCATTGGGAGGACCTATTATCGGTGGGAGGACCTATTATTGGTGGGAGGACCTATTGTTGGTATGGCTCTATTGTTGCTGGAGGGATCTATTATCATTGAGAGGACCTATTATTGTTGGGAGGACCTATTGCTGGTGTGGCTCTATTATTGCTGGAGGGATCTATTATCGGTGGGAGGACCTATTATTGTTGGGAGGACCTATTGTTGGTGTGGCTCTATTGTTGCTGGAGGGATCTACTATCACTGGGAGGGCCTATTGTTGGTGTGGCTCTATTGTTGCTGGAGAGATCTACTATCACTGGGAGGGCCTATTGTTGGTGTGGCTCTATTGTTGCTGGAGGGATCTACTATCACTGGGAGGACCTATTGTTGGTGTGGCTCTATTGTTGCTGGAGGGATCCATTATCATTTGGAGGATCTATTGTTGGTATGGCTCTATTGTTGCTGGGGGATCTATTATCAGTGGGAGGACCTATTATTGTTGGGAGGACCTATTGGTGCTGGAGGGATCCATTATCATTTGGAGGACCTATTGTTGGTATGGCTCTATTGTTGCTGGGGGATCTATTATCAGTGGGAGGACCTATTATCGGTGGGAGGACCTATTGTTGGTGTGGCTCTATTGTTGCTGGAGGGATCTATTATTGGTGGGAGGACCTATTGTTGCTGGAGGGATCTATTATCATTGAGAGGACCTATTATTGTTGGGAGGACCTATTGGTGCTGGAGGGATCCATTATCATTTGGAGGACCTATTGTTGGTATGGCTCTATTGTTGCTGGAGGGATCTATTATCAGTGGGAGGACCTATTATTGTTGGGAGGACCTATTGGTGCTGAAGGGATCTATTATCATTGGGAGGACCTATTGTTGGTGTGGCTCTATTGTTGCTGGAGGGATCCATTATCATTGGGAGGACCTATTATTGTTGGGAGGACCTATTGTTGGTATGGCTCTATTGTTGCTGGAGGGATCTATTATTGGTGGGAGGACCTATTAATGCTGGAGGGATCTTTTAGAGGTGGGAGGACATATTATTGTTTGGAGGACCTATTGTTGGTGTGGCTCTATCGTTGCTGAAGGGATCTATTATTGGTGGGAGGACCTATTAATGCTGGAGGGATCTATTATTGGTGGGAGGACCTATTAATGCTGGAGGGATCTATTATCGGTGGGAGGACCTATTGTTTGGAGGACCTATTATTGGTATGGCTCTATTGTTGCTGGAGGGATCCATTATCATTGGGAGGACCTATTATTGGTGGGAGGACCTATTGTTGGTGTGGCTCTATTGTTGCTGGAGGGATCTACTATCGCTGGGAGGGCCTATTGTTGGTGTGGCTCTATTGTTGCTGGAGAGGAGATCTACTATCACTGGGAGGGCCTATTGTTGGTGTGGCTCTATTGTTGCTGGAGGGATCTACTATCATTGGGAGGACCTATTGTTGGTGTGGCTCTATTGTTGCTGGAGGGATCTACTATCACTGGGAGGGCCTATTGTTGGTGTGGCTCTATTGTTGCTGGAGGGATCTACTATCACTGGGAGGGCCTATTGTTGGTGTAGCTCTATCGTTGTGGAGGATCTATTATAGCTGGAGGGGATCTATTTCACTGTCTTTCTTGTTATCATTACCAAATTCCATAGAAATTAGCACCACAAAACGATACTCGGTTTAAGGGGTGACTTGGGGGAGATTCACAAGGTTCAAGGGGGGGTCAAGGGTTTGACTCGGAGGGGGGGGGCACCTATTCTTTGAGGGGGGAATAGCCCTCTGTGTATATAGATAGATATGTAGGTAGGCAACCACATCCTCTATCTTTCTCCTAAATATTGGGGAAACGTCTCATTAGATGTATTTTTGTGCTGAGTGGAGAATTTCTCGCTCTGGACGGACATCAGACGCGGACTCTCCTCTTAGCGCCGTCTCCAGATCCGCCATGACTGGCAGCGAGTGGCCTCTTGCCCCCCCCCCCCGGGGGCCCCACCAGCCGGAGCGGCACGCGGACAGTCTCATTGATCAGTGCTACATTTAGAAGAGAGCTCCGGGGCAGAGATAGAAGGGAACGCGGCTGCTCTGACACACACATTATTCTCGCCTGTCTGAGATTCGTTTTTAAGATTCTGCCGCAGTTCCCGGCCAGAAAATAGGAGGACGGGGCGCCGGGAGGGGAGGAGCGCGGTGATAAACGGCCTCCCGGCTCTGTCTGCGGTGCCGACATACAGTGATAGATGTCGGGTTTTCAGAAAACGTTCTTATTTTCCCAACATGATACGAGACTTCATGAGGGGCCACTCCACCCTAAACTGGCCTCATACGGGGTCTTCCCACCATAGGTCCTCCTGACTCGTCTCCACCCTAAACTGACCTAATATGGGGTCTTCCCACCATAGGTCCTCCTGACTCGTCTCCACCCTAAACTGGCCTCTAATGGGGTCTTCCCACCATAGGTCCTCATGACTCGTCTCCCCCCTTAACTGGCCTCATATGGGGTCTTCCCACCATAGGTCCTCCTGCTGACTTGTCTCCACCCTAAACTGGCCTCATATGGGGTCTTCCCTAACATAGGTCTTTCTGACTTGTCTCCACCCTAAACTTTGACAAAGGCTCATTACCACATGATCAGTCATGTCCAATCACGGCTGATCACGATGTGAACAGGAATTCACGTTGATTGGATTTTCCTCACTCACGTCTGACAGATGCAAGTAGAGGAGAGCTGATCCGCTGCTCTCCTGGCAGGGGGGTCTGCGCTGATTGTTTATCAGTGCAGCCCCCCACGGACACCCGCTCAGGACCACCAGGATGCTGCCAGGACCACCAGGGATGGCCACCACACAGGACCACCAGGTATGCCACCCTAGACCACCAGGGATATGCCAATCAGTGCCCATTAAAAATACCTGACAGTGCCACTAGTGATGCCTATCAGTGCAATCCATCAGTGGCAGCCATCAGTGCCCATCTGTGTCGCATATCCGTGCCACCCATAAGTACCCATCAGTGCAGCCTCTCAGTGCCCAACAGTGTCACCTATCAGTGCCCATCAGTGCCTACCAGTGCCACCTATGAATGCACATCAGTGCTGCATTTCAGTCCCACCTATCAGTTCCCATCAGTGCGCATCAGTGTCGCCTATCAGTGCCCACCAGTGCCATCTATGATTACCCATCAGTGTTGCCTATCAATGCCCATCAGTGCTGCATATCAATGCCGCCCATCAGTGTCGCCTATCAGTGCCATCTCATTGGTGCCCTTCAGTGTAGCTTATCAGTGCCCATCAGTGAAGGAGAGAACGTATTTACTTACAAAATGTTATAACAGAAAGAAATAAAAACGTATTTTTTTTCAAAGTCTTCATTTTTTTTTATTAGTTTAGCAAAAAATAAAAACCGCAGAGGTGATCAAATATCCCCAAAAGAAATCTCTATTTGTGGGGAAAAAAAGGACGCCAATTTTGTTTGGGAGCCGCGTCGCACGACCGCGCAATTGTCAGTTAAATGGCCTGGTCATTCAGCAGCCAATTCTTCCCGAGGCTGAAGTGGTTAAACGGACAATTGCGCGGTCGTGCGACGTTGTACCCAAATAAAACCGATGCCATTTTTTCCCCTACAAATAGAGCTTTCTTTTTGGTGGTATTTCTTCAGCCCGGGAAGAATTGGCTGCTAAATGACCGGGCCATTTTTTTTTCGATACGGCACCGCGTCAATTTAACTGACAATTGCGCGGTCGTGCGACGCGGCTCCCAAACAAAATTGGCGTCCTTTTTTTCCCACAAATAGAGATTTCTTTTGGTGGTATTTGATCACCTCTGCGCTTTTTTATTTTTTATGCTATAAACAGAAAAAGAGCGACAATTTAAAAATATATATTCTCTTTTTTTTTCTATAAAACATTTCCAATAAGAAAAATGTAAAAAAAAAATGTCTATCAGTTTAGGCCGATACGTATTCTTCTACATATTTTTGGTAAAAAAAAAAATCACAATAAGCGTTTATCGGTTGGTTCGCGCAAAAGTTATTGCGTTTACAATCTGTGGGATCGATTTATGGAATATCGTTCTTCTCACACTTCAAAGTGCCCCCTCCCCCGCTCGGCTTCTGGCTCCCTTTAGGAGGAGAACTCCGCACTTCAATGTGACTCTTCTAGTCTTGCCGATCCCTCTGATTAATCACCAGATAGCGGCTGATTAGATGATTGCAGCAATCAGCATACAGCACTCATACATTTCTACTGCTGACACAATATGGTGATAAGCAAAGCCTCTTCTCAAGTGGTTGTAAGCCCTTGACTGGCCTCGGATGAAATGAAGAGATGAAACAAATCCTCCTACATAAGTTGTACCTGCTCATCTGATTTATAAAGCTTGTCTGAGCTGCCAGAAAAAAAGGGGGGCGGAGAGCTGAAGTTACACTCTGCAGAGCTCAGTGAGAAGAGAGCTCTGAGAGCTGATTGGAGGGAAGGGACACACCCCCCCTTCATAGGCGTGCGCATAGGTTGTGCCAGGTGTGCCTGGGCAAACCCTAATCAACCCTGTGGCACAGATTCCCCCTGTTTAGACCCCAAATATTTCCCCACAGCCTCCTAGTGGGGGCTCCTAAAAATAATAGTAAAAGAAAATAATAATAAAAGAAATATAATTGTAAAAAAATTATAAAAAAAATAAAATAATAAAAACTACTGACACCAGCCACATGCACACACAGGCATATGTGTTTGAGCTTTGGGGTGCACACAGAGGCCCGGAGGGTTCCCCAGGGCCCGGATGGCAACCCACCTTTTTTTATTTATTTTTTTATAATTTTTTTTTTATATATTTTATATATTTTTTTTATTTTTATTAAAGGACCCAGAGGTCCCCAGGGGCCTCAGATGGCAACCCGAAACTTGGCACACATGTAGCCTCAGCTCTCCTCTACAAGTGTGCTGTCTGGGCACCCCTTCTATATACTCCCATGTTAAACATAAATCTAGTCATGGGCATAGCGAGGCATGGACTCAGTGAGGCACAGTGAGGCGTGGACACAGTAAGGGATGGGCACAGTGAGGCATGGGCACAGTGAGGCATAGGCACAGTGAGGCATGGACACAGTGAGGCATGAACATGGACACAGTGAGGCATGGACACAGTGAGGCATGGACATGGGCACAGTGAGGCATGGACACAGTGAGGCATGGGCACAGTGAGGCATGGGCATGGACACAGTGAGGCATGGGCACAGTGAGGCATGGGCATGGACACAGTGAGGCATGGGCACAGTGAGGCATGGGCACAGTGAGGCACAGTAAAGCATGCAGATGGACACCCTAGGCTTGTACTCAAGTCAATACAATTTCTCATTTTTTTGTGGTAAAATTAGGTGCCTCGGCTTATATTCGGGTTTGGCTTATATTCGAGTATATATGTTACTTATTGAAGCTCAAAATGTTGTCTCCAAAATAGTCTGATACCATGAAGCCGGCTTTAAAAAATGCTATTCGGCTCTGCCACCCTCTTTGCTGATTTCACAATTTAGGAAAACATATTTTGACTTTATTGCTCCTGCCTATGAGGCCGTCCATCCTGGAAATGCACAGATCTGAATAAACACGTTCGGAGATTCGAAGTTCCTGCCGTTATTTTGATAACCCTGCGTGATTCTGGCAGTCAGAGAGAGAGAGAGAGAGAGAGAGAGAGAGACGCCTTTCTTCTAGGAGAGTCTTGTGCTTTTCTGTAGGTGAAGATTATGTTCCATTCCCAGTCACTTTATGTGCCAGTAACTCTGTCTGGAGACGTCTCGCTGTTTATTATCTTATAAACCCCGAAACCACCCTGAAAAAAGTACCGCTACTCTGCAGGAAAATCAAACCGCAGCTTTTCTTCTTTTCTTTTTTTTCTTTCAAAGTATTTTATTTTTAGTTATTTACACAGAACAAATGATTACATTACACTGATAACAAAACCTGGAGGATGATGACATAGAAGATAAGCAATGGTGAAATAATCGACTGCTCTGAGGAGAGTAGACATGTGCAGTTTTTTTTGTTTCAAATAAAAATTCTGCCAAATTTTTGTATTCAATTTCCCGAATTCGAATAGTACCGAATTTAAACTAATCCAAAAATAACAAAATTCAAATTCGGACGAAATTCAAATCGTTTTCAAATACTTTTCAAATTCAATTTGTTTTTAAATTTGAAAAATTTTCAAATAATTTTACAAATTTCCAAAGAGAGAAAAATAAAATAGAATATAAAGGAATAGAGTAGAAAAAAATATATTTTCTACTCTATTCCTTTTTTTTTCAATTCTATTTTATTAATTTAGTAAATTGGAAAACTTTTCGAATTTAAAAACTATTGGAAATTGATTCAAAAACTTTTCGAATTTGAATAGTTTTCCAATTTCCCAAGAGAATAAAATTGAAAAACTTTTCGAATTCAAAAACTATTGGAAATTGATTCAAGACATTTTCGAATTTGAATAGTTTACCAATTTCCAAAGAGAGTAAAATAGAATAGAAAAAAATATATTTATTTTCGATTCTATTTCTTTTTTTCTATTCTATTTAATTTATTTTGGAAATTGGAAATTTTTTGGAATTGGAAAATGTTTCGAATTCAAAAACTATTGGAAATTGATTTGAAAAATGTTCAAATTCAAAAACTATTGGAAATTGATTCAAAACATTTTCAAAATTTGAATAGTTTTCCAATTTCCAAAGAGAATAAAATAGAAAAATAAAGGAATAGAATAGAAAAAAAATATGAATTTTCTATCCTATTCCTTTTTTTCTATTCTATTTAATTCATTTTGCAAATTGGAAAACTTTGGAATTGGAAAACTTTTCGAATTTGAAAACTATTGGAAATTGATTCGAAAACTTTTTGATTCGATTTGAAAACAAATAAACAAAACTAATCCCAAAAACAAATGAAACAAATTTAACTAAACAAATTTGAGCAGTTTTCCAACTTCCAAAGAGAATGAAATAGAATAGAAAATAAATGAATAGAATAGAAAAGTTTTCGAATTTGAAAACTATTAGAAATTGATTCATAAAATGTTTGAATTTGAAATCTATTGGAAATTGATTCAAAAACTTTTCAAATTAGAAAAACTTTTGGAAATTGATTTAAAAAAAAATCCAAATTTGAAAACTATTTGAAATTGATTTGAAAACTTTTCGAATTAGAAAACTATTGGAAATTGATTCTAAAACTTTTCAAATCAGAAAACTATTCAGAATTTCTGAATTTCCGTATTTCCGAAATTTCTAATTTCCTAATTTGGGGAAATTCAGAATTTCGAAATTTCGAAAATTTGGAATTTCGGAATGTTTAAATTTCGGAACTTTGGAATTTCGAAATTAGGAAATTAAAAATTTCGTAAATTCGAAATTCCAAAATTCAAATTTATGAATTTCCGAATTCCCGAATTCTGACTTTCCGAATTCCCGAATTCCGACTTTCCGATTTTCGGATTTCTGAATTCCGAATTTCTGAAATCCGAATTTTCGAATTTACCAAATTTACGAATTTCTGAAAAAAACGAATGTAACGAAAACAATTTTTTTCCGGCAGTGGAAATGTCTAGTGTGCATAGCATAGGGAGAGAGGTTCCAGTGGAGGAGGGACTGTTCACCTGTTCTACAGATAGGAGCCTTCCTTCCTTGTTGCACGAATGGCCCTCCAGCTGTCTTCTCTGCCAGGTGCTGTCGGCATCACTGCATCACCCCCTGCTATTGCTGCACACTTCTCTGTACTGTACGTGTTGCTGACCAGACTGGTGTGGTAACATAGGGCCAGATTCAGTAACAATTGACACGGCGTATCTGTTGATACGCCGCGTAAATTCTCGGATGCGCCGGCGTATCTTTTTTCTGTATTCAGAAAACAAGATACGCCGGAATTCTGCTAAGATACGAGCGGTGTAAATCTCGTACGCTGTCGTATCTTAGTTGCATATTTACGCTGGCCGCTAGGTGGCGCTTCTGTCGATTTACGGCCGGCGTATCTGTTTATGGCCCATAGACTTTACTAAGGTTTTGTTTTAACTTGTGCCATAATGCATCTCCTAAAAGTTCAGATGTGTGCGTCTTCCCCCCCTCCCCCCTCTGGGTATCCAATGCTTGGGCCCCGCCTAAGAGGGTAGCGCTACAGATGGCCCCCCATCTTTGCCCTATTCTCAGGGCCGGTGCAAGGATTTTTGACACCCTAGGTGAAACCTCATTTTGCAGCCCCCTCCTGACTTTTTAATGAAGCGCCCCTCAATGCAGCCTACCAACCCCCCTCAATGCAGCATCACCTGAGCCCCACAATGCAGCCTCACCAGCGCTCCCTCAATGCAGCCTACCAACCCCCCTCAATGCAGCGTCACCTGAGCCCCTCAATGCAGCCTCACCAGGGCCGTTTGAAGGAATTTGGGGGCCCCAAGCAAAATGTCTGCTTTGTAAATTTTTGCAAAAAGCTTTAATACATATCACCTGATTCAAAAAAGAAGCAATAAGATGGAATTGGGATGGTAAAGAAAGAAAATGGAAAGAAAGCTATGGTGATTGTTTATGATACATATCATCCAGCCAGGTAGGGTTATGGTCAGCAAGCTACCATATTTTTCATACAAAATGGGTGATGACTGCCTCCCCCCTTACCCCCCATGTTATTTTTACCGCCTCCCTACCACGTACCACGCGGCAGGAGACTCAGATGTGGACTGAAAGGAAGTGAGCACTCAGTGTGTGCACTTCCTGTCAGTCCGCCCGGGAACAGGAAACTGAATCTCCTGTACTGCGCAGTACCCGGCCAGACTGCAGGAGGAGGGATTCAGGAAGAGGAGCTCGGTCATGCTACAGGCTGCAGCATTTATAGGAAGCGGCGGCGCGGAAAGGTCCCGCCCTGCTGGGGCCCTAGGCCAGCTCGGGGGGCCTCAAGAAATTGCTTGTTTTGCCTGTCTTTTTGCGACAGGCCTGAGCCTCACCAGCGCTCCCTCAATGCAGCCTACCAACCCCCACCTCAATGCAGCATCACCAGAGCCCCTCAATGTAGCCTCACCAGCACCCATCAATGCAGCCAACCAGTGCTCCCTTAATGCAGCCTCACCAGCACCCCTCAATGCAGCCTCACCAGCACCCCTCAATGCAGCCTCACCAGCGCCCCTCAATGCAGCCTCACCAGCGCCCCTTAATGCAGCCTACCAACCCCCCCTCAATGCAGCCTACCAACTTCCCTCAATGCAGTCTCACCAGTGCCCCTCAATGTAGCTTCACCAGCACTCATCAATGCAGCCAACCAGCGCTCCCTTAATACAGCCTACCAGCGCCCCTTACCAGTGCCCCTCAATGCAGCCTCACCAGCGCCCATCAATGCAGCCAACCAGTGCTCCCTCAATGCAGCCTATCAAACTCCCCTTAATGCAGCCTTACCAACGTCCATCAATGCAGCCTTACCAACGTCCATCAATGCAGCCAACCAGCATTTCCTCAATGCAGCCTACAAACCCCCCCTTAATGCAGCCTCACCAGCGCCCCTCAATGCAGCCTCACCAGCGCCAGTGCCTCACCAGCGCCTCACCAGCGCCCCTCAATGCACCATACCAGCGCTCCTCAATGCAGCCTTTACCAGAACCCATCGATGCAGCCTACCAGCGCCCCATAATGCAGCCCCACCAGCGCCCCTCAATCATGTTTGCATGCTTCCATTCATTCGGGAGTCAGGACACAGTCCTCCGCCGCGCCTCTGACACCATGTGTGAACGGAGGGGCAGCTGCCTGCTGATGCTGAGACTTAATTGCTTAAGTTGCTGCAGAGAGAAGAGAGTAGGAACACCAGTGGCCGGGTGCCCTAGGCAGCAGTGCGCCCTAGGCGGCGGCCTAGTTTGCCTAGTGGTAGCACCGGCCCTGCCTATTCGTGCATCGTTCCAATTGGGCAAAGCTCCAACGTTTCCGGGTAGCCGCATATAAAACCCAATGCAGACATAATACATATAAGAGAGGGGATGATGGGGAAGGGAGGAGATGTAAGAAGGGGGTCAGTAACGGGCCAAATGCGCCGTAAAATGTTCTGGTGGGATAATAGCTCAGCAGAAGAGCTCCAAGTCCATTATCATGCTGAAATCAGTTTTATTTTTATGTCCAGGTACTTCTCTGTCTCCACTCTCCGTCTTATTATCTCCGTCCTCCGTAACGATAAGCCATCAGCATTGTATGGCTCTGCAGTACAGAGATTAGCTCTATTATCACATGTAATGACTCGGAGTATGAGACTGTCCCATCAATGTACAATGCTTCCTCTCACACTCTACGAGGGTCCCCATGAAAAGAAAACGTGAAATCCGCCGGCCCCCCTCTTCTCACGACGGGCAGCGGCGTGCCCTGACGCGGCCGATAATCCAGCGTCGCTCTCGAAGCGCAGACTGGATGAAAAAGATGTCAGATCTGGGGGGGGGGGGGGGTAAATCCACATAATGATCCTTCAAACCTCAGACATCTAACCCAGGCCCCACCGTGGGGCCGTGACGTCCGGATCTCCGCACTTCTCAGAGCCACGGCCTTTGATGGCGAAGATCTGTCGGGAGCGTGTTAACGTATTGATGGAGGATGGGGGGGGCATGAAAGATCGTCTCCTATCGTTTCCTCCAGAAATACGCTCACTCGGAGGATGAAATCTTTTAATAGGAAAGAAAAATAACCGGAGAAAAAAAGTGGCGGTTCGCAGGTTTCTCACGGCTCAGAATAGTCATATATTTCAGTGTTTGGTGGAGATCTAAGGCAGACCAAGCATTAGATGTGTTTTTTTTTTATGTTAAAGTGATAATAAAGATTCTGGGCCAGATCCACGATGGCGTATCTCCAGATACGCCGCCATCATTTCAAATTAGCGCCGGCGTATCTTTGTTTTGTATCCACGAAACAAGATACGCCGGAATTACGCTAAGATACGACTGACGTAGGTTTATTACGCCGTCGTATCTTAGTCGCATATTTACGCTGGACGCTAGGGGCGCTTCCATTGAATTTCCGCGTAAAATATGCAAATGAGATCGATACGCCGATCCACGGACGTACGTATGCCCGGCGCATTTTTTTTTAGAGCGTTTGCGTTAGTCGTTTTCCGGCGTAAAGTTACCCCTGCTGTATAGAGGCGTACCCAATGTTAAGTATGGACGTCGGGCCAGCGCCGAATTTTCCACCGTTCACGTCGTTTGCGTAAACCGTTCGCGAATAGGGATCTGCGTAAGTTACGTTCACGTCGTTTTCATTGACTGTTTTTTTTGTCTTTTTTTGTCTTTTTTAAAGTGTATTTTTGTGCGTGAACTCGAGAGAGGAGCCAGACTGCAGTAGTTGGGAGTAGGCAGGCCTCCCCAGAGACTATTTGTGACGTGATTTCGCGCATGCGCACTGGGATATCTCCACGGGCGGCGAATGCGCCGCTCAATTAAAACGTCCATTACATGGGGTCATGATGATTTACAATAAATCACGCCCACATCTTACTGATTTGAATTGCGCGGCCTTACGCCGCTGTAACTTACAGCGGAAATTCTTTGTGGATATGGATGGTAACTTACAGCGGCGTAGTGTAACTTAGATAGGCTACGCCAGCGGCACTTCTTTGTGGATCTGGCCCTCTTTATTTATTTTTGTGCACTGGTCCAAATCATTTGGTGGAGGGGGGATTTTGGTGTGGGCTTGGCTCCTCAGGGGTTGGGCTTGGCCCCTTAGTTCCTGTGAAGGGAACTCTTAAGCCTCGTACACACGATCGAATTTGTCCGCTGAAAACGGTCCGATGGACCGTTTCAGCAGACATCTCCGATCGTGTGTATGGGCTAGCGGACAGATTTGTCCACCCGACAGATTTCAAAGCATGCTTTGAAATCTATCCGGTGGGAATCCGTCCGCCCGACATGTCTGCTGGTTAGTACACTTACCAGCAGACATGTCGTCCCGCTCCGCCGCCGCACCGCCGCCGAATGGATTCGGCGCATGCGCGGAAGTGTTTTACTTCCTGGTGCGGTGACGTGGCGGCGTCAACGTCACCGCCACGTCACCGACACGTCAGCGCGCTCTCTGCTGGCGGGGATTTTGGTTTGCTCGTGTGTACACGTGAGCAAACCAAAATCCCAGCAGACAGATTTGTTCAAATCTGTCGGACGGACAGATTTGAACAAATCTGTCCGCTCGTGTGTATGGGGCCTTAAGGCCTCGGCATACCAAGACATTTTGGACAATTTCATGCTCCCAACTTAGTGGGAACAGTTTGGGGGACGGCCCTTTCCTGTTGCAACATGACTGCACACCAGAGCACAAAGCAAGGCCCATAAAGACATGGAGGAGCGAGTTTGGGGTGGAGGAACTTGACTGACCTGACCTCAACCTGATAGAACACCTTTTGGGATGAATTAGAGCGGAGATTGCGAGCCAGACCTTCTTCGTCCAACATCAGTGCCTGACCTCACAAATGCTCTTCTGGAAGAATGGTCAAACATTCCCATAGACACACCCCTAAACCTTGTGGACGGCCTTCCCAAAAGAGTTAAAGCTGTTATAGCAGCAAAGGGCCGGGCCAACTCAATATTGAACCCTCCGGACTAAGACTGGGATGCCATTAAAGTTCATGTGCGTGTTAAAGGTCGGCGTCCCAATACTTTTGACAATATAGTGTATTATAAGTCCCCATTCACGTCTATGCGATGGGGCAGTGCGTGGGTATTAGATGTGCATTTTACGTGCAATGCCTCGGGTAGCCCATCGCATCGCGCACAGAACTAAGACTAAGAGGACGCGGCCAATAAGAAATATTCTTCCCAACTGTTACTTTGTAGACGGGTGGAATAACGCTTTAAATTCAGGTCCTCATTGTCTCCGGGAACAACAGCACACCACGTTCTGACGTGAAGTTCATCAACACCGCGACCTTTCCGAATGTTCCCTTAATTCTCGTTTAGTATCCTTCTCCAGTCACAATCAAGGCTGCAAATTAATAGAGGTGAGTGCGAATCGTCGGGGGTGAATGACAGAACTGGGGAGGGGGCCGGGGGGGGGGGGGTACAACATATTCTCCGTCTACTCAAGAGGAAAATGTAAATGATTGATTAAAACATTTAAATTTATGTACAAGTCAATAGTTTTATATCAGGGATGGAAGCGAACTCTTCATTAGCGACTGATGTGTCCTTGCTTATCAGCGGCGCGGAGAGATTGTACCTGTCTGGATGGAGCCAGCTGGAGGCTAATTACACCGAGATGTGCATTACACCCGCTTTCCTTTTCTTTTTTTTTATAGATCTGACACTAGATGAGGACAGATGATAAGGTCATGGGTGCCGGCGGAGGGGGTCTTGGCTCTTTGCAGTAAGTTCTGGAAGGCCAGTCGTCGTGAGCTTCGGTAGATATGTGAACTTTGAACGCCGACACATCCGCCACATGGTAGCTAACTGTACCCATCAGTTGCCACCAGTGTGCCCCATCAGATGCTGCCAGTGTACCCCATCAATTGCCGCTACTGTACCCCATCAGATGCTACCAGTGTGCCCATCAATTGCCACTACTGTGCCCCATCAGATACTGCCAGTGTGCCCATCAATTGCCACTACTGTGCCCCATCAGATGCTGCCAGCGTGCCCATCAATTGCCGTTTCTGTGCCCCATCAGATGCTGCCAGTGTGCCCATCAATTGCCACTACTGTGCCCTATCAGATGCTCCCAGTGTGCCCCATCAATTGCCACTACTGTGCCCCATCAGATGCTGCCAGTGTGCCATTCAATTGTCGCTACTGTGCTCCATCAGATGCTGCCAGTGTGCCCATCAATTGCTGCTACTGTGCCCCATCAGGTGCTGCCAGTGTGCCCATCAATTGCCGCTACTGTGCTTCATCAGATGCTGCCAGTGTGCCCATCAATTGCTGCTACTGTGCCCCATCAGGTGCTGCCAGTGTGCCCATTAATTGCCGCTACTGTGCCCCATCAGATGCTCCCAGTGTGCCCATCAATTGCTGCTACTGTGCCCCATCAGATGCTGCCAGTGTGCCCATCAATTGCTGCTACTGTGCCCCATCAGATGCTGTCAGTGTGCCCATCAATTGCTGCTACTGTGCCCCATCAGATGCTGCCAGTTTGCCCATCAATTGCTGCTACTGTGCCCCATCAGATGCTGCCAGTTTGCCCATCAATTGCTGCAACTGTGCCCCATCAGATGCTGCCAGTTTGCCCATCAATTGCTGCTACTGTGCCCCATCAGATGCTGCCTGTCTGCCTCTCTCGGGAATCCAATTACAGCACCTGACGTTTCAGCCAATCAGATGACCGGTAACAGACCCGGCGACCTGATTGGCTAAGAGGTGGATTCAGTGTTAGCAAAGCAAATTTCTTTGCTTTGCTAATATACAGCTGAGTGAGCAGCATGGCGCCCGCTGTTCACATTTTTAGAGCCTAGTGCTGTAATCAGGCGCTCCCAAAAAAAACACCCCGGCCGCTGTAATTCAGGTGCCTGGCACCCGAAAAGAGGTGTAATGGAGTGGTAGATCACATCTAAGGGGACTAGCAATGTGTACCTAGTGGCCGGTGAGTGGATATTTCTTAAAGTAAAATTTCCAGATGTCTTCACTTCCAATAATCCTGATTATTAACAGATGGAGCAGGCAACAAAGAGGTAGACGAGTTTCGGGCAAATGTTGGCACTTACTGTAGTGTATATTTCTGTTGTAGGTTCTAGCAGTCCTATACAGGCCCCTTATTTACTAATAATTAGGCACACAGAGAACATGACTGTGACAACATCTGGGAGTGACAAGTGATAAGTGATTAACAGGTGGAGCCGGCGACAAAGAGGTAGACGAGTCGGGCAAATGTTGGCACTTAGTGTATATTTCTATTGTAGGTTCTAGCAGTCCTATACAGGCCCCTTATTTACTAATAATTTGGCACACAGAGGACACGACTGTGACAACATCTGGGAGTGACAAGTGATAAGTGATTAACAGGTGGAGCCGGCGACAAAGAGGTAGACGAGTCGGGGGCAAATGTTGGCACTTAGTGTGTATTTCTATTGTAGGTTCTAGCAGTCCTATACAGGCCCCTTATTTACTAATAATTAGGTACACAGAGGACACGACTGTGACAACATCTGGGAGTGTAATACCTCCCCAGGCCGCTGACCCTCCACCACGGATTCATCGCGCTGTCTTCAGGGACTGACGAGGGGCCTGTAAAGTCCCGACCGCTTCTGCAAACACTGCCGCTAATTCCAAAGGAATCGATAGACGAGTGACATTGACACAGAGAAGAAACATATATTCTCTGCTGGGACAAACCGCCACCACCGTACAAAGAGAGCGCCGACGTCTCCCTGCTGTGATCACCATCCAGGCGAAACCGCAAGAAAGCGACGCGTTCCGCATGGAATTGTCTGCAGACACAACCAGCAAGATCCGGCAACATTCAGAGAGAGGATACAAAGGATACATTGTAATAAACACATAATAAATCAATTAATGAAGTAATGAATACAAAGATGAATATTTGATCATCCCACTGATTTATAATATTAAATTATATGAAATTCTATAAATCCCCCATTCAGATATGAAGCTACTGGAATGAGCATTCCTGCCTGCGATTCTGAACTTGCGATCTACATTTCCACGCAGTGGCGGTGCGTCCATGAAGGGCATATGGGCACCGCACCCCTCTCTCCTGCCACCTCTCTCACCATAGATTGATTTGTGCATTGCATGAATCCAGGGCCGATCCTAGGCAGGGTGCACAGGGTGCTTTGCACCCAGGCACCTGCAGAGGTGGGGGAGCCAGGGTGGCAGAGTTCTCCCCTTCCTCCTTCTCTCCTTGTTTGTGTCCGTCCAGAACTAGTGTTCTGAGCATAGATGTGTGTCCATCCAGAACTGATGTGTCTCTGACCATCTCCTGTACTGTGTCTGCAGTCTCTGACCATCTCTTGTACTATGTCTGCAGTCTCTGAAATATTGTATTTTTCCTTTTATTTTTCCTTTGCTTTAGGAAATTGACCAGTGGCAGCCCGTATACAGTATACGGGGCGCAGGGGCGCCGCCCCGCATCCATGCATCCTACCCTAATCTACATGCAGGGTGCTGTTTTTTTTTTAAGCACTTGATTAGGGCCAGAGGCAGCCTACCCCCCCCCCCCCGCAGGCGCGAGGCTCTAATAGGCTTCAAAAAAAGGGTGGGCACGGGGGCGTAGAGACCACTGAATTGTGGGAAAATGAACAAATGAATATTCGCTATAGTCACATTATTTCTACTCCTGGCTAATCAGGAACCAGGTCGTGAGACCCATTTCCCAATTGGCAGAAAGGAGAAGCGTTTCAATTGGCCTAGGAGGAGGAGGGAGGAGACGCTGTGATGCAGAGGAGGAGAAGCAAAGGGAAGCTGCCGCCCATCGCCCGCGCCATGATCTGCGGGGGGGGTAGGCTGCAGGTGCATTGTTTGCCAACCCCCAACTTTGTCACGCCAAGGAGGAGAATCAAGGGGAAGCTGCCGCCCGTTTCCAACACCATGGCGTGGGGGGGGGGGGGTGTGATTGCAGGTGACACCACCTGTATAATAAATGTTATATCTGGAGAGCGGTGATGTCACTCCTGTATAATATATCTTATATCTGGAGAACGATGATGTCACTCCTGTATAATATATCTTATATCTGGAGAGCGGTGATGTCACTCCTGTATATTATATCTGGAGAGTGGCGATGTCACTCCTGTATAATATATCTTATATCTGGAGAGCTGTGATAATATACTGCATGACACCTCTCCTATACAAATCACTGATATCTGGGAAGTAGCTCCTGTAAATTATAATGCTGTAGCGCCAAATGACATTATCCCCACAAAACTGCTGAAGGAATGCGCCTACATCCTGGCTCCTCCCATCACGCAGCTTATTAACCAGTCTTTCTTGGAGAGCATAGTACCCTCACAGTTGAAAGAGGGTATAATCCAACCCATCATGAAGAAACCCTCCCTGGACCCCAAGGACCCACTCCACCGCCGTCCCATAACAAGCCTCAACGTACTCTCAAAGATAATGGAGAAAGTAGTGGTACAACAGCTGCAACAGCATCTAGATACCTACAAGCTACTTGACCCATTGCAATCAGGCTTCCGTCCCGGACACGGGACGGAAACAGCATTGCTGAAAGTATGGGACGATGTTCTCAAGGCCGCAGACGAAGGAGAATCTTGTCTTCTAGTTCTGTTGGACCTAAGTGCCGCTTTCGACACTGTAGACCACAATCTGTTACTGACTCGGCTTGCTGAAGTAGCCAGAGTCGCAGAAGGCGATTTATCTTGGTTCTCCTCTTTTCTGGAAAACCGATCGCAAACAGTGAATTTAGGACCTTTTACGTCTGAAAAACGCACAGTAACATGCGGAGTCCCTCAAGGATCGCCTCTGTCACCAGTGCTGTTTAACATATATCTTCGTCCTCTCTTTGAGATTATCAGCAGTCAAAAACTGCTTTACCACTCATATGCAGATGATACGCAACTGTATTTCCGCATCTGCAACAGTCAGGATCACCACCTCAATCTAGAGACATGTCTCTCTTTGATAGAGGACTGGATGACAAAGAGTTATCTTAAACTCAATGGAGCGAAAACAGAACTTCTCCTGTTTCACGCCAAGCGCAGGAATCAACTTTCAACAGCGTGGACCCCCCCGCCTATTTTGGGCAAGCTCATCACCCCTAGCGCCAAAGTCAAAAGCCTAGGGGTCATTTTTGACTCCTTTATGACAATGGACGCACAAATAGGGTCAGTAGTCAGCGGATCTCACTATCTACTGCGCCTACTACGCAGACTTACTCCTTTCATCCCTAAAGAAGATTTAGCGGTCGTGGTGGGAGCAATTGTAAACTCCAGGCTGGATTATGCAAATGCCCTTTACCTCGGCCTCCCCAAGTACCAAATCGCTCGTCTGCAAGTCGTTCAGAATACGGCCGCCAGACTTGTGACTGGGAAAAAACCCTGGGAATCCATCTCACCATCACTGAGAGCCCTTCATTGGCTGCCAGTCAAAGACAGAATTACTTTTAAAGCTCTCTGTCTTACGCATAGATGTGTCCATGGGAATGCCCCCCTTTATTTATGCGAAATAATAAAAGCGCATAATCCCAATCGCGTTTTGCGATCCACGAATCGGAACCTGCTCCAGGTTCCGAAAGCCAACTTCAAGTCCAAATGAGAAAGAAGATTCGCGATCCAAGGTCCCAGACTATGGAACGCTTTACCAACCAGCATTCGGTTGGAGGAGAACCACCTAGCATTTAGGAAAAAGATCAAGACTTTTCTCTTTTGATATCAAAGGAGACAGGAACATCAAGCGCCCAGAGGCGATTCAGTTCGCATGTGTCGCGCTATATAAGTTTTCATTCATTCATTGATTCATTCATTCATAATAGGAGGATTGCATGTCAGGCGGCTCTGTGTGGAATTATTACAGTCTCTGAGTTTCCTCAGCGAAGACATTTCCCGGGTTTCGGAGAGAATTTCCATAATAAGTAAATTGTAAAAAAAGAAAAAGCAAGACAAAGCATGGGAATGCACGGCGGGCTCCCAGGGGGCGCTGTGACCCGTGTTAATGATCTCATACTCTGAGTGTATTTGGAGAAATCGTCGTGTCAGATGTCGATCAGCCAATTGATTACTAAAATAATACGAATCTCGAATAGGATTCTGGTCAAGAGGTCAAGGCCTGCGGCCGCTATTGTGTCACTCGGGTTTTTGTCTCGGGTGGCCGGGGTCACAGTGATCAGGAGTCACATTTATTATGTATTCATGGAAGCTGCAGACTCCTCCGCTTATTAATAACCCATCATGGTGGAGCTGATTCTCAGTAGAGACCTTCCATCAGACTGTCACAGCACCGCTCTATTCACTATGAACTACTCATCATAGGACGGCTCCTGGGGAAGCACCAGATGACTGAATCCAGCAGGAGGACTGGCGGTGGTAGGAAATTCAGGACATGTGTGGGGAAGAGAGTGCAGGGAGCGTAAGCGAAAGGAGGTGCAGGATGTTAAGAACTGCAGTGGTTATGGTACCGTGGCCTTCTTTCCATCCCTCAATCGCCGAGCATAAGTCATTATCGCTACCTTAGGAGGTAGAGGGATAGTGGAGATGAATGCAGTTTCCAGGATGATTCTTCCCAATGGTTAGAATATTCCCTTAAACATGAGCCAAGGCTTCATGAAGGGTGTACCAGGCATAGAACATCTTTATTGAGAAGGCAGGCTCTTATATACACCAAAAAGAATACTTGCAGTAATCGGATAGACAATGACACACTCCACCCACAACATCATACAATGGGTACTAACGAGCCTCCAATACACATCTTTTAGGAGACAGACATTCTGTCTCCAAGATAATCTACATGAGTTAATTACTAATCATTTACCCAGACAAGGTGACTCCGAGATAAGCTCTTCTCACCTGCTATACAATACACATTTATCATCAATAAAAATTCACACAATACAGTGTCAATTATCATCACACAATGAAAGGTTCTTGAAAACCAGACTAAGGTTCATTTACATGACAGTAGCAGATGACATTACCACAGCAAGCTTTTATAGTACACCCACCCTCTCTCTGCCTGGGAGATATTAAGATCAGTTAAGGAATAAACCAATTATCTTCAGGCAGAGAGCACACAATTTCCCCAAAAGTTGGAACACCCCTCTCCACACAAGGAGCCCTACAAATACATATCCCCTGATAGCCCCGATCTGGGGACCAACATATCCAAATTTCACCCAGATCAGTCCAGGGGTTCTTAAAAAACAAACCGAACCTATGAGAAAACACCAAATAAAGTCTATTTTCTTCACACAGGAGATATAGGGGGAGGAGGTTGCAAGAGATGAAGGTGGTAGGTGGTGCAGAGCATGTATGGAGAAGGTAATGCAGAAAATGTAGGGGAAAGAGGTTCCAAGATATGAAGGGGTAGAGGGTGCAAAGCATGTGTGGGGAAGGGATTGCAGGGAGTATAGTGGAAGGAGATGCAGGAGATATAGGGGGTTAGAGGATATAGATAAGAGGTTGAAACTTGAAAGAGATTAAGGTGGTAGGTGGTGCAAAGCATGTGTGGAGAAGGGAGTGCAGGGAGTATAGTGGAAGGAGGTGCAGGAGATGAGGAGATATAGATGTAGATGGAAGGGGGTGTAGAAGATGTAGGGGAAAGAGGTTGCAGGAGATGAAGGGGGTAGAGGATGCAAAGTATGTATGGGGAAGGGAGTGCAGGAAGTATAGTGGGAGGGAAGTAAAGGATAGGTAGGGGGAAGGAGGTGCAGGTGAAGAAGAGAGTGCAGGGAGTATAGGGGGAGGGAGGTAAGGGATAGGTAGGGGGAAGGAGGTTGCAGATGATGGAAGAAGAGAGTGCAGGGAATATAGGGGGAGATGTAGGTGGAAGGGAGTGCAGAAGGTGATATAGGAAGGAAGTGTAAGCGAAAGGGGGTGCCAGAGATATAGGGGGAAGGTATTGCAGGGAGTATAGGGGAAATTTAGGTGGAAGGGAGTGCAGAAGATGATAGAGGAAGGGAGTGTAAGTGAAAGGAGGTGCCAGAGATATAGGGTCGAAGGCAGTGTGGGGAGTATAGGCAGGAGATGTAAATGGAAGGGGTGTAGAAGATGTAGGGGAAAGAGGTTGCAGGAGATGAAGGGGGTACAGGATGCAAAGTATGTATGGGGAAGGGAGTGCAGGGAGTATAGTGAAAGAAGGTGCAGGAGATGAGGAGATATAGGGGGAAGAGGTTGAAAGAGATGGAGGTGGTAGGTGGTGCAGAGCATGTATGGAGAAGGGAGTGCAGGGAGTACAGTGGAAGGGAGATACTGTAAGGGATAGGTAGGGGAAGGAGGTGCAACAGATAATAGAGGAAGGCAGTGCAGGGAGTTTAGGCAGGAGATGTAGATGGAAGGGGGTGTAGAAGATGTAGGGGAAAGAGGTTGCAGGAGATAAAGGGGGTAGAGGGTGCAAAGCATGTGTGGAGAAGGGAGTGCAGGAAGTATAGTGGAAGGAGGTGCAGGAGATGAGGAGATATAGGGGGAAGAGGTTGAAAGAGATGAAGGTGGTAGGTGGTGCAGAGCATGTATGGAGTGCAGGGAGTATATTGGAAGGGGGGTACTGTAAGGAATAGGTAGGGGGAAGGAGGTGCAACAGATAATAGAGGAAGGCAGTGCAGGGAGTATAGGCAGGAGATGTAGATGGAAGGGGGTGTAGAAGATGTAGGTGAAGGAGGGTTGTAGGAGATAAAGGGGGTAAAGGGGGCAAAGTATGTATGGGGAAGGGAGTGCAGGGAGTATAGTGGGAGGGAGATAAAGGACAGGTAGGAGGAAGGAGATGCAGTTGAAGAAGTGAGTGCAGGGAGTATAGGGGAAATTTAGGTGGAAGGGAGTGCAGAAGATGATAGAGGAAGGGAGTGTAAGCGAAAGGAGGTGCCAGAGATATAGGGGGAGAAGGTAGTGCAGAAAGTATAGTAGGATGGGTGTGAACACTGCGAAGGATATGTAGGTAGAAGGGTGTGCCGAAGATGATAGAGGAAGGCAATGCAGGGAGAATGGAGGGGAGATGAAGGTAGAGGGGGGTGTAGAAGAGGTAGGGGAAGAGGTTGCAGGAAATGAAGGGGGTAGAGGGTGCAGAGCAGAGTAGGGGGAAGGGAGTATAGAAAATGTAGGGGGAAGAGGTTGCAAGATATGAAGGGGGTAGAGGGTGCAGAGCAAGTGTGGGGAAGGGAGTACAGAAAATGTAAGGGGATACACATGCAAGATATGAAGGGGGTAGAGGGAGCAGAGCATGTTGTCGAGAAGTACAAGTCAGGGTCGGGTTATAAAAAAAATATCCAAATCTTTGATGATCCCTAGGAGCCCCATCAAATCTATCATCACCAAATGGAAAGAACACGGCACAACAGCAAACCTGCCAAGAGACGGCTGCACACCAAAACTCACGGACCGGGCAAGGAGGGCATTAATCAGAGAGGAGGACAGAGACCTAAGGTAACCCTGGAGGATCTGCAGAGTTCTGCTCTGGTCTGATGAGACTAAAATTTAACTTTTTGGCCATCAAAGAAAACGCTATGTCTGGCGCAAACCCAACACATCACATTACCCAAAGAACGCCATCCCCACTGTGAAACATGGTGGTGGCAGCATCATGCTGTGGGGATGTATTTCAGCAGTCAGGACTGGGAAACTGGTCAGAGTTGAGGTAAAGATGGATGGTGATAAATACAGGGATATTCTTCAGCAAAACCTGTAGCACTCTGTGTGTGATTTGAGGCGAAGACAGAGGTTCACCTTCCAGCAGGACAATGACCCCAAACACACTGCTAAAGCAACACTTGAGTGGTTTAAGGGGAAACATGGAAATGTGTTGGAATGGCCTAGTCAAAGCCCAGACCTCAATCCAATAGAAAATCTGTGGTCAGACTTAAAGATCGCTGTTCACAAGAGCAAACCGTCCAACTTGAAGGATCTGGAGCAGTTTTACAAGGAGGAGGAATGGGGCAAAAATCCCAGTGGTGAGATGTGGGAAGATCATAGAGACTTATCCAGAGAGACTTGGAGCCGTGATAGGCGGATCTACAAAGTATTAACTTTAGGGGGGTGAATAGTTTTGCACATTTACTTTTTCTGTTATTTTGTCCTATTTGTTGTTTGCTTCACAATAATAATAAAAAAGAACATCTTCGAAGCTGTGGGCGTGTTCTGTAAATGAAATGATGCAAATCCTCAAACAATCCGTGTTACTTCCAGGTTGTGAGGCAACAAAACACGGAAAATGCCAAGGGGGGGTGAATACTTTTGCAAGGCACTGTATAGCCCTGACTAGAGGGAGATTCTACACACTGGTTTGATACATACAGCTGTGAGAATGAGTGTGAAAATGAGAAAGTCGCATCATAATTTTCTTCCAGGCGGACTGCGTAGTGACAACTAAAAAGGCAGAATAGTTTCCCTTTAACCACTTCCCGCCCGGTCAATAGCATATTGACGTCCTGCAGGATTACAGCCGCCGCACGCCCGTGGGGGGGCGCGCATCGCGGCGATCGGTGGTGTGGTGTGTCAGTCTGACACACCGCAACACCGATCTCAGTAAAGAGTCTACGGCGGAGACTCTTTACCATGTGATCAGCCATGTCCAATCACAACTGATCACAAAGTAAATAGGAAGAAGCGTTGATTGGCTCTTCCTCACTCGCGTCTGACAGGTGGGGTTTGCGCTGATTGTTTATCAGCGCAGCCCCCCCTCGTATGCCCACACTGGACCACCAGGATGCCGCCCAGGACTACCAGGGAAGCACCCAATATGTGGATGGCCAGGTAAGTCCCCATGGCCACCCACATGTATGCATAACATATGCCAATCACTGCCCACAAATGGGCACTGACTGGCACCATCATGGCACAAACAAAATTTGTGATGCCCAGCAATGCCATCCACCAGTGTCATCAGTGCCACCCGCCAGTGTCCATCAGTGCCACCTATCAGTGCTCATCCATGCCCATCTGTGCCCATCAGTGCCCGTCCATGCCACCTATCAGTGCCACCAATAAGTACCCATCAGTGCCAGCTATGAGTGCCCATCTGTGCCAGCTATGTGTGCCCATCAGTGTCACCTATGAGTGCCCATCAGTGCTGCTTACCAGTGCCACCTATCAGTGCCACCTATCAGTGCCCATCATCAGTGCCCATCAGTGCCCGTCAGTGCCGCCTTATCATTGCACGTCAGTGCCATCTTATCAGTGCCCATCAGTGCAGCCATATCAGTGCCTGTCATTGAAGAACAAAAAGGTACTTATTTACAAAATAAATTAACAGAAACAATGAAAAACTTTGTTTTTTTCACAATTCGCAATTTTTTTTATTTGTTGCACAAAAAATAAAAATCCCAGAGTTGATCAAATACCACCAAAAGAAAGGTCTATTTGTGGGAACAAAATGATAAAAAAAATTGTTTGGGTGCAGCGTAGCATGACCGCGCAATTGTCATTCAAAGTGTGACAGCGCTGAAAGCTGAAAATTGGCCTGGGCAGGAAGGTGCGTAAGTCCCCCCCAGTATGGAAGGGGTTAAACAGCGGCCTTTGTATTGCACAGGCGGCACAGAAAGGAGAATTGCCCGGGGTTCTGGGCAGGGAGTAGAAGATTTGGGAATATTAATATCCGGTGACAAATGCTGGAGGGAGGATAACGTTGAGATATATTTAGTCTGTGAACCCGTCCCTGGGGAGACCCCCATCTTGTTAAAGCGTATAGCGAGCACCTCGAGATAAGATCGCGTCTCCACCGGAGATTTCGTAGATTGCGCGACATAACTCTAGACAAACGTTCTCAGCCGATACTCACAAGGGGCATTAACTAAAGTGCGGCTGTAAAAATTCCGACTCCTATCCCGTAACGAAATAGTATCCACATAAAAGCCAGTCGTTTTCCTCTCTGAAACGCTTTATTTTATGGAGTAGTGAGACTTGTAGCTTCCCTCATATCTGGATAAGACCAACACAACGCATTCTGAGCACTGCATTCCCCCGATTCTGAGCCCCGTGTTCACCCGATTCTGAGCCCCGTGTTCACTCGATTCTGAGTCCTGTGTTCCCCCGATTCTGAGCCCCGTGTTCACCCGATTCTGAGCCCCGTGTTCCCCCGATTCTGAGCCCCGTGTTTACCCAATTCTGAGCCCCGTGTTCCCCCGATTCTGAGCCCCGTGTTCCCCCGATTCTGAGCCCCGTGTTCACCCGATTCTGAGCCCCGTGTTCCCCCGATTCTGAGCCCCGTGTTCACCCGATTCTGAGCCCCGTGTTCCCCCGATTCTGAGCCCCGTGTTCACCCGATTCTGAGCCCCGTGTTCACTCGATTCTGAGCCCCGTGTTCACCCGATTCTGAGCCCCGTGTTCCCCGGATTCTGAGCCCTGTGTTCACTCGTTTCTGAGCCCCGTGTTCACCCGATTCTGAGCCCCGTGTTACCCCGATTCTGAGTCCCGTGTTTACCCGATTCTGAGCCCCGTGTTCACCCGATTCTGAGCCCCGTGTTCCCCCGATTCTGAGCCCCGTGTTTACCCAATTCTGAGCCCCGTGTTCCCCCAATTCTGAGCCCCTTGTTCACTCGATTCTGAGCCCCGTGTTCCCCCGATTCTGAGCCCCGTGTTCACCCGATTCTGAGCCCCGTGTTCACCCGATTCTGAGCCCCGTGTTCACCCGATTCTGAGCCCCGTGTTCACCCGATTCTGAGCCCCGTGTTCACCCGATTCTGAGCCCCGTGTTCACCCGATTCTGAGGCCCGTGTTCACTCGATTCTGAGCCCCATGTTCCCCCAATTCTCAGCCCCGTGTTCCCCCGATTCTGAGCCCTGTGTTCACCCGATAGTAAGAGAATATTACTAGTGAGAGACTACTGGAGAGGAACAAATTATTCCACCAATGCAAAATTAATGCATATCCTTCTATAGTGTGTACTTGCCTTAATCCAAAGCAATGAGGGCCCAGGGGCCCTTTTCAACTAAGCATCAAAGTATGGGGGGGCCCTACCCACTGGTCACCAATGTAAGGGGGACACTGCTCCAATGATGTAATATGAGCATTTCTCCACTCTTCACCAATGTAATTGGGTCCTTCTCCACTGATCATCAATGTAAGAGGTCCCTTATCTACTAATAATCAATGTAAGAGGTCCCTTACCTACTAATAATCAATGTAAGAGGTCTCTTCTCCACTCATCACCAATGTAAGAAGTTCCCTTCTGCACTGACTACCAATGTAACATGGCGCCTCTCCAATGATCACCAATGTAAGAGGTCCCTTTCCCACTGATAAGCAGTATAATGGGCCCTTCTTCACTGATCACCAATGTAATGGGGCCCTTGTCCACTAATCACCAATGTATAAGGCCCCTTCTCCACAGACTGTCAGTGCAAGGAGGTCCTTCTAAACTAAACATTAAAGTAGGAGGGGGGGGGGGGTCTCTCCACTGATCACCAGTGTAAATGCCGCTTACACACAACCGTTTTTCATGATGAAAAAACTGCCATTGTTTATATTGGTCATGAAAACCGGTCGTGTGTATGCTCCATGGCAGTTTGCTCGACAAGAAAACTGCCCGCAAAAAAATTAGAACCCGCTCTATTTTTTCTCGTTGTTTTTCACGTCGTTCTTTTTCTCATTGCGAAAGTCGCTCATGTGTATGCTTTTCCGAGGGGGGAAAAACGTGCATGCTCAGAATCAAGTATGCAGCCCAAAAGCAGCCAAAAGGGTGGCGCCATATGAAAGGAACTTCCTCTTTATAGTCTCATTGTACGTGTTGTACGTCACCGCGCTTTGCTTTTTTCATGAACGTGAGTATGCAAGGCGGGCTTGAGAGAAATCACAACGAGAAAAACTACTTTTTTGCAAGACAGGAAAAACGGTTGTGTGTACGTGGCATTAGAGGTTCATTTCTCAAGTGATCATCAATGTATAGGGCACATCTCTACTGACCACCAGTGTAAGGGGCACTTTTCTGCTGATCACCAATATAAGAGGGCCCTTCTTCTTTGATCCCTAATGTAATAGAGCACCTTTCCATTGATCACCAATGCCAGGGAGCCCTTCTCAACTGACCACCAATGTAATGGGGCCCTTGTCCACTAATCAACCAATGTAAGAGGTCCCTTCCCCGCTGATCACCAATGTAATAGGGCACTTTTCCACTGATCACCAATGTAAGGGGCTCTTCTTAACTGATCACCAATGTAAGAGGTCCATTCTCTACTAATCTCCTGTAAGGGGGGGGGGGGGGCTTCTTCATAAATTATTACTGTAAGGAGGTCCTTCTAAACTGAAGATCTAAACTTAGTTGGGGTGTGGACCTTCCCTACTGATCACCAATGTCAAAGGGTTCCCTTTGCTACTGATTATCAAGGAATGGGGCCTTTCTCCAGAGATTTCCAGTGTAAGGGGGCCCTTCTCAACTGATAATCAATGTAAGAGGACCTTTCTCCATTAATCACCAATAAAAGGGGGCTCTTCTCAACTGATCACCAGTGTAAGGAGTCTCTTCCCCACTGATCACCAATGTAAAGAAACCCTTCTCAACTGATCACCAATGTAAGAGGACCCTTCTCCACTAATCACCAATGTAAGGGGACCCTTCTCAACTGATCACCAATGTAAGGGGACCTTCCCCACTGATAACAAATGTAAGGGGACCCTTCTCAACTGATCACCAGTGTAATGGGGTTCTTCTCCACTCATCACCAATGTAATGGGGTCATTCTCCACTGATCACCAATGTAAGGGAACCCTTCTCAACTGACCACTGATGTAAGGGGGCTCTTCTCCACTAATCACCAATGTAAGTGGACCCTTCCCTACTGATCACCAATGTAAGGGACATTCTTCTCACTGATCACCAATGTAAGGAACATTCTTCTCACTGATCACCAATGTAAGGGACATTCTTCTCACTGATCACCAATGTAAGGGACATTCTTCTCACTGATCACCAATGTAAGGAACATTCTTCTCACTGATCACCAATGTAAGGAACATTCTTCTCACTGATCACCAATGTAAGGGACATTCTTCCCACTGATCACCAATGTAAGGAACATTCTTCCCACTGATCACCAATGTAAGGGACATTCTTCTCACTGATCACCAATGTAAGGGACATTCTTCTCACTGATCACCAATGTAAGGGACATTCTTCTCACTGATCACCAATGTAAGGGACATTCTTCCCACTGATCACCAATGTAAGGATCATTCTTCTCACTGATCACCAATGTAAGGAACATTCTTCCCACTGATCACCAATGTAAGGAACATTCTTCTCACTGATCACCAATGTAAGGAACATTCTTCCCACTGATCACCAATGTAAGGGACATTCTTCCCACTGATCACCAATGTAAGGGACATTCTTCTCACTGATCACCAATGTAAGGAACATTCTTCTCACTGATCACCAATGTAAGGGACATTCTTCCCACTGATCACCAATGTAAGGATCATTCTTCTCACTGATCACCAATGTAAGGAACATTCTTCCCACTGATCACCAATGTAAGGAACATTCTTCTCACTGATCACCAATGTAAGGATCATTCTTCTCACTGATCACCAATGTAAGGGACATTCTTCCCACTGATCACCAATGTAAGGAACATTCTTCTCACTGATCACCAATGTAAGGAACATTCTTCCCACTGATCACCAATGTAAGGATCATTCTTCTCACTGATCACCAATGTAAGGAACATTCTTCCCACTGATCACCAATGTAAGGAACATTCTTCTCACTGATCACCAATGTAAGGATCATTCTTCTCACTGATCACCAATGTAAGGGACATTCTTCTCACTGATCACCAATGTAAGGATCATTCTTCTCACTGATCACCAATGTAAGGAACATTCTTCCCACTGATCACCAATGTAAGGGACATTCTTCCCACTGATCACCAATGTAAGGGACATTCTTCTCACTGATCACCAATGTAAGGAACATTCTTCCCACTGATCACCAATGTAAGGGACATTCTTCCCACTGATCACCAATGTAAGGGACATTCTTCCCACTGATCACCAATGTAATGGGGTCATTCTCCACTGATCACCAATGTAAGGGAACCCTTCTCAACTGACCACTGATGTAAGGGGGCTCTTCACAACTGATAATAAATGTAAGAGGACCTTTCTCTATTGATCACCAATAAAAGGGGGGTCTTCTCCACTAATCACCAATGTAAGTGGACCCTTCCCTACTGATCACCAATGTGAAAGGGGCCTTTTCCACTAACCACCAAGGGTTCACTAAGTTCTGACTAACCTCCAGTGTAAGGGGTCAATATAATATTAACCGTCTGTGATTATTTTATTTGGAATATTTGAAATATTATTTTAAGTAATTGGGCCGGAGCTGTAGAGTTAAGTGCGCCCTATTCTGTATTCTTTTGATTTAGAACTCTTTACAGCCTAGTGATTTTGCTAACACAGAGTGAACTGTAGATTTAATCATTTATGAAGGGGGTTCCCTGAGAAATGAAAAGTTTTTCGAAAGGTTCCTCCATAGTAAAAAGGTTATAAAAGTCTGCGCCATCGTATATATATATATTTATATTTATTTATCATTACAGTTTAATGTATATTAGCTGTGCATTCCTGTTCATTTGCTGAGTAATGTAATTCACGCCGCTGAATCGCGAAGTGGAAATTTAGAGAAAAAAAAGTCTTCAAGCCTTTTAGACTTTAGTTAGATTAAAATAGATTCATCTCACTCCCGGGCTCGGTGGCTGGTTCTGTACATTAAGTCCGACATTAATAAAAGTGAAATGTTTGTATAAATTTGCCTTGAAGCTCCCAAACCCCCCGAAGCACTTTTCGTAAGTAAATTTGTTCTGAGATCAACAACGTGTCCCACACTAAATTATGGTACAGTTTAATGGGCAGGACTATCCGTCTTAAGTAGGAGCTCCTGTCAAAGAGGAAAAAGAGCCTTTTTTCGAGCACTTCTAATGACCATCGGCTACCTGGTAAAACTTTCCGTCCAGCCAACCCTTCTTCTGTGAAGAGCAGGCGGCCATATTGTTCACTTGGTGGTTCAAAGTGTGCCCAAAAATCAACATACAAGAGGTAATTTCCTGTTCTCCAATGCGGGTAGATGTAAGGTCTGTAACGGCACCCCAAATGGGAAAGGGGTTAAAGCCGTTTAGGATATTCCGTTCCCGAACACAAGGCAGCAACCGGCACTCCACAGTCAGGCGAACGAAACGCATGAGAATAATACGAGCAGGGCTGTTTGAAGGAATTTTGGGTCCTCGAGTAAAATGGGGGCCCCCAAGCACCCCCCCACGCACACAAAGCCTACGTTAGAACTACACTAGTTTTTTAAACCCATGTTCTTAAACAACCCCCCCACCCCCCCACGTCCCTATGTTTTTCTAACTTTACCTCCACATCTTCCCTGTAGGCTGCCGCTGTAGCGTGGCCGACCTCCTCTTTCTCCTGTCAGTCCGGTGTTCTATCATTATGGGTCCCCAGCCCCCTATCAGATAGTGCCTGGGCCGGACTGGTTACCGCGTGGTACAGGAGATTCAGTTTCCTGTGTTCCCGGCTGGACTGAACGGAAGTGAGCACTCAGTGTGCACTTCCTGTCAGTCCGGCTGGGAATAGGAAACAAAATCTCCTGTTCCGTGCGTGGTACCCGGCCGGACTGACAGGACTCCAGGAGGAAGGAAGAGGAGCTCGGCCACGCTACAGCCTGGGAAGGGGAAGTTGGGGGCCCCAGGCCAGCTCGGGGCCCCAAGCCCCCCCAATACACATCATCTTCAATACATCTCTTAGCAGACACACTGACTCTGGGACCTGACCTGATTTACTTGAGCTAATTAACTACAGCTGATGACTCAGACACCTGACCTTTAGGCTGTCTGCTAACTTACAACACACATTATCATCAATACACCTTCACACAATTACAGGGTCAATTACTGTAGCCCAATCCACAAAGAGAAGATCTTTAGTAGTTAGTCTGGATTCAATTTACATTACACAGGCAGCCAGGCAGCCAGGTAGCTGGAGGTGATGACATTAACATCTTTCAATTAACCTGTTGAGTTCAAATTCCACAAACAAGTAATTCGTTTTTTTACAGATATCCTGGAATATATTGTGGATAATAATCCCATCTCAGGTAGTCCAAGATATATTCTGAATGTCCATTATTTTCTGGCTCATACTTTCTAAGATCTTCTGGGTTTCACGTGCCCTCCCGTTACAAGGTCCAAGCAAGGAAAGCAGCCTAAACCTAAGTTACTCAACCAGAGTCCTTCAACACCCTGGTAGGTCGCTTGGAATTCCCTAGGGAGCTGCAAAAAACATGCCCTGAATCAGCATCATGCTCTGTCATTGTGCAGGCCGGCCACCAGCACCTTAACAATCAATGAAGATTGAATATCCAGAGATGTTCGAACGGGTTTAACTCTGGGCTCTGGCTGGGCCACTCAAGGACATTCACAGAGTTGTCCCATAGCCACTCCTTTGTTCTCTTGGCTGTGTGCTTAGGGTCGTTGTCCTGTTGGAAGATAAACTGTCTCCCCAGTCTGAGGTCCAGAGTGCTCAGGAGCAAGTTTTCATCAAGGATGTCGCTGTACATTGCTGAATTCATCTTTCCCTCAAACCTGACTAGTCTCCCAGTTCCTGCCGCTGAAAAACATCCCAAAACCATGATGCTGACACCACCATGCTTCACAGTAGGGATGGTAATGGCCGGGTTTAGGGGGCGATGCCTGGTTTCCTCCAGAAACTTGCCATTCATGCCAAAGAGTTCAATCTTTGTTTCATCAGACCAGCGAATTTTGTTTCTCATGGTCTGAGAGTCCTTCAGGTGCCCTTTGGCAAACTCCAGGCGGGCTGTCATGTGCCTTTTACTGAGGAATGGCTTCAGTCTGGTCACTCCCCCATACAAGGCTGATTGGTGGAGATCGGCAGAGATGGTTGTTCTTCTGGAAGGTTCTCCTCTCTCTACAGAGAAATGCTGGAGCTCTGTCAGAGTGACCATCGGGTTCTTGGTCACCTCCCTGATTAAGGCCCTTCTCTCAATCGCCTCCATACAATCCTGTTTCCGAGGTCTACAGACAATTCTTTGTACTTCCCCATGTGGAAGAAAAATATATTTTAAATATATTTTAAAAAAACATTCCTAATATATTTTTCCCAAATATATTGCAATATATTTGAAATGCTACAATTTTGGCCAGATTCAATATATTTCAAAAATATATTTCAATATATTTGTGAATATATTATTGAATATATTGGGAAATGCATTGTGAAATATGTTGCAAATATACTCATAAATATATGTTAAATGTACTTCTGAATGCATTTAGCAATATATTTATGCAGCCATAAATATATTGCAACATGCATTTTGGAATGCATTGTGAATATATTCAGACATATATTGCTAAATGCATTCAGAAGTACATTTAACATATATTTCTGAATACATTCACAATGCATTCCAAAATGCACTTTGCAATATATTTATGGCTGCAAAAATATATTGCTAAATGCATTTAGAAGTGCATTTAACATATATTTATGAATATATTTGCAACATATTTCACAATGCATTACCCAATATATTCACAAATATATTGAAATATATTTTTGAAATATATTGAATCTGGCCAAAATTGTAGCATTTCAAATATATGGCAATATATTTGGGAAAAAATATATTAAGAATGTTTTTTAAAATATATTTTAAATATAAATGTACTGAATGTAAAATAAAAAAAAATACATTCCTATTACATTTTGAAAGGCTGTGCATTTATATATTGTATTTTATATATTGTAGGCCTATAAAACCAGCAAATATTTGGAAATAAAAACAATAACACAGTACAATACACACAACTTTATTAGCATGTAAATATACAAAAACTACAACACAGAGAATAGAAAGTGGTGTTAACTGTGGAAAATGACATTAATGACATAAAAGTTTATTTGTGGTATTCTGATGGTTCCCCATGTTTCCCTTCAGGTGATATTTCAACACCGCAATTTTTCTTGTAACAGCGTCACTGATCACATCATTTGAAGTCCCAGGAAACTTTGCCAAAGTGGCAGCTTTAAAAAGTAAATGGAAAATATTAGACTTATTAGATTTTCCCTGTGAATCAAAAGCCATATAAGACCCTTTTCACACTGTAGCGCTGCTAAAGCTCCGGCGGTTTTTGCAACACTTTTTAGGCGGTTTTTTTTTAAAGGGAAAAAGTACAGTTTTAATGCGCTTTTAAAGTGCTTTGGAAGCGCTGCCCATTAATTTCAATAGGCAGGTGCGTTTTAGGAGCGCTATTTATAGCGCTCCCAACCCGTCCCAGATGCTGCTTGCAGGACTCTTTCTAATGTTCCGCAAGCGCATCGCCCCAGTGTGAAAGTACTCATTGCACTGAAAGGGATGCAGTTTCATGAGCTTTTTAGAGGCTATTTCTAGTGCTAAAACGCCTGAAAACTGCCTCAGTGTGAAAGGGGTCTAACAGATGCAGCTGAGTAAATAAAACTAACCAAATTAAGCATGTATAAAAACATCAAAATATTGTAGACTTTTCAAAAATCTGTATAATAATCAACATCTTGCCTACAACTTGTCTTATTAGTTCAGACTACTACCAGACTGAGCAAGATATCTTATTTTGAAACAAAAGTCAAATTGGCTTACAGTCTACATGTCAAAGCTGATGTTTACATAGGGTCTAACTGTACCCGCTTCTCTCCATCTGTCAGCCGCTTGGAGGCACCGCCTTGAAAGTTACTTTTTATTGAAGTGGTTGAAAAGGTACAAAGCTTTTTATCTTCATGTATTTTATGCATTAAGGTAAAAAAAAAAAACTTCTGTGTGCAGCAGCCCCCCTATACTTACATGAGCCCCCTCTCGATCCAGCAATGACCACGAGTGCCTTGTCTCTCCAGGGACTTGCACTGCTGATTGGCTTTCTGTAGTGGTGGGAGCTATTGGCTCCCGATGCCATCAATCACAGTCAGTGAGCTAATTAGGAGATGGGGCCAAGGAGCAGCTCAGTGTGTGTGTGTTGAAAAAACAGAGCTGTGGTTTAGGAGCACTGGCATGGGACCTGAGAAGAGAAGGATCTGGGCTGCTCTGTACAAAAACCCTTACACAGAGCAGGTAAAATATGTCATATTTGATATTTACAAAAAAGACAACGTTTTAATGTTTCGGTACCAAAAGAAATCCTACCTGTTTAGGCCTTGAGTACAACACTTGACAAGGAGATGAGCTCAAGTCTTCAGATGGGACAGAAGGTGATGCACACGATACACCCACACAGGATGAACTTCCACCATCATTCTTCAGTGCTATTAGCTGCGCTCTTGTTGTTTTCAAAGTATCCATTACGCCAGGTAACTCTATTGAAATGCATAAAAACATTTTAAGTGACATAATGGCCTATTTTCTCACCATATCCATTAATTTCATTTGTTAGAAATTGATGACTTGTGGAAAAATGTACTTTTACATGATTAGAGGGTTTCCTCCAGTCTGCTGCTGACCCATCCCCTCCACCAGATCAAAAATATTCCAGGAGGGTTTCTCCCAAGGTATAAGTAAAGATGTTCCACAAAACAAAAATCTTACTTGTGCATATAGTATGTAGTTACCTCAGTGCACTCACTGATACCATAATGAATGTAGTACAGTAAGCTCCCAGTTACTGTTATTTCTGGTTGCTTGAGATCTAATAGTAACTCTCAAGCATCCACCTCCCATGGCACCCTACCCCCTCCCACTTAGCAGCTAAAGGGGGTAGGGATTGGGGGCATTGTTTTACCACCCCCAAATTCACATGCGATGAGCCTAAAAAGTGCTATTGCCAAATGCAACTAAGGGCTCATTCATAATGCGTTATGCAATGCTCCAATGGGCCTCTGAGAAATTATACAAGGTGGTCAGGAGGCAAAATGTTAACACCAATAATTGCAGTGAAAGGCACAGGATTGCAGTGCGGTAGTACGGCAATTATAGGTTTTAGTCAGGTGTGATGAGGCAACATTGGAGAACACTTTGTTCTGTGATTAGGGTTGTCCCGATACCGATACTAGTATCGGTATCGGGACCGATGCCGAGTATTTGCGGGAGTACTTGTACTCCCGCAAATACCCCCGATACCAAAATAGAATAATTCATATTGCAGCCATGTCCTGTCCCTCATACCTGTAGCTATGATATGTCCCCCACGTATGCCGCCGCCGCCGCATACCGCCGTTAATCCCCCTGCATTATAGCGTAGCGTGCATTACAAGCTTTCGTTTTGAATACTTGTAAATGCCCGCGCCGCCATGTATAGACACTCCCCTTCTCGGGGATCCGTCCAATACCGAGCAAGGGGGAGCGGTGACGTTACGGGCGTGGGACACTCCCCCTTGCTCGGTATTTGACAGATCCCCGAGAAGGGGAGTGTCTATACATGGCGGCGCGGGCATTTACAAGTATTCAAAACGGAAGCTTGTAATGCACGCTACGCTATAATGCAGGGGGATTAACGGCGGTATGCGGCGGCGGCATCATAGCTACGGGTATGGGGGACATACATGGCTTGCAATATGGGGGACATACATGGCTTGCAATATGGGGGACATACATGGCTTGCAATATGTGGGGGACATACATGGCTTGCAATATGTGGGGGACATACATGGCTTGCAATATGTGGGGGACATACATGGCTGCAATATGTGGGGGACAGGACATGGCTGCAATATGTGGGGGACATACATGGCTGCAATATGTGGGGGACAGGACATGGCTGCAATATGTGGGGGACATACATGGCTGCAATATGTGGGGGACAGGACATGGCTGCAATATGTGGGGGACATACATGGCTGCAATATGTGGGGGACATGGCTGCATTTGGGGACATATTTAAAAAAAGTATCGGTATTCGGTATCGACGACTACTTGAAAAAACATATCGGTACTTGTACTTGGTCCTAAAAAAGTGGTATCGGGACAACCCTACCTGTGATCTTTGACTTCTCCCATGTTGTTCGGGTAGATCTCCACCTCTCGAAGGTTGCCTACCTCTGCCCTAAAACACTGTAGAATGAAAAGGCAAATGATTGGTCAAACAGAAAATAAAGATAAAAATAACAAAGGCAGCAGAACTGGTGGAATAATAGACAATAAATAGATAAAAAATGAAAAGACTGCACCAATATAAAACATTCTATGAAAATTAAAATTGAAAATTTCACCAATACCAATTCACATTGAAAGACTGGCATCCAGGGGCTGATATGCCAAAAACGGTGCACAATAATTAACTAATACAAAAAAATCAGAGTGCAAGGACAAATTTGTATATAAATTCACAAAATTAATGTCAAATTATATGTATAAACAATGAGAGGTTAATACGTCAAATCGGTGATCCCACACAATTGGCAAACCAAACCTCTAAAATTCTTAATGATATCACCACAAAACTCAAACACTGATGCAGGGCCGATCCTAGGGTCACAGGCGCCTGGGTGCAGAAATTATTCTGGCGCCCCCACAAAGGGGGCGTGGTCATCTTACCAACTCCTCCCCTTTACAAATGTTTCTATGGCAATGACTCAAACACAGAGATGCTGCTCTAAGAAGTATTTGTTGCCCTGGGATCCTCTCATGATCTTTTAACAATAAAGAAAATACTGGAAGAGCGTACACTAATGAGACCTAGAGGGGAACCTCTCTGATACTGTTAGAAAGTGTCCCAAAACATAGTACAGGAGATGGTCAGAGACTGCAATTATAGTACAGGAGATGGTCAGAGAGTGTAGACATATTACAGGAGACAGTCAGTGACTGGAGAAATAATACAGGAGACAGTCAGAGACTGCAGATATAATACAGGAGATGGTCAGAGACTGCAGATATAATACAGGAGATGGTCAGAGACTGCAGATATAATACAGGAGATGGTCAGTGACTGGAGATATAATACAGGAGATGGTCAGAGACTGCAGTTCCTATTGGCATAAGTAGATAATGGCCGATCGGCTCTCACCTGACCCAGCGATACAGCAACAACAGTTCTTCTGATCAGGAGTCAGCTCACTCTGAATTGCCCATGGATACTCCGCTGGGTAGAGCCCAGATCTGTATTCTGGCAATGACTCCATTCCTTTCTCCTCCAGGGATGGCACTAGGCTGTGTGGGCTGCGGGGTTCTCTCTCTGATGGTGTTCTCTCAACACTGTCCTCTCCCTCTAGAGTCCTGGGTGCATTTCCCATTGCGCGTAAAGAGAAGGAGGAGAGGGTGTGGAAGGAGGAATAAATAGCCGGCAGCTGCAGTGGCATCACTAGGCTTGTTGTCACCCGTTGAGGTAAAACATGGTGTCACCCCCTTCCTCCACCTATAGTTGCCCCTCAGTACAGACCCCCTCCACTAAGTATAGACCCCCTCCGTCAGTGCAGACTCCTAACTAAGTCTAAACCCCCTCCATCAGTACAGACCCCCCAGGACAAACCACCCCCCCATTAGTACAGACCCCCCAGGACAAACCATCCCCTTCAATTAGTACAGACCCCCAGGACAAAACAACCCCCATTAGTACAGACCCCCTCCATTAGTACAGACCCCCCTCAGGACAAACCACCCCCTCCATTAGTACAGATCCCCAGGACAAACCCCCCCATTAGTGCAGACCCCCCCGACAACCCCCCTCCATTGATACAAACCCAACCAGGACAAACCCCCCCATTAGAACAGACCCCAGAACAAACCCCCCCATTAGTGCAGACCCTCCCTGAACAAACCCCCCAATTAGTACCGACACCCCAGGATAAACCCCCCCATTAGTGCATACGCCCAGGACAAGCCCCCCCATTAGTACAGACCCCCCCAGGACAAACCACCCCATTAATGCAGACCCCCCAGAACAAACCCCTCCATTAGTACAGACCCCCAGGATAAACCCCCCATTAGTATTGACCACCCAGGATAAACCCCCCCATTAGTGCATATCCCCAGGACAAGCCCCCCATTAGTAGACTCCCCACATTAGTACAGACCCCCCCTCAGGACCAACCACCACATTAGTGCAGACCCACCCAGGACAAACCGCCCATTAGTACAGACCCCCAGGACAAACCCCCCCATTAGTGCAGACCCACCCAGGACAACCCCCCATTAGTACAGACCCCCAGGACAATCCCCCATTAGTACAGACCCCCAGGACAAACCCCCATTAGTACATATTCCCCCCATTAGTGCAGACCCCCCCCCCCCCCCCGACAACCCCCCTCCATTAGTACAGACCCAACCAGGACAAACCCCCTATTAGAACAGACCCCAGAACAAACCCCCCCATTAGTGCAGACCCCCCCAGAACAAACCCCCCAATTAGTACCGACCCCCCAGGATAAACCCCCCCATTAGTGCATACGCCCAGGACAAGCCTCCCCATTAGTACAGACCACCCCAGGACAAACCACCCCATTAATGCAGACCCCCCAGAACAAACCCCCCCATTAGTACAGACCCCCAAGGGTAAACCCCCCATTAGTACAGACCCCCCCAGGATAAACCCCCCATTAGTATTGACCACCCAGAATAAACCCCCCCATTAGTGCATATCCCCAGGACAAGCCCCCCATTAGTACAGACTCCCCCCATTAGTACAGACCCCCAGGACAAACCCCTCCATTAGTACATATTCCCCCCATTAGTGCAGACCCCCCCCCCCCGACAACCCCCCTCCATTAGTACAGACCCAACCAGGACAAACCCCCTATTAGAACAGACCCCAGAACAAACCCCCCCATTAGTGCAGACCCCCCCAGAACAAACCCCCCAATTAGTACCGACCCCCCAGGATAAACCCCCCCATTAGTGCATACGCCCAGGACAAGCCTCCCCATTAGTACAGACCACCCCAGGACAAACCACCCCATTAATGCAGACCCCCCAGAACAAACCCCCCCATTAGTACAGACCCCCAAGGGTAAACCCCCCATTAGTACAGACCCCCCCAGGATAAACCCCCCATTAGTATTGACCACCCAGAATAAACCCCCCCATTAGTGCATATCCCCAGGACAAGCCCCCCATTAGTACAGACTCCCCCCATTAGTACAGACCCCCCCTCAGGACCAACCACCCCATTAGTGCAGATCCACCCAGGACAAACCCCCCATTAGTACAGACCCCCAGGACAAACCCCCCCCATTAGTGCAGACCCACCCAGGATAACCCCCCCATTAGTACAGACCCCCAGGACAAACCCCCCATTAGTACAGACCCCTAGGACAAACCCCTCCATTAGTACAAATTCCCCCCATTAGTACAGACCCCCTGGGACAACCCCCCCTCATTAGTGCAGACCCCAGGGACAAACCCCCCATTAGTACAGACTCCCCCCAGGGAAAAAACGCCCCCTACATTACTATAGACCCCCCCCCCCCCCAGGACAAACCCCTCCTCTCCATTACAGTACATAAAAACACATGCTCCTCTCTGTGTCATAAGAGGACTCCTGTCTGCGGCGATCTGTGATCCACCCGGGCGGCAGCTGCAGAGGAGGGGACAGTGTGCAGCCGCGCCGCCCGGGTGGATCACAGATCGCCGCAGACAGGAGTCCTCTAATGACACAGAGGAGAAGAATGTCCGGCATGATAGACCGCCCCCACAGCCAGCCGCTCCGTTCTCCGGATTCTTCTAACAGGAGGAGGAAGGGGGGGGCACTGACAGCCATATATTACACACGCAGCGGCGGCGGCGGGGAGAGCCGCCGGCGCCGCGCTACACGAACAAGGAGAGGGATTTGAGGGAAGCACTCTGGCACTTCAGCGCCCCCAGCTCTGTGGCGCCTGGGTGCACTGCACCCTCTGCACCCCGGGTAGGATCGGCCCTGCACTGATGACCAAATGAATAATGAAGGATGATGCAAATATGATGATCAGATACAGTGCCGGTTGAATGTGGCGATATAAAAAAAAAGGGAAGGTGCCCACCACCATAATTAAGTTGTCCGCTTACCAAAGGCAAGTTGTCTCAGTTGTTGGTTTTCTTCTTCCAAGTGCTTATTCCGGTTTTATATTCACCAGTTGTCAGTCAGTCTTGGTCAGGTGCTTTGACAGCGGCTGGCGCCCCATCTGTCAGAATCCGCCAAAAAAAAAAAAAAAAATTAGCTTTCCATCTCCACACAACACACACACACACACACACCCCAGACACCGCTAACCTCCTTCTGCACAATTTATTTGATGGCAGCTGAATGTAAACAGCAGGGAGTGGGGGAACCATAGCCAGACTGCCATTGGCTGTTTCAATTTTAAAATTAGGCTGACTATTGCGCCCCCTTCCCACTCCCTGCTGTCAATCAGCAGAGGAAGACCTGAAGAAGAATGTTCTCCTTCAAATCCTCTCCTTTGCTGATTGACAACAGGCAGTGGGCGGGTGCAATAGCCCACTATTGGCTACTGCAAATTAAAATAGTCAATAGCAACCTGGCTATTGATTTCCCTGCTATCTGCTCTTTTTTCCTGTATTCTGACAGTGGCCAGTGGCTGTTAGAATACAAAAAAAGGCCTAGGTGTCAACTGATATCAGGCTACTTCTGGGGCAGCTGGATGTAATATTAGTACCTCATATTGTTATCGGCCTGAAAGGTGGCCCATAATTGGTATCTGTATGGAAAAATCCATATCTAATGGCACCTAGTAGCAGGGCAGATAATAATATGCAAAAGGGGAGGGAGACATAAACATTGGTAGCACCGTGCCCTGATATTATGGGGTATATTTACTAAAGGCAAATCCACTTTGCACTACAAGTGCACTTGGAAGTGCAGTCACTAGATCTGAAGGGGAAAAAAAAAAAACATTTTTTCCTGTACATGATTGGATGATAAAATCAGCAGAGCTTCCCCTCATTTCAGATCTCTCTCTCAGATCTACAGTGACTGCATGTCCAAGTGCACTTGTAGTGCAAAATAGATTTTCCTTTAGTAAATCAACCCCTATGCTGCATGGTGAGTGGATATAGAATGGAAGCCGTATATTATATGCAGCAATGTGCACTGAAGTATGCTACACAGTTACTGGATATAACATGGAAGACATACATATTATATGCAGCAATGTGCACTGACAGTATGCTACACAGTTACTGGATATAACATGGAAGACATACATATTATATGCAGCAATGTGCACTGACAGTATGCTACACAGTTACTGGATATAACATGGAAGACATACATATTATATGCAGCAGGGTGACATGCTGTGCAAGAGGAGCTCTATAATATTACATTACTGTGCACATGCTGTATGGTAACTGGGGAGGTAAATGCACACAGAATGAGAACTATTCAGCAGGAAATAGACAAATACAACTTTAACTCATACACCAAACTTTCACAATTGTAATATTATTACATAGAAGGCTTACCTTTCATCCAGGAGAATACATCCAGCAGAATACATCCAGGACATTACAGAGAGCCTCTCCACCATGCCATGCTTTCCTTTTCAGAGGCCTTACCAGGAACAGGAAGTGAGAGGTGAAAGTTCACCCCTCTGGTTCCCACAGCTCACTTCCTGTAACAGACCTCCTGTATTGTGATTGCTGTCTCTCTGTTTAAAGAGTTTTCCCCAGGGCTGGATTTACATATTAGAAGATCGAAGGCACAGAAATCAGACCCATATCCCAATAAAAAAGAATGAGATAAAAGAAATTAGAAAAATATTTATACATGTAAGTAAGTTATGGAAGATGCATTCTATATATATATTTTGTATCTTCATTCTGGTATATATGTGTGTGTGTATATATCAGATATACTCTATATGTATATATATATATATATATGTGTGTGTACATATATATATATATATATATATATATATATATATATATACACACAGTATACACACACACATATATATACTGTATACACACACACACAAGAATGCAGCTCTCATCACTTACATATTTATCTTCCAGCCCAGCCTAGTATTGGCACATGACAACAGTGCAGCTTGGGCAAGGATATGACATTTAACCACTTCCTTACTGGGCATGTATACCCCCTTCCTGACCAGGTGAAATTTCAGCTTGCGGCACTGCGTCGCTTTAACTGACAATTGCGCGGTCGTGCGACGTGGCTCCCAAACAAAATTGGCGTCCTTTTTTCCCCACAAATAGAGCTTTCTTTTGGTGGTATTTGGTCACCTCTGCGGTTTTTATTTTTTGCGCTATAAACAAAAAAGGACGACAATTTTGAAAAAAAAAATACAATATTTTTTACTTGTTGCTATAAAAAATAGCCCAATTTAAAAAAAAAAAATTCAGTTTAGGCTGATACGTATTCTTCTACATATTTTTGGTAAAAAAAAATCGCAATAAGCGACTGGTTTGCGCAAAAGTTATAGCGCCTACAAAATAAGGGACAGAATTATTATTTTTTACTAGTAATGGCGGCGATCTGCGATTTTTATTGCAACTGCGACATCATGGCGGACACATCGGACACTTTTGACACATTTTTGGCGCCATTCACATTTTTACAGCGATCAGTGCTATAAATATGCACTAATTACTGTATAAATGTGACTGGCAAGGAAGGGGTTAACACTAGGGGGTGAGGAAGGGGTTAAATGTATTCCCTGCATAGTGTTCTAACTGTGGGGGGAGGGGGGGTGACTGGGGGGTGACCGATCTGTGTCCCTATGTACAAGGGACACAGATCGATCTCCTCCTCTCCAGAGACAGGACGCTGTCTCTGTGTAAAACGGCAATGAGAGATGATCTCATATGTTTACATATGAGATCATCTCTCATTCGCCCACAGATCGCATCGCAAACGGCCACTCTGATTGGCCGTGTCCAAGGGACACGGCCAGTACACAAGTTCCCCGCTGCACGCTCTGGAGCGCGCGCTGGGAACAAAGAAAGGGGCTGCCGTGAAAACGCGGCAGCCCGGAGAATTAGAACCACCCTGCGGCCGCATATAGTCGTACGGCCGTAGGGAAGTGGTTAAAGCGGAGTTCCACCCAAAAGTGGAAGCTCCACGTATTTGCCTCTCCCCCCTCCCCCTACTTTGCCACATTTGCCACCTTTCGGGGGAGGGGAGCAGGTTCCTCTTTTTGACAGGTACCCTTCCCCCCTTCCGAGAGATCTCGCTGCCGCGGATGCGTTCCCGATGATTTTCTGCATGCGTGTTTTTGATGTATTCCAGGGCATGTTTGGTGTGTTTTTAAAGCATTCCAGTGCATTTTCCTCTCTTTTTTCCTCAACCTTAAATAAGGACATGTGTGTTGCAGTGCGTTCAGGTGCATTCTAGTGCGTTTTTGATGTGCTTTACAGTGTTCCATTACAGTCCAGTGCAGGAAAAATGCAGCATGCTCTACTTTTTATCTGGAACTGCAAGCACTGGTGTGAATTATGCCATTGAAAACCATATAACTTACTTTCCATGCAAAAAATAAATAAACGCACTGGACTGCATGTGGTGTGAATTGGCCCCTATAGGCAATGGAGGCAGCAGCACCCGAGAGCCAATGGAAACATTGGCTGGGATACCAACATCGCCGGATTCCAGGACAGGTAAGTGTCCTAATATTAAAAGTCAGTAGCTGCAGTATATGTACAGTATAGGGGGTTATTTACTAAAGGCAAATCCACTTTGCACTACAAGCGCAAACTACAAGTGCAAAGTACACTTGAAATTGCACTGAAAGTGCACTTGTAAGTGCAGTCGCTGTAAATCTGAGGGGTAGATCTGAAATGAGGGGAAACTCTGCTGATTTTATCATCCAATCATGTGCAAGCTAAAATGCTGTTTTTTTTTTATTTTCCTTGCCCACTCAGATCTACAGCGACTGCACTTCCAAGTGCACTTTCCTTGCAATTTCAAGTGCACTTTGCATTTGTAGTTTGCACTTGTAGTGCAAAGTGGATTTGCCTTTAGTAAATAAACCCCTTTGTGTAGCTGCTGAGTTTTAATTTTGTGCTGGGGGGAACTGTAATATGCCAATTCCTTTTAATTGGCTGCTGGAATTACCCTTCGGCAGGTACTAAGTCCAAACAATGGACTGGACTTAGTATAAAAAGAATATACAGTATATATACTATATATATTATATTGCCAAAAGTTTTGGGACACCTGCCTTTACACGCACATGAGTTTTAATAGCATGCCAGTCTATAACAGCTTCAATTCCTCTGAGAAGGCTGTCCTATGGGAATGTTTGACCATTCTTCCAGAAGCACATTTGTCAGTTCAGGCACTGATGTTGGATGAGAAGACCTGGCTCACAGTCTCCACACAAATTCATCCCAAAGGTGTTCTATCAGGTTGAGGTCAGGACTCTGTGCAGGCCAGTCAAGTTTCTCCACCCCAACCCACTCATCCATGTCTTTATGGACCTTGCTTTGTGCACTGGTCCAAATCATTTGGTGGATTATGGTGTGTGGGGGGGGCAGGGCTTTTTTTCTGGGGGAACTTGGGGGAACTCAGTTCCACCACCTTTGGCTCAGACCCTTTGGTGCCCGCTCACCACAATCACTTGTGAACACAGAAGTCTGGTTTCTGTGTTTGCAAGTGACAGCTTTGTAACCCCCTGAACTCTGCACTCTGTATGTAATGCAATTCTAGTATTTAATGCCCCTTTAAGACCCTTCTACTGTTTGTGAAATCTGAACGGGTCGTGGTTGAGTTCCTGTACCTATTTTCTGAGAAAAAAAGCTCTGGGGGGGGGGGGGGGGATTATGGTGTGAGGTTGTTTTTCAGGGGTTGGGTTTGGCTCCTTAGTTCCAGTGAAGGGAATTCTTAAGGCCTCAGCATACCAAGACATTTTGGGAAAATGTCATGCCCCCAACTTTGTGCGAACAGTTTGGGGACGGCCCTTTCCTGTTCCAACATGACTGATCATCAGTGCACAAAGCAAGGACCATAAAGACACCGATGAGCGAGTTTGGTAATAATAGTGCAACTTCTGATTCATGGATTAAACAGAACATTGAATATTTATATCCAGAGTTTCTCTTGGTACCGTGTAAGCAGACAAGACCCTTGGACTGTGGAGGTGGATGTCTGTGAATGTTCTCATTCATTCAGGTCAATCAATATAACTGGACTTGCTGTATCTTAAGACGTTTTGCTGGTCCGCCGACAAGCGTTCTCAATTCAGAATGACTTATACAAAAATTCTTTGGGAATGGAAAGTGGATGCGAGAGGTTTATCTGCTTTGTATTAAATGGATTATGTGCTTAAAATCTTATTAAAAAAAATTATATTTTATTTAAATCTTTTGGTTTTTATTTTATTTATTTTTATTTTAAAAGAGTAAAATACAAAACAAAATGGGAGTGGGTCTCTTATAAATGTATTCAGAATGTTATCTATGACATAGTTACAAAAATATCAGACAAAATATATGTTGAAATGTCTTTATTAGACATTAAATATTTTCAGAAAAACATATTTTAAAAATATATTTTCTAATATATATCTTTGTAAAATACATTTAAATTATATTTTTGAAATGCATTTACAAGTATATTTAAAGATATATGTTTAAATGCATTTTTTTTATATGTTCAAAAATATCTGGACAATATATTTACAAACATATATTTTCACATATATGCCTTTGGAAAATATATTAAAATTATATTTTTGGAACGCATTTACAAATATATGTACAAATATATGTTGAAAAAAATCTGAAGAATATATTTAAAATATATATTTTCCAATATATGTCTTTGGAAAATGCATTTAAATTATATTTTGGAATGCCTTTACAAGTATATTTAAAAATATATTTTTAAATGCATTTTTTTAGATGCTCAAAAATATCTGTCAAATATATTGAAAAAAATATATTTTAAAATATATGCCTTTGGAAAATATATTTGAATTTACATTTTTGGAATAGATGTAAAAATATATTCGCGTAGGCCAATATATTGTAAATATATTTAAAATATATAATTTTTTTTAATAAATATATTGGAAATATATTTTTCTTCCGTATGGGTCATGACTTGGCTTGTGCTCTGACATGCACTGTTACCTGTGGGACCTTCTATAGACAGGTGTGTGTCTTTCCAAATCATGTCCAATCAACTGAATTTACCACAGGTGGACTCCAATCAAGTTGAAGAAACATCTCAAGGATGATCAGTGGACACAGGAGGCACCTGAGCTCAATTCTGTGTGTCATGGCAAAGGGTGTGATACTTATGTACATGGGAGGAGTCTGTGATACTTATGTACATGGGAGGAGCCTGTGATACTTATGTACATGGGAGGAGCATGTGATACTTATGTACATGGGAGGAGTCTGTGATACTTATGTACATGTGAGGAGTCTGTGATACTTATGTACATGGGAGGAGTCTGTGATACTTATGTACATGGGAGGAGTCTGTGATACTTATGTACATGGGAGGAGTCTGTGATACTTTTGTACATGGGAGGAGCCTGTGATACTTATGTACATGGAAGGAGCCTGTGATACTTTTGTACTTGGAAGGAGACTGTGATACTTATGTACATGGGTGGAGCCTGTGATAATTATGTACATGGGAGGAGTCTGTGATACTTATGTACTTGGGAGAAGTCTGTGATACTTATGTACATGGGAGGAGCCTGTGATACTTATGTACATGGGAGGAGCCTGTGATACTTATGTACTTGGGAGGAGCCTGTGATACTTATGTACATGGGAGGAGCCTGTGATAATTATGTACATGGGAGGAGTCTGTGATACTTATGTACATGGGAGGAGCCTGTGATACTTATGTACATGGGAGGAGTTTGTGATACTTATGTACATGGGAGGAGCCTGTGATACTTATGTACATGGGAGGAGCCTGTGATACTTATGTACTTGGGAGGAGCCTGTGATACTTATGTACTTGGGAGGAGTCTGTGATACTTATGTACATGGGAGGAGCCTGTGATACTTATGTACTTTCAGACTAAATAATATACACTGATTTAGGTTATATTCACCAAAGAAATGTAGCAGAATACATTTTGAGCTAAATTTATGAAGAAAGATTAATTATTTGCAAAATTTTATAACAGAAAAGAAGAAAAGCGCAGTCTTTTTTTTTAGTTTATTTAGTAAAAAATAAAACCCCAGTGGTGATTTAATGGCACCAAAAGAAAGCAAATGGGAAAAAAAAGTCATATGAGTACAATGTTGCATGACCGTGCAATTGTCATTCAATGTGTAAGAGCGCTGAAAGCTGAAAATCGGCCTGGGCAGGAAGAGGGTGCCCGGTATTAAAGTGGTTGAGGATCAGTATTCTCCCTGGTGGTGTCCAACTTGTGGCCCGAGGGCCACCTGCAGCCCTCTGATTCTTGCTGTGTTGCAATTTGCAGACCCCAGTCATGGGAGCCGGAGCATTGTCCTGCGGAAAGGCTGTGATGACAGTGATCTCCATAACATGTTCTCAGTCTCCCTCTAAAAAGAAATTTCTGAACCGCTGTTCCTCCTCCTCTGTATTCTGGCTGAAAAGGCTCCTCGGCTCCTCGGCTCCTCAGCTCCTCGGCTCCTCGGCTGGGCACAGTCCAAAAGCTCATTACTGGTTTCTGTGTACAGTTATCACAGATCTGTCCAAGCACCGCTCATGGTAGCAAAACAGCGACTAATTGATCTTCATCTCCACATGGTGGCTGTCACTTCCACCCACCCGATCATCATTTCCTGTGCTCCTCCAGCACTCTGCTTCCCACATTTCGTAACCTGTACGTTTTCCATCCTCCAGGACGTTTTATCTCCAAAACTGTCCTCCATCATCAATAATCAACCATTTCCCTTTGAAGATGGCCAAAAGGGAATGGTCAGGGGTGGCTAGTGGGGTCCCCTGGGGTTCTGTGCTGGGACCAATCCTATTTAATTTATTTGTAAACGACCTGGAGGAGGGGTAAGTAGTGCAATCTCTGTACTTGCGGATGATACTAAGCCAAGCAGGGAAATAACTTCTCTGCAGGATGTGGAAACCTTGCAAGAAGATCTGAACAAATGAATGGGGTGGGCAACTACATGGCAAATAAGGTTCAATGTAGAAAATGTAAAATAATCCATTTGGGTGGCAAAAATACGAATACAATCTATACACTGGGGGGGGGGGGGGGGGGGGAGAGAACCTCTGGGGGAATCTAGGCTGGAAAAGTAGTAGATGATAGGCTCAGCAATGGCATGCAATGTCAACAAAGCAAACAGAATATTGTCATTAAAAAGGGGATCAACACCAGAGATAAAACTATAATTCTCCCGCTCTACAAGACTCTGGTCCAGCCGCACCAGATGTATGCCGTCCAGTTCTGGGCACCAGTCCTCAGGAAGGAAATGGAGAGAGTACAAAGAAGGCCAACAAAGCTAATAAAGGGTCTGGAGGATATTAGTTATGAGGAAAGGTTGTGAGCTCTGAACTTATTCTCTCTGGAGAAGAGACGCCTGAGAGGGGAGATGATTTCAATGTACAAATTCCGTACTGGTGACCCCACAATAGGGAGAAAACTTTTCCACGAAAGGGAGTTTAACAAGACACGTGGCCATTCACTAAAATTAGAAGAGAAGAGGTTTAACCTTAAACTACGTAGAGCAGGGGTGCCCAACCAGTGGCCCGGGGGCCACATGTGGCCCGCAGAGCCCTCTGATGTGGCCCGCGACCTCCTGCTCTGGGATGGCAGGTTGACAAGCCCAGATTGCAGCTTGCCGACCTGCCATCCCAGAGCATCAGTGTCAAAGCAGCCTCAGGCCCCTTTCACACAATCGGTCTGACCCAATTGGACCCTCCATTCACCTATATGTATCGCCAGATGTAAAGAGACTTGTCCGTTCACACTCGCCTACCTCCAATGTGATCTGCTTAAAAAAAAAGTGGATCAGTCCCCTTCCATCTGATCGTATCGGAGGGCCCATAGAGAAGAATGGGCTATGTCTGTGCTCACTCTACATATGCAAAGTGGACACAGACCTGCCATCCGCCCGCTCCGCTCATTGTGGCCCACGACTGGTTACCAAGTCGCTTAAGTGGCCCTCGCTCTTCAAAAGGTTGGGCACCACTGATGTAGAGGGTTCTTTACTGTAAGAATGGCAAGGATGTGGAATTCCCTTCCACAGGCGGTGGCCTCAGCAGGGATAATCGATAGTTTCAAAAAACTATTAGATAAGCACCTGAACGACCACAACATACAGGGATATACAATGTAACACTGACATATAATCACACACATAGGGGGGACTTGATGGACTTTTTTCAACCTCACCTACTATCAGTGGCGGCTGTTGCTCAAAATTTTTTGGGGGCGCAAACAAACGAAAAAAAAAAACATCAATTGCAGCCTCAATGTGCCCATCAATTGCTGCCACTGTGCCCATTAATTGCCACCACTGTGCCATTAAACGCAACCACTGTGCCATGCCATCAAATGCAGCAACTGTGACCATCAATTGTCGCCACTGTGCCATGCCATCACTTGTCGCTACTGTGCCATGCCATTGTCGCCACTGTGCCCATCAATTGTCGCCACTGTGCCATGCCATCAATTGTCGCCACTGTGCCATGCCATCAAATGTCGCTACTGTGCCATGCCATTGTCGCCACTGTGCCCATCAATTGTCGCCACTGTGCCATGCCAAATGCAGCCACTGTGCCATCAATTGTCGCCACTAGGCCATGCCATTGTCGCCACTGTGCCCATCAATTGTCGCCACTGTGCCATGCCAAACGCAGCCGCTGTGCCATGCCATTGTCGCCACTGTGCCCATTAGTTGTTGCCACTGTGCCCATCAATTTTCGCCACTGTGCCATGCCAAACGCAGCCGCTGTGCCATGCCATTGTCGCCACTGTGCCCATCAGTTGTTGCCACTGTGCCCATCAATTGTCACCACTGTGCCATGCCAAATGCAGCCACTGTGCCATGCCATTGTCGCCACTGTGCCCATCAATTGTTGCCACTGTGCCCTTTAATTGTCACCACTGTGCATTGCCAAATGAAGCCACTGTGCCCATCAATTGTCGCCACTGTGCCCATCAATTGTAGCCACTGTGCCATGCCAAATGCAGCCACTGTGCCATGCCATTGTCGCCACTGTGTCCATCAATTGCCGCCAGTTTGCCCCTAAAATGCCGCCAGATTGCCCCCCCCACCCCCCGCCTGGCACTTACCTTTCTCGGTCAGCCGTCCTCGGATCCTCCTCCACGATTTCCCGAAGTAGTCCCGCCCTCGATGTCGCTTTAGCCAATCAGGTTACTGGTAACCAGAATCGGTGAACCTGATTGGCTGAGACACGTGTCAGTGTTAACCAGGGAACGCACACTCCCTTCATCCCCTGGTTAACTATTTGGAAGACAAATTACAGCCCTCAGGCTGTAATCGGAAAGCCTATCAGAGCCGCTTGCTCCGATACACTTCCACAGCCAACCAGCTGCCGCTATTCAGATGGCCAGCACTCACCAGGGGGGCCGGCCATCTGAATAGTGGGCGGCAGCGACAATACATAGATTCATGCAATGCACAAATCAATGTATTGTATTATCAGTGGCGGTGTGACAGCGAGAGGGGGCGGCGCTCCTGCGCCCTCTATGGACGCACCGCCACTGCCTACTATGTAACTATGTATTAAGCAGGAGGAAACATTTCCTCAGTCTCCTCCCCCCCAGTGATCCGACTGTACATTGTAACTTTGCAGTGGGACAGGAAGTGGAATTTCCTCAGTCTCCTCACCTCCAGTGTAGCAGAATTTAACAGAAGAAACAAAAAAAAAGACTTTTGTCCAGATTCAGGTAGACTTACAATGGCGTATCAGTAGATACGCCGGCGTAACTCAGAATCTGCGCCGTCGTATCTTTAAGCGTATTCTCAAAGTGAGATACCCTTAAATGTTGCTAAGATACGACCGGCGTAAGTCTCCTACGCCGTCGTATCTTAGCTGCCTATTTACGCTGGCCGCTAGGGGGCGTGTACGCTGATTTACGCCTAGAATATGTAAATCAGCGAGATACGCCTATTCACAAGCGTACGCCCGGCCGGCGCAGTACAGATACGCCGTTTACGTAAGGCGTTTTCAGGCGTGAAGATATTCCAACAAAAAGATGGCGCAGCCAATGTTAAGTATGGACGTGGGGACCGCGTCAAATTTTATAATTTTTACGTCGTTTGCGTAACTCGCCCGTGAATGGGGCTGGACGTAAATTACGTTCACACCGAAACCAATGAGTCATAGCGGCGTCATTTGGAGCAATGCGCAATGGGATACGTCCACGGACGGCACATGCGCCGTTAGTAAAAAACGTCATTTACGTGGGGTCACACTTAATTTAAATAAAACACGCCCACTTCAAACACATTTGAATTCAGCGGGCTTACGCCGGCCCATTTACGCTACGCCGCCGTAACTTAGCTTTGTGAATACAGCACTTGCCTCTCTAATTTACGGCGCCGTAGCGTATCTGAGATACGTTACGCCCGCATAAAATTACGCCGCTCTACGTGAATCTGGGGAAGAATAAATAACAAGCAGACAACACAACTTGTTGAAGAGAAGTTGCTTCCCTGGCTCTGGATGGAGTTGCAGTTTTATTTCTCTCTTTTGAATACAAAAATAAATGTGACTTTTGTGTGTTTTTATTTTTATTTTTTCATTTCTGTTCTTTTTATTCGGCTTTATGTTCTTATTTTCTCTCGGATACAGAAAACAGGTTTGTGTCTCGATTTGCTTCTTACGTTCTCTTTTTCTTCTCCGGGTTCCCGCTGTTTGATCAGCGCGCGATGTGGCCGGTAAGTATTTTTTTTTGCCGTACGATTCCAGTATTGATCTCTATAAAGTGAACCATACGGTAACCTTTTCTGAGAAACTAAATATCTGCCGCGACAAACGTTCCCGGAAGCAAAGAAATCAAAAGCAACGTTCACCACCGCAAGGAAAACCTTTCCTAATTTAAAACCTTAAATCCAGCCAGTGCTCTGGTAACGTTACGGATCTAATTGTACCTGTCGGGGGTCTGGGCTGAAGACTCGTGAGTTGTTTGCAAAGAAAATGTGTATTAACCACTTGCCTATTGGGCACTTTTAACTCCTTCCTGCCCAGGCCAATTTTCATCTCTCAGCGCTGAGCATTCTCAGTAGGGCAGAGGACGGTGTCAGTAGGACAGTGGATGGTATCAGTAGAGCAGTGGACGGTGTCAGTAGAGCAGTGGACGGTGTCAGTAGAGCAGTGGATGATGTCAGTAGAGCAGTGGATGATGTCAGTAGAGCAGTGGATGGTGTCAGTAGTGCAGTGGATGGTGTCAGTAGAGCAGTGGATGGTGTCAGTAAAGCAGAGATTGGTGTCAGTAAAGCAGTGGACGGTGTCAGTAGAGCATTGGACGGTATCAGTAGAGCAGTGGATGGTGTCAGTAGAGCAGTGGATGGTGTCAGTAGGGCAGTGGACAATGTCAGTAGAGCAGTGGATGGTATCAGTAGAGCAGTGGACGGTGTCAGTAGAGCAGTGGGCGGTGTCAGTAGAGCAGTGGATGATGTCAGTAGAGCAGTGGATGATGTCAGTAGAGCAGTGGATGGTGTCAGTAGTGCAGTGGATGGTGTCAGTAGAGCAGTGGATGGTGTTAGTAGGGCAGTGGACGGTGTCAGTAGAGCAGTGGATGGTGTCAGTAGAGCAGTGGATGGTGTTAGTAGGGCAGTGGACAGTGTCAGTAGAGCAGTGGACGGTGTCAGTAGACCAGTGGATGGTGTCAGTAGAGCAGTGGACGGTGTCAGTAGAGCAGTAAATAGTGTCAGTAGAGCAGTGGATGGTGTCAGTAGGGCAGTGGACGTGTCAGTAGAGCAGTGGATGGTGTCAGTAGAGCAGTGGATGGTGTCAGTAGAGCAGTGGACAGTGTCAGTAGAGCAGTGGACGGTGTCAGTAGAGCAGTGGACCATGTCAGTAGGGCAGTGGACGGTGTCAGTAGGGCAGTGGATTCTCTCAGTAGAGCAGTGGACGGTATCAGTAGGGCAGTGGATGGTATCAGTAGAGCAGTGGACGGTGTCAGTAGAGCAGTGGACGGTGTCAGTAGAGCAGTGGACCATGTCAGTAGGGCAGTGGATGGTGTCAGTAGGGTAGTGGATTCTCTCAGTAGAGCAGTGGACGGTATCAGTAGGGCAGTGGACGGTATCAGTAGGGCAGTGGATGGTATCAGTAGAGCAGTGGACGGTGTCAGTAGGGTAGTGGACGGTGTCTGTAGAGCAGTGGACAGTGTCAGTAGAGCAGTGAACGGTGTCAGTAGAGCAGTGGATGGTGACAGTAGGGCTATGGATGTTGTCAGTGGAGCAGTGGACACACTGTCCACTGCTCCACTGGATGGTGGATGGATGGTGGTGCAGTGGATGGTGTCAGAAGGGCAGATTAGTGTCAGTATTTTTTATTTACAACCCAGTATTTTTAATTTTATTTTCTGTTTTAATGCCCCAACAAAAGCTTTGATATGATATGGGGGGGGGGGTAATATAAGGTTTTGATGCGTCAGCACGCACGTGTATAATTAATAAAAGACCAAATAATAAACTTCTCGCCCCTCAGTCTACCTTTCCCTAGGCTGCATAGTCTGCAGGATCGGAGATAGCGGATTGGACAAGGAGCCCAAATAATAAATCTCCATCTTTCCTCGCTCTCATTGATCACACCCCCAGAACACGCCGCTTTATTTGTCTGATTAAATTATTCATGTCTCAATAAAAATAAAAATAAAAAGCGCCTTTGCTTTGCGAGCGTCAGATCCGGCTCCAGCCTCTGAAGATTGTGTTTAACTTAAAGATCGGCCTTTTATAATTTCTCCCTTTCAATTATTCATGTTATTTTTTAGCATAAAATATTTACAGGGCTCCTCGAAGGTTTTTTTTTTTGGCGCGGTCCTGTCGGAGGAAGCCATTGAAGAGCTATTAATCTGCAAATCTCTTGACTGAACCGGGACACTCTGACAGGCGCCGCCATTTATCTGCTTTGTTTTTCAGAACGTTTATTTAGAAGACGGAGTCACACAATCTATTTCAAAGCTTGCAACAATGTTTATCTATTTGGAACAGTTTTGGGGAGGCGGGGGAGGGGGGCTACCCTTGAATTTTTGTAGTACCTCCAGCACTGAATGTATATACTGGCAAGGGGTGCTTGGGCATGCTGGGGGGCCTATGATGCTGACTGCTGGGAGAACTTTTGTTGCTGGGGGATCTACTGCTTTGGAGGGGTCACTTTTTGCTGGCTAATTGGGGGTTTACTATTGCTGGCGGGGGGGGGGGGGGGCATTTACTGTTTTGGGGAAGGTCTGTTGTTGATGACTGCTGCAGGATCTATTTTCGTTGAGTGGAGGTGTAGTGTTGCTTGGTGGGGTCTATCGTTACTGGGGGATCTGCTGCCATGGGGAGGGAGGGTGTCTTGTGGCTGGCTGGTGCAGGATCTAGGGATCTATTGTTGCTGGAGGGGTGTATTGTTTCTGTTGGGGGAATCTATTGTTCCTAGGTAAGTCCAGAGTTGCTAGGGGTAGATATTTACTGTTTTGAAGGGAGGTCCGTAGTTGCTAGCTGCTGGAGGATCCAATAATGATGGCTTCTGGGGAATCTATTGTTGCTGGAGGGGTGTATTGTTTCTTAAAGAGGGTCTGCTGTTGTAGGGGAGGGAATATTTACTGTTTTGGAGGAGGTCTGTTGTTGCTAGCTGCTGAAGGGGCCATTGATGATGACTTCTGGGGGATCTATTGTTGCCGGAGGGGCGTATTGTTTCTTAAAGAGGGTGTGCTGTTGTAGGGGAGGGAATATTTACTGTTCTGGAGGAGGTCTGTTGTTGCTGGCTGCTGGAGGGGCCATTGATGATGACTTCTGGGGGATCTATTGTTGCTAGAGGGGTGTATTGCTTCTTATATTGGGTGTGCTGTTGTAGGGGAGGGAATATTTACTGTTTTAGAGGAGGTCTGTTGTTGCTGGCTGCTGGAGGGTCCATTGATGATGACTTCTGGGGGATCTATTGTTGCTAGAGGGGTGTATTGCTTCTTATATTGGGTGTGCTGTTGTAGGGGAGGGAATATTTACTGTTTTAGAGGAGGTCTGTTGCTGCTGGCTGCTGGAGGGTCCATTGATGATGGACTACTGGGGAATCTATTGTTGCTGGAGGGGTGTATTGCTTCTTAAAGAAGGTCTACTGTTGTCGGGGAGGGAATATTTACTGTTTTGGAGGAGGTCTGTTGTTGCTGGCTGCTGGAGGGTCCATTGATGATGACTTCTGAGGGATCTATTGTTGCTGGAGGGGTGTATTGTTTCTTGAAGAAGGTCTACTGTTGTCGGGGAGGGAATATTTACTGTTTTGGAGGAGGTCTGTTGCTGCTGGCTGCTGGAGGGTCCATTGATGATGGACTACTGGGGAATCTATTGTTGCTGGAGGGGTGTATTGTTTCTTAAAGAAGGTCTACTGTTGTCGGGAGGGAATATTTACTGTTTTGGAGGAGGTCTGTTGTTGCTGGCTGCTGGAGGGTCCATTGATACTGGTTGCTGCTGGATCTGTTGTTGCTGGCAGGGTGTATATTGTTGTTAAAGGGATCTGTTTTTGCTGTGGAGGATCTATTGTTGCTGAGGGGGTCTATGCTTGCTTGGGTGGATGTATTGTTGGTGGTGGGGGGGGGGGCTATTGGGAGGAGGATAAAGGGTAGGGATAAGGGGCGGTGCTTGGAGGTGGATTGGGTTGGACAATAATAGACCTGGGAACTAAAGCTGCAGATTTTTTTTTTTTACCAAAAATTTTTAGGAGAATACGTATCGGCCTAAACTGAGGAAAATATTAGTTTTTTTTATATATTTTTGGGGGATATTTATTATAGCAAAACTTAAATAATATTGTTTTTTTTTCAAAATCGTCGCTCTTTTTTTTGTTTATAGCGCAAAAAAAAAAACGCAGAGGTGATCAAATACCACCAAAAGAAAGCTCTATTTGTGGGGAAAAAAGGACGCCAATTTTGTCTGGGAGCCGCGTCGCACGACCGCGCAATTGTCAGTTAAAGCGACGCAGAACGTGGCCCCCGGTCTTTAAACACCAAAATGGTCCGGGGCTGAAGCGGTTTGCGTATTGCGAAACGCTCGCTAACCGCATTACTCGCAAGCCGAGGTTCCACTGTATATATATATATATTTATTTATTTACATATTGATGTTTGTTTTCACTTATTGCCAGCTGGTGAGTTTTTTTGAGATGGAAAAAAAAAAAACGAATATTCCCGAGAAACAAAAAGAAAACTTTTCCCCGAGAAATAAAGTTTTGTGATGATAAAAAAAAAAATATATATATTTTCATAGCAGAAAGTAACACGCAATATTTAGAAATGTTAAATGTTAAACGTTTTGATCATCAAAGTTTGGTGTAAAATAATGAACAGAGTTACAATTACTCACCCAGAATGCCTATTATGGTTCTTGACCTAAATTTGTTTTAATTTTTTATTTTTTGTTGTAGATAATGAGCACTTAGAAGCCCTCTGAGAACATTAGCGGCTGGAAGCCGTGTGTTTGGGGGCGCCTCAAACGCCAGCCAGCTTTTTTATTTTATTTTTAAGCACTCTAAACCTGAAGAAACAGTCACGGAACCAGGGAACATTTTGTAAATAAATAAAAAATAAAAAAAGTTTTTTATTTTCCACCATGAATAGCTTTTGTCCTCCTTTTATCATTATATAAGGGGGTTCTCTAGTGAATTAGACGCACATTTATTCTTATCTCATCAAAGAGGTCGGTACATTTGTTTTTTTCATATTCTCCACAATAAGATCCAAAAATGTTTACACTCTGGGGGTTTCTCCTGATCACGTTATCCTTCTGAGTCGCCCCAATTTCAGGTTAGCCCAACAAGGATCCATTTGGGAAATCTCTTCAACATGTTATTGTTGCCAGCTGCCGCTGGTCTATATAGGTGGCCGGACCTTGAGCGCCGTCCACCTGAATAACGGCAGCTGGTTGGCTGTGCAGAAGTGCCTATCAGAACCAGCGGCTCTGATAGGCTTTCCGAGTACAGCCCTTGGCTCCCGGATTATCCTCAGAACGTACGGGTGGTGCAGTCCTTGGATAGAACTGACGGCCGTCTCAGCCAATCAGGTTCACCGATTCTGGTTATCGGTAACCAGATTGGCTAAAGCATCACCAAGGCGGGAGAAGGCATTGAGGGACGTGGAAGGATTAAGGTAAGTGCATTTTACAGGGCACAGAGGCGACAAAGGGCACAGTGGCATCAATGGGCACAGTGGGGACAAAGGGCACAGTGGCATCAGTGGGCACAGTGGTGACAATGGGCACAGTGGCAACAATTAAAGGGCACTGTGACATGCACAGTGGCAACAATGGGCACAGTGGCGACAATTAAAGAGCACAGTGGTGACAATTGGCACAGTGGCGACAATTGAGGGGCACCGTGGTGACAATTGGCACAGTGGCGACAATTGAGGGGCACAGTGGCTGCGTTTGATGGCATGGCACAGTGGTGACAATTGATGGCACAGTGGCTGCGTTTGATGGCATGGCACAGTGACTGCGTTTGATGGCATGGCACAGCGGCTGCGTTTTAAGGCATGGCACAGTGGTGCGAATTGCTGGTATAGTGACTGCCATTTGATGGCATGGCACAGTGGTAATAATTGATGGCACAGTGGCTGCGTTTGATGGCATGGCACAGTGGTGTAAATTGATGGCACAGTGGCTGCGTTTGATGGCATGGCACAGTGGTGATAATTGATGGCACAGTGGCTGCGTTTCATGGCATGGCACAGTGGTGATAATTGATGGCGCAGTGACTGCATTTGATGGCATGGCACAGTGGTGACAATTGATGGCACAGTGGCTGCATTTGATGGCATGGCACAGTGGTGATAATTGATGGCACAGTGGCTGCGTTTCATGGCATGGCACAGTGGTGACAATTGATGCCACTGTGGCTGCGTTTGATGGCATGGCACAGTGGTGATAATTGATGGCACAGTGGCTGTGTTTGATGGCATGGCACAGTGGTGACAATTGATGCCACTGTGGCTGCGTTTGATGGCATGGCACAGTGGTGATAATTGATGGCACAGTGGCTGCGTTTGATGGCACAGTGGCTGCGTTTGATGGCATGGCACAGTGGTGATAATTGATGGCACAGTGGCTGCGTTTGATGGCATGGCACAGTGGTGACAATTGATGGCACAGTGGCTGCATTTGATGGCATGGCACAGTGGTGACAATTCATGACACAGTGGCTGCGTTTGATGGCATGGCACAGTGGTGACAATTGATGGCACAGTGGCTGCATTTGATGGCATGGCATAGTGGTGATAATTGATGGCACAGTGGCTGCGTTTGATGGCATGGCATAGTGGTGATAATTGATGGCACAGTGGCTGCGTTTCATGGCATGGCACAGTGGTGATAATTGATAGCGCAGTAACTGCATTTGATGGCATGGGACATTGGTGACAATTGATGGCACAGTGGCTGTGTTTGATGGCATGGCACAGTGGTGATAATTGACGGCACAGTGGCTGTGTTTTGATGGCATGGCACAGTGGCTGCGATTGATGACATGGCACAGTGGTGACAATTATTGGCACAACGGCTGTGTTTGATGGCATGGCACAGTGGCTGCGACTAATGGCATGGCACAGTGGTGACAATTGATGCCACAGTGGCTGCATTTGATGGCATGGCACAGTGACTGCATTTGATGGCATGGCACAGTGGTGACAATTGATGCCGCAGTGGCTGCCTTTGATGGCATGGCACAGTAATTGCATTTGATGGCATGGCACAGTGATGACAATTGATGGCACTGCGGCTGTGTTTGATGGCATGGCACCGTGGCTGTGTTTGATGGCATGGCACAGTGGCTGCGATTGATGGCATGGCACAGTGGTGACAATTGATGCCACAGTGGCTGTGTTTGATGGCATGGCACAGTGTCAGCATTTGATGGCATGGCACAGTGGTGACAATTGATGGCACAGTGGCTGCGTTTGATGGCATGGCACAGTGTCTGCATTTGATGGCATGGCACAGTGGTGACAATTGATGGCACAGTGGCTGCGTTTTATGGCATGGCATAGTGGTGATAATCGATGGCACAGCGGCTGCATTTGATGGCATGGCACAGTGGTGACAATTGATGGCACAGTGGCTGCGTTTGATGGCATGGCACAGTAATTGCATTTTAAGGCATGGCACAATGGTGACAATTGATGGCACTGCGGCTGTGTTTGATGGCATGGAACCGTGGCTGTGTTTGATGGCATGTCACAGTGGTGACAATTAATGCCACAGTGGCTGCGTTTGATGGCATGGCATAGTGGTGACAATTGATGGGCACAAAGACTGCGTTTGATGGCATGGCAAAGTGGTGACAATTGATGGCACAGTGGCTGTGTTTGATGGCATGGCACAGTGGTGACAATTGATTGGCACAGTGACTGCGTTTGATGGCATGGCACAGTGGTGACAATTGATGCCACAGTGGCTGCGTTTGATGGCATGGCATAGTGGTGATAATTGATGGCACAGTGGCTGTGTTTGATGGCCACAGTGGGGCTGCAATTTTTTTTTTTTTGCTCTGTGACCCGATTGCAGGACACCGGTGGCAATAGGGTCCCGTGGGCGCGGTCACGCAGCACAGGACCAGGTTGCGAGCGTGCTTAAAGGCGACGTACAGATAAGTGCCTGTGCCCAGCCGTGCCCTTCTGCCGACATATATCGGCGTGACGGGGTCCTTAAGTGGCTAAGCTTCAAAAAGACTGAAAAAAAAAAACATTTAAAATGAGTTATTAAAGCTTCTGGGACACTTGAGTGATTGGGCTTCACCTACTTTACGAGTGTTAACAGAGCTGTCTATAAGAATAGATGGAAATTAATAATTCAAAGCAGAAACCATTGTCCTATAATGAGGTGCACTGTCACTGTAGGCAAAAACGTAGCTAAACAAGGTAACAAAAATAAAAAAAATCAACAAAAAAAACCCATCAGAACTTAACCATAAAAGAAGAAAAGTTTAATCCATTGAAAACTTGAAGCATGAAAAAGTTCAAAGCACTTTGCGTGATCTTCAAAGAGAAAATAAAACTTTATTGATACATAGCGGCGTACAGGTCGTTTATCAGTCTCTTAGCAACAACAGAGATTACATAAATAAACATCAGCGGGAATCCTTCATCCGCCGCCCCCAACTGGCGCTCTGATGAGGTGACCCCCCCCCCCCCCCAAAAAAAATCACTTTTATGATCGGTGGTTAAAGTATTAGAGATAATGAGGGAGGACTTGGCTACTGTGATCACATTTCAAAGCCGTCCCGACGGTTTTCAGAGTAGAAGAGGATTAAAGCCAAAGAAATGACTTTTAAAATGTAAAACAGAGAGAGAGAGAGAGAGAGAGAGAGAACATACGCTTATTGTTTAAAGAGAAAATCACTTTTTAAACCTTTCTCTTTGACGGGGAGCTCGGGTGACCATAGGATATCGCTCACCATCAGTACGGGATACGCCATTGTTGTGCTTTATTGTTAACCAGGAGAATGTTCTGAAAGCAGCGGGTGGCGGGCCCGTGAGCAAGAACATACGTTGGGTCCTTCTGCCTGTGAGAAAGAGAGTGCGGCCCCGCGCAAATTGGGTGTGATTCTCATGGCGCTGAATGCTGACTGTGGCTTAAAGAGATGCAGAGTGCAGGGTTCTGGTAGTAGGTAATGCAGAGTTTAGGGGTCAATAGTGACACTGGGCCAGATTCTCGTATACAATCTGCGGCGGCGTAAGCGTAAGCCATTTACACTACGCCGCCGCAACTTACTGGAGCAAGTGCCGTATTCTCCAAGCACTTGCTCCGTAATTTGCGGCGGCGTAGTGTAAATGGCCCGGCGTATCCCCGCCTAATTCAAAGGGGGCGGCTTGTATTTAAATTATGCGCGCCCACGCGCCGATTGAACTGCGCATGCACCAGGCCGTAAAAATAGCCCAGTGCACATTCTCCAGCTCACGTCGGAAAACATCAGTGAAGCCGACGTGAGCGTCATTTACGCAAAGCCCTATTCGCGAACAACTTAGTAAAACGACGTAAACGACAGAAAAAGACGACGCTGACCCGACGCCATACTTAATACTTACCCAAATGTCACGTGCGATACCCTTGCGGGAATTGTGCCCAAGTGGGCAGTGTCAGAGGCAGGGAGTAGGAGAAGTCGGATTGTGGTATATTGAGCCCACGTGGGCGGTGTCAGAGGCAGGGGGTAGGAGAAGTCGAATTGTGGTATATTGGGCCCATGTGGGCAGTGTCAGAGGCAGGAGGTAGGAGAAGTTGGATCGTGGTATATTAAGCCCACGTGGGCGGTGTCAGAGGTTAGGAGAAGTCGGATCGTGGTATATTGTGCCCACGTGGGCAGTGTCAGGGGGTCGGAGAAGTCGGATCGTGGTATATAGAGCCCACGTGGGCGGTGACAGAGGCAGGGGGTAGGAGAAGTCGGATCATGGTATATTGAGCCCATGTGGGCGGTGTCAGAGGCAGGGGGTAAGAGAAGTCGGATCATGGTATATTGAGCCCACGTGGGCGGTGTCAGAGGTTAGGAGAAGTCGGATCGTGGTATATTGGGCCCATGTGGGTGGTGTCAGAGGCAGGAGGTAGGAGAAGTCGGATCGTGGTATATTGGGCCCATGTGGGCGGTGTCAGAGGCAGGGGGTAGGCGAAGTCGGATCGTGGTATATTGTGCCCACGTGGGCGGTGTCAGGGGGTAGGAGATGTCGGATCATAGTATATTGTGCCCACGTGGGCGGTGTCAGAGGCAGGGGGTAGGAGAAGTCGGATTGTGGTATATTGGGCCCATGTGGGCGGTGTCAGAGGCAGGAGGTAGGAGAAGTCGGATCGAGGTATATTGGGCCCATGTGGGCGGTGTCAGAGGCAGGAGGTAGGAGAAGTCGGATCGTGGTATATTGTGCCCACGTGGGCGGTGTCAGGGGGTAGGAGAAGTCGGATTGTGGTATATTGTGCCCACGTGGGCGGTGTCAGGGGGTAGGAGAAGTCGGATCGTGGTATATTGAGCCCACGTGGGCGGTGTCAGGGGGTAGGAGAAGTCGGATCGTGGTATATTGAGCCCACGTGGGTGGTGTCAGGGGGTAGGAGAAGTCGGATCGTGGTATATTGTGCCCACGTGGGTGGTGTCAGAGGGTAGGAGAAGTGGGATCGTAGTATATTGTGCCCACGTGGGCGGTGTCAGGGGGTAGGAGAAGTCGGATCGTGGTATATTGAGCCCACTTGGGCGGTGTCAGGGGGTAGGAGAAGTCGGATCGTGGTATATTGTGCCCACGTGGGCGGTGTCAGGGGGTAGGAGAAGTCGGATCGTGGTATATTGTGCCCACGTGGGCGGTGTCAGAGGGTAGGAGAAGTCGGATCGTGGTATATTGTGCCCACGTGGGCGGTGTCAGAGGGGTAGGAGAAGTCGGATCGTGGTATATTGTGCCCACGTGGGCGGTGTCAGAGGGTAGGAGAAGTCGGATCGTGGTATATTGTGCCCACGTGGGCGGTGTCAGGGGGTAGGAGAAGTCGGATTGTGGTATATTGTGCCCACGTGGGCGGTGTCAGGGGGTAGGAGAAGTCGGATCATGGTATATTGAGCCCACGTGGGCGGTGTCAGAGGGTAGGAGAAGTGGGATCGTAGTATATTGTGCCCACGTGGGCGGTCTCAGGGGGTAGGAGAAGTCGGATCGTGGTATATTGTGCCCACGTGGGCGGTGTCAGAGGGTAGGAGAAGTCGGATCGTGGTATATTGAGCCCACGTGGGCGGTGTCAGGGGGTAGGAGAAGTCGGATCGTGGTATATTGTGCCCACGTGGGCGGTGTCAGAGGATAGGAGAAGTCGGATCGTGGTATATTGTGCCCACGTGGGCGGTGTCAGGGGGTAGGAGAAGTCAGATCGTGGTATATTGTGCCCACGTGGGTGGTGTCAGAGGGTAGGAGAAGTCGGATCGTGGTATATTGTGCCCACGTGGGCGGTGTCAGGGGGTAGGAGAGAGTCGGATCGTGGTATATTGTGCCCACGTGGGCGGTGTCAGGGGGTAGGAGAAGTCGGATCGTGGTATATTGTGCCCACGTGGGCGGTGTCAGAGGGTAGGAGAAGTCGGATCGTGGTATATTGTGCCCACGTGGGCGGTGTCAGAGGGTAGGAGAAGTCGGATCGTGGTATATTGTGCCCACGTGGGCGGTGTCAGGGGGTAGGAGAAGTCGGATCGTGGTATATTGTGCCCACGTGGGCGGTGTCAGAGGGTAGGAGAAGTCGGATCGTGGTATATTGTGCCCACGTGGGCGGTGTCAGAGGGTAGGAGAAGTGGGATCGTAGTATATTGTGCCCACGTGGGCGGTCTCAGGGGGTAGGAGAAGTCGCCTATCAGGGCGTCCAATCATAGCAGAGGACAGGAAGAGGACAGAGAAGACATTGAGGACTTGGAGCGTGGAGGACGCCACCGCTGTGACCAGAGAGAGGTAAGTGCCGGGTGGGAGATGCACACTGGCAGTATTTAATGGGGCACAGTGGTGGCAATTTATGGGTACAGTGGCTGTTTTTGATGGGACACAGTAACGGCAATTGATGGGCACATTGGCAGCGATGGGGCACAGTGGCTTCGTTTGATGGGCACAGTGGCTGAATTTGATGGGTACAGTAGCTGCGTTTAATGGCACAGTGGCTGCATTTGATGGGCACAGTGGCTGGGTTTGATGGGCACAGTAACTGCATTTGATGGGCACAGTGGCTGCGCTTGATGGGCACGGTGGCTGCGTTTGATGGGCACAGTAACTGCATTTGATGGGCACAGTGGCTGCTCTTAATTGGCACGGTGGCTGCTCTTGATGGGCACAGTGGGGCAATTTATGGGTACAGTGGCTGCGTTTGATGGGACATAGTAACGGCAATTGATGGGCACATTGGCAGCGATGGGGCACAGTGGCTTCTTTTGATGGGCACATTAGCTGTGTTTGGGCACAGTAGCTGCATTTGATAGGCACAGTGACTGTGTTTGATGGGCACAGTAGCTGCATTTGATGGGCACACTGGCTGCAATTGATGGGCACAGTAACTGCGTTTGATGGGCACAGTGGCTGAAATTGATGGGCACAGTAGCTGCATTTGATGGGCACAGTGGCTGCGCTTGATGGTCACAGTGGCTGCTCTTGATGGGCACAGTAGCTGCGTTTGATGGGCACAGTGGCTGTGTTTGATGGGCACAGTAGCTGCATTTGATGGGCACAGTAGATGCGTTTGATGGGCACAGTGGCTGCAATTGATGGGCACAGTAGCTGCACTTGATGGGCACAGTGGCTGCGTTTGATGGGCACAGTAACTGCGTTTGATGGGCACAGTAACTGCATTTGATGGGCACAGTGGCTGCGCTTGATGGGCACGGTGGCTGCTCTTGATGGGCACAGTGGCTGCACTTGTTGGGCACAGTGGCTGTGTTTGATGAGCACAGTAGCTGCATTTGATGGGCACAGTGGCTGCAATTGATGAGCACAGTAGATGCGTTTGATGGGCACAGTGGCTGCTCTTGATGGGCACAGTGGGGCAATTTATGGGTACAGTGGCTGCGTTTGATGGGACATAGTAACGGCAATTGATGGGCACATTGGCAGCGATGGGGCACAGTGGCTTCTTTTGATGGGCACATTAGCTGTGTTTGGGCACAGTAGCTGCATTTGATAGGCACAGTGACTGTGTTTGATGGGCACAGTAGCTGCATTTGATGGGCACACTGGCTGCAATTGATGGGCACAGTAACTGCGTTTGATGGGCACAGTGGCTGAAATTGATGGGCACAGTAGCTGCATTTGATGGGCACAGTGGCTGCGCTTGATGGTCACAGTGGCTGCTCTTGATGGGCACAGTAGCTGCGTTTGATGGGCACAGTGGCTGTGTTTGATGGGCACAGTAGCTGCATTTGATGGGCACAGTAGATGCGTTTGATGGGCACAGTGGCTGCAATTGATGGGCACAGTAGCTGCACTTGATGGGCACAGTGGCTGCGTTTGATGGGCACAGTAACTGCGTTTGATGGGCACAGTAACTGCATTTGATGGGCACAGTGGCTGCGCTTGATGGGCACGGTGGCTGCTCTTGATGGGCACAGTGGCTGCACTTGTTGGGCACAGTGGCTGTGTTTGATGAGCACAGTAGCTGCATTTGATGGGCACAGTGGCTGCAATTGATGAGCACAGTAGATGCGTTTGATGGGCACAGTGGCTGCAATTGATGGGCACAGTAGCTGCACTTGATAGGCACAGTGGCTGCGTTTGAGGGGCACAGTAACTGCATTTGATGGGCACAGTGGCTGCGCTTGATGGGCATGGTGGCTGCTCTTGATGGGCACAGTGCCACCCTTGCAAGGAGGCTAAACTACATCCACCTACAACTAGGCGGCGCCCTCTTTAAAGATGGAGTGATACTGCAAAACTGAAGTGAGGTCTAGAGGTCAGCAAGTCCGGTAAATGTTACCCAGAGCGCTTGGTTCCTAAATTGGCTTCTGCCGAAGAAAGAAAATATTATTTCATCTCAGAGACCACAACCGAAGTGTATCATCCGCACTCTTTAACCTTCAATTATTTCTGTGCGTCTGTTCCATTCCTCGCAGGGAGTCAAGGAGGTGAAATCGTCATTAATGCGCCTTTCATGGTGACATAATCGGTATTATTGGCGCATTGTTCCTCCAAGACGATGGCAGAATCTCCGGGGCCGCGGCGGATTTATAGTCTCTGCGATCGGTCTGCGGTCTGGAATCGTTGCCCATCATCACTCAGGAATCCTAATTTGCGATGCATATAATGGAGGCTTCGCAGAGCATAAATCCTCTGGGTTTTCTTGTAATGATTCTTAAATGATTTTCTAACACGAGAGCCCAGGACCTGCCTGATCCCGGGGTTTGGCAACAATTTTGAAACTTGTCAGAGCGAAGACATAGCGAGGCCCCGGCGACGGGGGGACAGACGAGTTGCCAAGACGTCTTCTGGTGGAATCCGCCACCTAGAAAAGAGCACCGGGGGGGGGGGACACAGGGGTTCACTGACTGCAGACCCAAGGGAAGGGCCGGGTCAAAGGGTGGGCAAGAGGGAGGGGGGACCCCCTGACTGCATGCTCCGGAACTGTTGCCACATTCTGCTCCAACATGCCCGCTCTACTCCACCTCTACCACCAGGGCTGCTTTTAGAAGTCGCAGGGCCCCATATTGTAGGGTGACCAGACATCCCCGGTTTCTGGGGACAGTCCCCGGATAGGTAGCTCAGTGTAGTGGTCAGTGTAGGAATCAGGTAGGTCAGTGTAGTGGTCAGTATAGGAATCAGGTAGTTTGGTGTAGTGGTCAGTGTAGAAATCAGGTAGGTTAGTGTAGTGGTCAGTGTAGGAATCAGGTAGCTGAGTGTAGTGGTCAGTATAGGAATCAGGTAGGTCAGTGTAGGAATCAGGTAGTTTGGTGTAGTGGTCAGTGTAGGAATTAGTGTTGAGCGGAATACGCCATATTCGATTTCGCGATATTGCGCGAATATATAGAAGAATATTCGCGAATATTCACTAATATCGAATATTCGTGATATTTTATCCCAAAAAATTTTTGCAAAATTTCGCTAATGCGAAAATGATTGCGAAATTCTCGTAAACGGAGATCATTTCCTGTATTACTAAACTAATATGCACTAAACACTAACTCTACACTAACTCTACTTAAAAGAAAGGAGAATAAGGGGGAAAAGAAGGGCGGAGAAGATAATCGCGCAATATTCCTATTGCGCGATTATCTTATCCGCCCTTTTTTTGCATCAGAGCCAATCAGAATAACTCGAATATTCGGCAAAAGGAATATCGCGCAATATTCCTTATGCCGAATATTCAAGTTATTCTGATTGGCTCTGATGCAAAAGAAGGGCGGAGAAGAAATCGCGAATCGCGCAATATTCGATTTTTCTTTTGATCCGAGTATAAATTCGAGTAGTGTATTCTGATTGGCTAAAGCTGATTTTTCGCAAAAAAGAAGAGCCGAGTAGCTGATGCGACGTTCTTTTTTATATGTTGCCGAAAATTCGCAATGCGATTTTTGTTCCCGGCGGCAACATAAAAGAATCACATCAGCTACTCGGCCCAATATTGGTCTTTTATTCGTCTCTCTCTAATAGAAATATGGTACCATAGAGATTGCAATGATTCTAGCAAACTTTTTGTAGGTGACGTATCAATATGGGTCGATCAAATCACTAGGATGTGATCTGTTTTAAAAATAAATTTGAAAAAATAACGGTAATATTCGCCATGTAGCGAATATTCGCCACAATATTAGTAGGAATCGGGGGTTCAGTTATTCGGTCGTGTAGGATAGGTAGCTCGAATATAGTGGTCAATATTCGTAAGCGAATATTTTTATCGCAGTATGCGAATATTCGTGAGCAACACTAGTAGGAATCAGGTAGGTCAATGTGAAAGGTATTCTGTGGTCAGCAGTAAACACTAGTAGGAATCAGGTAGGTCAGTGTAATGGTCAGTGTAGGAATCAGGTAGGTCAGTGTAATGGTCAGTGTAGGAATCAGGTAGGTCAGTGTAATGGTCAGTGTAGGAATCAGGTAGGTCAGTGTAGTGGTCAGTGTAGGAATCAGGTAGCTGAGTGTAGTGGTCAGTGTAAGAATCAGGTAGGTCAGTGTAGGAATCAGGTAGGTCAGTGTAGGAATCAGGTAGGTCAGTGTAGGAATCAGGTAGGTCAGTGTAGTGGTCAGTATAAGAATCAGGTAGCTCAGTGTAGTGGTCAGTGTAGGAATTAGGTAGGTCAGTGTAGTGGTCAGTGTAGGAATCAGGTAGCTCAGTGTAGTGGTCAATGTAGGAATCAGGTAGGTCAGTGTAGGAATCAGGTAGGTCAGTGTAGGAATCAGGTAGGTCAGTGTAGTGGTCAGTATAAGAATCAGGTAGCTCAGTGTAGTGGTCAGTGTAGGAATCAGGTAGGTCAGTGTAGTGGTCAGTATAGGAATCAGGTAGGTCAGTGTAGGAATCAGGTAGTTTAGTGTAGTGGTCAATATAAGAATCAGGTAGGTCAGTGCAGTGGTCAGTGTAGGAATCAGGTAGGTCAGTGTAGTGGTCAGTGTAGGAATCAGGTAGCTCAGTGTAGTGGTCAATGTAGGAATCAGGTAGCTCAGTGTAGTGGTCAATGTAGGAATCAGGTAGGTCAGTGTAGGAATCAGGTAGGTCAGTGTAGGAATCAGATAGGTCAGTGTAGGAATCAGATAGGTCAGTGTAGTGGTCAGTATAAGAATCAGGTAGCTCAGTGTAGTGGTCAGTGTAGGAATCAGGTAGGTCAGTGTAGTGGTCAGTATAGGAATCAGGTAGGTCAGTGTAGGAATCAGGTAGTTTAGTGTAGTGGTCAATATAAGAATCAGGTAGGTCAGTGTAGTGGTTACTGTAGGAATCAGGTAGGTCAGTGTAGTGGTCAGTGTAGGCACTGTAGGAATCAGTTAGCTGAGTGTAATGGTCAGTGTAAGAATCAGGTAGCTCAGTGTAGTGGTCAGTATAGGAAACAGGTAGGTCAGTGTAGTAGTCAGTGTAGGAATCAGATAGGTCAGTGTAGGAATCAGGTAGGTCAGTGTAGGAATCAGGTAGGTCAGTGTAGTGGTCAGTATAATAATCAGGTAGCTCAGTGTAGTGGTCAGTATAGGAAACAGGTAGGTCAGTGTAGTGGTCAGTGTAGGAATCAGGTAGGTCAGTGTTGGGATAAGGTAGGTCAGTGTATAGGTCAGTGTAGGAATCATTCAGGTTAGTGTAGTGGTCAGTGTAGAAATCAGGTAGGTTAGTGTAGTGGTCAGTGTAGGAATTAGGTAGGTCAGTGCAGTGGTCAATGTAGGTCAGGGTAGTGGTCAGTGTAGGAATCAGGTAGGTTAGTATAGTGATCAGGTAGGTCCGTGTAGGAATCACGTTGGTCAGTACTACTGTACTAGTGGAAGGGACTCAGAGAGTGCTAAAAGTCTGTTGGGGGTGCAAATTTTTTGCCTGGTCCCGGGCGCTGACACCCCCACACTACACCACTGTCTGCAGATATCATTGGAGGAAAATATGCGTAGAAAATAGTTTACCACTTTCCAATAAAAAAAAATATGTTCTCGGATTTCATTTTAAAAATCTGGTCACTTACCATACTGAATCCTGACAGGGCCCCGCTCCTCCCCCTCCAGATAGAGAGAGAGAGAGATAGATACAGAGATACAGAGATAGATAGATAGATAGATAGATAGATAGATAGATAGATAGATAGATAGATAGATAGATAGATAGATAGATAGATAGATAGATAAGATAGATAGGTAATAGATAGATAATAGTAGTAGGTAGATAATAGATAATAGATAGATAATAATAGATAGATAGATAGATATAATAATAGATACTGTAGATAGATAGAGAGAGATAGATAGATAGAGATAGATACGAGAAGAGAGAGAGAGAGAGAGAGAGAGAGAGAGAGAGAGATAGATAGATAGATAGATAGATAGATAGATAGATAGATAGATAGATAGATAGATAGATAGATAGATAGATACTGTAGATAGATAGAGAGCGAGAGAGAGATAGATAGATAGATAGATAGATAGCGAGAGAGAGAGAGAGAGAGGAGAGAGAGAGAGAGATAGATAGATAGATAGATAGATAGATAGATAGATAGATACTGTAGATAGATAGAGAGCGAGAGAGAGATAGATAGATAGATAGATAGCGAGAGAGAGAGAGAGAGAGAGAGAGAGAGAGAGAGAGATACTGTAGATAGATAGAGAGCGAGAGAGAGAGAGAGAGAGAGAGAGAGAGAGAGATAGAGAGATAATAGATAGATAGATAGATAATAGATAGATAGGATAGATAGATAGATAGAATAATAGATAGATAGATAGATAGATAGATAGATAGGTAGGTAGGTAATAGATAGATAGATAATAGAAGATAAATAGATAGATAGATAGATAGATATAGATAGATAGATAGATAGATAGATAGAGATAGATAGATAGATTAGATAGATACTGTATATAGATAGAGAGCGAGAGAGAGAGAGAGAGAATAGAGAGATACCAGAGATACAGAGATATAGATAGATAGATAGATAGAGAGAGAGATAGAGAGAGAGAGAGAAAGAGAGAGAGAGATAGAGAGATAATAGATAGATAGATAGATAGATAGATAGATAGATAGATAGATAGATAGATAGATAGATAGATACTGTAGATAGATAGAGAGCGAGAGAGAGAGAGAGAGATAGAGATACAGAGATACAGAGATAGATAGATAGATAGAGAGAGAGAGAGAGAGAGAGAGAGAGAGAGAGAGAGAGAGAGAGAGAGAGAGAGAGAGATAGATAGATAGATAGATAGATAGATAGACAGACAGACAGACAGATAGATAATCCAGAGAGAGGGACGGGGAAGTAAACCGTAATGCAAAACTTAGAAATGCAAACACTAGGGCCCGGATTCGCCGCGTAAGTACAGTACAAATATGCGCCGTCGTATCTGTGCACCGGACCCACAAACTAAGATACGCCTAAAAACAGACTTCATCCGACCGACGTAACTTGCCTACGCCGGCGTAGAGTGGGCGCATATTTACGCTGGACGCATGTGGCGCTCCCATGGATTTTCTATTCAAATATGCAAATGAGGGAGATACGCCGATTCACGAACGTACTTGCGCCCGGTGCATGATTTAAGCAGTTTGCGTAAGTTTTACGTACGGCGTAAGTTATTCCCCATAGATGAGGCGCAACCCATGCAAAGGTATGGACCAGGGAACACAAGCCTACGTATTTTACGTTGGACGTCTGTGAATATGAGCCGGCGTGGGTCTGGCTGGGCGTAGGTTACGTTCACGGCGTACACAGTGATCCGGCGTATCTTAGGCAGTTGTTCCGACGTGGTTGTGAGAATGCGCACGGGGATACGTCCAAGTCTCAACGCATGCGCAGTTCATTTTAAGTACTTGTCTGGCGCCCGGCCCATCATTTGCATGGGGTCACGCTTCATTAGCATGGATCACGCCCACTTCCACTTACACCGGCTTACGCCTACGAAATATACGCTACGCCGGCGCAGAGTTGGGAGCATTTGCTTTGTGAATTCCATGCTTGCCTCTCCGCGCTGCGCCGGCGTAGCGTAAAAGACATACGCCACGGCGGCATAAATATGCGCCGATGTCTGTGAATCCGGCCCTAAATCTTTACAAAGAATTTCCCCAAATTCTGAGAAGGAAGCACATTTATTGAAATTTCCATTAAATTGCTTTTAAATGTATCCAGACGGATCTTCAAAGTATCTGTGATGTACTTTCAACAAGTCCGGTGTGGGCAGCACTGCGATCCGTCGGATGGATAAAAGAGAAGGAATCCAGGTTATTCAGATCTGAACATAAAATCACAGAAGATTTGCTCCTTTGTAGATCACATTGATCTTTGTAGATGAGTGTGTGGAAATCTCAACTGCTTTTTTTATCATTATCCCAAGATCAGCAAATGGATCATCAGGGGTCTCGAACTGGCAGACCTCCAGCTGTTGCGAAACTACAAGTCCCATCATGCTTCTGTCTGTGGGAGTCGTGCTTGTAACTGTCAGCCTTGCAATGCCTCATGGGACTTGTAGTTTTGCAACATCATCACAGTACAAGAAATAATTGTTCTATAGATTGGCATTGTATGACCAACATGACGTTAATGCCAGAGATTGGTCTGATGACGTGAACCCACCAGTGGTCAGAATTCACATGCCCCATGGCAGAAGGGAAAGGTAAGAGAAGGGAAATGGGGAGAAGGGAAGGGAAAGGGAAGGAAAGAGAAGAGAAAGGAAAGGGGAGGGAAGGGAATAGAAGGTGGAGGGAAGGGAAGAGAAGGGAAAGGGGAGGGAAGGGAAGGGAAGGTGGAGGGAAGAGAAGGGAAAGGGGAGAGAAGGGAAAGGGAATAAGTGAAGAAAGAAGGTGGGAAAGAAGGTGGAGGGAAGGCAAGAGAAGGGAAAGGGAAGGGAAGAGAAGGTGGAGGGAAGGAAAGAGAAGGGAAAAGGGAGGGAAGGGAAGGTATAGGGAAGGGAAGAGACAGGAAAGGGGAGGGAAGGGAAGAGAAGGTAGAGGGAAGAGAGGGTGGAGGGTAGAGAAGGTGGAGGGAAGAGAAGAGAAGAGAAGGGAAAGGAAAGGAAAGGGAAGAGAAGGTGGAGGGAAGAGAAGGTGGAGGGAAGAGAAGGGAAAGGGAAGGGAAGAGAAGGTGGAGGGAAGGGAAGAGAAGGGAAAGGGAAGAGAAGGTGGAGGGAAGAGAAGGTGAAGGGAAGAGAAGGTAGAGGGAAGAGAAGGTGGAGGGAAAGGAAGGTGGAGGGAAGGGAAGAGAAGGGAAAGGAAAGGGAAGAGAAGGTGTGGGAAGAAAGGTGGGTAATAAGGAGAAAAGGGAAGAAAGGCGCAGAAGAGAAAGGAAAGGGGAGGGAAGGGAAGATAAGGTATAGGGAAGAGAAGGTGGAGGGAAGAGGTGGAGGGAAGAGAAGGTGGAGGAAAGATAAGGTGGAGGGAAGGGAAGGTGGAGGGAAGAGAAGGTGGAGGGAACAGAAGGTGGAGGGAAGGGAAGAGAAGGGAAAGGGAAGAGAAGGTGGAGGGAAGGGAAGAGAAGGGAAAGGGAAGAGAAGGTGGAGGGAAGAGAAGGTGGAGGGAAGGGAAGGGAAGGGAAGAGAAGGGAAAGGAAAGGGAAGAGAAGGGAAAGGGATGAGAAGGTGGAGGGAAGAGAAGTTGGAGGGAAGGGAAGAGAAGGTAAAGGCAAGAGAAGGTGGAGGGAAGAGAAGGTGGAGGGAAGGGAAGAGAAGGGAAAGGGAAGAAAAGTAGTGGAGGAGAAGGAGGAAAGGACTGGAAAGAGAAGGGAAAGGAAAGGGAATTTAAGGTAGGAGGGGAGGAGAAGTGGAAGGAAGAGAAGGGAAAGGGAAAGAGAATGTGGAAAGGGAAGAGAATAGTGGAAGGTGGGGAATGAGGAAGGAAAGGGAAAGGAAAAGGAAGAGGAGTCTGGAGGGAGGGAGGGGGAAGTGGAAGGAAGGGAAGAGGGAGGGGAAGAAAGGAGAAAAGTTCCGGGAAGGAAGCTTGAAGGGAAAGGGAAGAGAAAAGGGAGGGAAGGTGAAGGGTAGAGAAGGGAAGAGAGAAGGATGAAGGACTTTCCTCGCCGTTCCGTTGGGAGGGAAGCTGGTGAAGAAGGAAGAAGAATCTGGGGTGCTAAGTGGAAGATACCTAGTGGGAAGGTGGGAGGCCCTCCGGAAGAAGGGTAATTGCCTCCGGACAAAAAGTCCGGAACCCCCGGAAGAAAGCCCCCGCCCACCAGGCCCCCCCAAACCCCCTCACCCCCCAAAAGGAATGAGTCCGTAGTATGACATCCCTGAGGGCAGAAAAAGAAGCCGGAAGGAAGAAGGAAGGGAAAGCAGGGAAGGAAGGAAGGAAGGAAGGAAGGAAAGAAAGAAAGAAATGAAGGAAGGAAGGGTGAAAGGAAGAAGAAGAAAGGAAGGAAGGAAAGGAAGGAAGTGAAGGAGGTTTCGCTGCCCTACAGATAGTGAGGGGGGGTTCCCGAAAGAAGGAAGATTTCATGCCGAAGGAATGTTCCTTCCTCCCTCAGAAAGGGAAAGCCCTGAATCCTTCCGAAGGGGGAGTGCGCGGATGCCGGTGCCATATTTGGGAGGAGGAAGAGGAAGAAGGCGAAGTAGGTAGAAGGATTTCCGTGGGAAGGAACTCCGTGAAGGACCGAAAGGAAAGAAAGAAGAAAGAAAGAAGGGAAGAAGAGAAAGAAGTGAGGGAAGGAAGGGAGAAAAGAAAGGGGGGAAGGGTTCCTAAGGTAGAGGGAAGAGAAGAGTCTGGAGGAATAGGTGGAGGGAAAGAGAAGGTGGAGGAAAGAGGCGTTGGGTTCCTGAAGGTGGAGCGAAGAGGAGTTGGGGGAAGCCCCGGTGCCCTTTCCTCGCCTGATTCGGTTGAGGGAAGCTCCTGGGAAAGGTCCTCTCCGAAGTCAGGTTCCTTTCCTCTGCCTTGGCCCAGCCCTGTTCCTAACCTTTCCCGATCCTCTCCTTGAGGAAAGGTTGAGAGGGATCCCTTGGTCCTCTCCTGGATCTGGTCCTTGTTCCCTCCTTTCCCTTTCCTCACCGGATGGAGTGGGACCTCTCCCTTTTCCTGTGGCCTCTCCTAGGTGTCTGTCCCCCTCCTGAGGTTGAGGGACCTGGAGGCCTGTTCCCTTCCCGGGACCGGAAGTGATTGCGTGAAGGACTTACTCTTTACTTTCCTCTCCGTCCCTGTCCCTCTCCCAGGATTCTTTCCTCTCCTTATTCTGGTCCTTGGAGAGAAGATCCCGGAAAGTGGTCCCTCCTTGACTCTTCCCTCTCCCTGAAGCTTGTAGCCCGCTCCGGAGGCGGGCCTAACCGGTCCCGGGAATCTCCGGTCCCTGTCCTCTCCAGTGAAGGGCCGGGAAGGAGTGGCTGTTGAAGTTCCGCTCCTATGGGCCCTGAGATTTCCCGCCTTAGTCTGTCCTCCCCTTAAGAGCCCTCTCCAGAGTCTTGCCTCTCCTTAGAGAAGTCCTTGTCCTGTTCCCATCCCCGGCCTAGAAGTAGTGAAGTCCTCTCCTTAGTCTTGGCCTCTCCTTATTCGGGAAGGGAAGGGAGGTCTTTCCTCCCGAAGGTTCCCCTGTGGAGGGATTGAGAAGAGTCCAGTCGAGGGAGAATGTCGAGCCTCTCCGGAAAGGGCCGGTCCTTGATTCTTCCCTTTCCTCTCCGGTATTCTTTCCGTCCCCACCTTATTCGTGAAGGAAGGTCCCTTCCCGGTAGTTCCTGGAAGGGAAGGTTACTCTTCCTCTCCTAGTCTGAGCCTTGCCTCTCCTTGGCCCGTTGGGAGGTGAAGTTCCTCCGGAGGCCTCCCTCGTGTGCTCCGTTCCTGTATACCTATTTCTTGGTTCTCCCTCCTTCCTCACTTTCATTCCCCTTACCATGTGCCTTCAGCTCCCTCATCCCTTCCTTCCCTCCATCCTTCCTCCTTGTTTTTGCTCTTTCCGTCCACCGAGGTCGTCTGTCCTTCCCTCCTTACTCACTCTCACTCCTGTCTTCCGGTTCCTGTGTCCCCCCCTCAGGGAAGTTCCTTCCGAGCCTTCCCTCCTTCCTCCCTCCTTTCCCTTCCGCTCCGAAGGCGGGCCTTCCCCCTCCTTCTGCTTGGAGATCCTCTCCCTTCCCTTCTCTTTCCTGGCCTCACCACTCTGTGGAGGGAAGAGAAGGCTGGAGCCGCTGAAGGTGTGTCTGTGAGCCTCTCCTTAGGGAAGGGAAGCCTTATTCTGGAAAGTTCCTCGAGGAGGTGGAGGGTCTTCTGATTCGTGAAGAAGAGAAGGACCTTTCCCGTTGCCGCGCCTTATTCTTTCCTCGGAAGGTCCTTTGCCTCGAGAAGGTTAAGGGGAAGGGCCTGAAGGTTCCGGAAAAGGGATCCTCTCCTTCCCTGAAAGTCTCCTTAAAAGTCCCCGAAGAGAAGGAAGGGCCCTGGAAGGGAAGGAAGCGAGGAGAAGTCCTGTAGTCTTGGAATAGGAAAGAGAAGGAGAAGTGAGGAAAGGTCAGAAAGGAAAGGGAAGTCTCCTTAGTCTTCCTCGAAGAGAATTGTCCGGGTCCTTGCCCTTTCCTCTCCATAGGTCGTTCCCTCCTGAGAAGGGCCTTTCCTCTCCTGTTCCCTTCCCTGTCCTCTCCTTACTCTGGAGAGCCAATAGGGAAGAGAAGGTGGAGGAGCCTTGGCCCTCCGGTACAAAGTTCCTCTCCGGGAAGGCTTGCCTCTCCTTATTCTGGCCGGGAAGGAAGAGACCAGCCCCTGGAGGAAGAGGATGTCTTTCCGCTCCTTATTCGGTGGTTTGAAGAGAAGGGCCCAGTCCGTTTATTGGAACCGGCTTGTGATGGCTGTCCGTGTTCCCCGCCTTATGGTGGATTGTCCTCTCCCGTCCCTGGTCTTTCCTTCCGACTCGGTCCTCTCCGTAGGTCTAGCCTAGCCTCTCCTTCCCTGTTTCTTCCTGGCCTTTCCTCCTTCCCTCCTCCCGAGGGTTCTCCTTAGGGTTGATAGGAGGTCTTGGGGGGAGCCTGAAGGTCAGGTAGCCTGGAAGAAGTTTCCTCTCCCCCCTTACTGCCCTCCTCCCTCCCCACCATTCCCCCCAAGCCCTCACCCCCCAACAACCCCATGCCCGGCCGAGGACCAGCCCTCCAGAAGGAAGGAAGAAGGTGAAGGACTCCTGGTGAAGGAATCCCTCCTTGCCTGGAGGAAGGAAGGAAGGACTGGAAGGAAGGAAGGAAGGAGGAAGGAAGGAAAACAGGAAGGAGGAAAGAAGGAAGTTCCTGAAAGGAAAAGAAGAAGGAAGGAAGGAAGGAGGAAGGAAAGGCCGGGCGCTGCCCTGTAATCAAGGCGTGGTAGGAAAGAAGGAAGGAGGGCATGGTGAACCACTGACCATGGGAAGGAGCTCCCTCATGAAAGGCAGGAAAGAATGAAGGAAGAAGGGGGGGGGGCGAGGGAAGGCATAAGTGGGAGGAGGAAGGAAAGAAGGAAGATAGAGATAGAAGGAGGCAGTGGAAGGAAACAAAGATGGAAGGCAGGAAGGAAGGAAAGAAGGCCTCCCGAAAGGGGGGGGCGAGAGAAGCCATAAGTGGCCAGGGCCTGGCCCGCCTGAAGAAGGAAGACCCACGAAGATGGCCTTATGTATTGGGAAGGAAGGAAGGAAGGAAGGGGGGAAGGAAGGGGCCCACGAGGGAATGTCCGGAGTGGAGTGGGAATGGGAAGAAGGACTTATAGGGATGTGGTAAATTCCCTTCCTGGAAGGAGGAAGGAAGGGAGGAACTATGGTGGGGTCCCAATATTTCTAGTGGCCGAGTCCCTCCTGAAGGAAGCAGTGGGAAGGATGAAAGTGTCTCTCCCGCAGATGGCCTCCCGAAAACCCCGCCCCCAAGCCCCGATCCCCACGCGGTGACATACCCGACACATGACAGGTTCTCTTCAGGAAGTTACTTTAAAAACTCTTCTTTCTCAGAACTTTCTCAGCCCAGTAAGCTGACAATTAGAGGGAATGTTCTCTCTGTATCCCGTCTATTAATCAGCGGCCTGTATTTCTTCACAGCAGACTAACAGAAGAGTAAATTCTCTCTTTGAACAGCCCCAGGATCCTGCGCCCACCCCCTCCCCTCCCCCCACGCCGTGACCCGGTACACCAGGATTTTCTGCAATATATAAACTCAGCACAGTAACTTTAATTAACTGTCAGGAGTCCCATCTCGCCATTGTGCTCTACATTGATCATAATAAGCAATTTACCAAATAACGAGTGTACAACAGCAACAGTAACAGTATTAATTAATGACAATTAATTATTAATACTAGAAAAACTTAATTATCTTTTATCTGCAGGTGTTACCTCTCGGCACAGCGGGGGGAAAGCTTTAAAGATGATTCTGGAACATTCCCCTTAGAATTCCTATTGTTTTACATTCCTAATTAGTCTTTCCTCGCCCGTATGGCTCTCGCTCGGCGTAGCGCCGGCGCTCATCGCCAACGCGGCGGCGGCGGCGGCGGCATTTAATGAGTCCTCCGTCTGAGATCCCGGCACCGCCACAGGATTTATTATTTGCATAAGACAACTTTTGTTTGCCCGTCCTAAGCCGTAATTCGAGTTTCTAGAGAAATTAGTTACTTACCACGGAGATAAACGACTGTGAGACGGGGACAAGGAAGATTATTTAGGGGGGAAAAAAGGAGAAACTAATTTCTATAAATGGTTGCAAATTGATATTTTGCTGTTAGAATATTAATGTTTCGCCTATTTATAAGCAGTAGACCCGAGTGAAGGATGAGCTACTGAGCACGGCTGGTGCAAGGATTTTTGACACCCTAGGCCAAAAAACAAGTTTTGCCGCCCCCTTGTCTCCACCCCTGACCCCACCCCCTTTTTTCAGCCCATGTATATCGCACTTCAAATGCAGCCTCACCAGCTCCCATCAAATGCAGCCTCACCAGCGCCCACAGGGCCCCCCCGCATAAGTGTGTGCACCCCCAATGCTCAAACACACTCACGATGTTCATTCAGAAAGGGAAGGAGCTGGTAAATGGCTTTTTTACTGCCACCTTCCCCCACTCATCCTAAAACATCCACAGCAACAACCTGTGAGAGAGGAGGGAAGCCAGCAGTGCTGTGGGGGGGGGGGGGGGGGGGGGAGCCAGGTCAGTAGGGGGAATCTGTTCTGCACAGGGTGATTAGGGTGTGCCTGGGCACACCTGGCACACCCTGTGCGCATGCTTATGGGACCCGAGAGAATAGTGGCTCCTTCGGGGGGGCAGAAGCACTACACAGTTTTTAGTACCCTAAGTGGATATTATATGTATTTTCATAAGAGACGATAATCCATCGAGAAAGCAATTTCCATCTGTCCCTTTCTATTAGATGGCATTAAGCCGACATCCTGCAATCCTCTATATTAGGAGCACTCCGGGAGGAAACACGACCCTCCATATACTCCTGTACTCCATGACCCTTCATATACTCCATGACCCTTCATATACTCCTGTACTCCATGACCCTTCATATACTCCATGACCCTTCATATACTCCTGTACTCCATAACCCTTCATATACTCCATGACCCTTCATATACTCCTGTACTCCATGACCCTTCATATACTCCATGACCCTTCATATACTCCTGTACTCCATGACCCTTCATATACTCCTGTACTCCATGACCCTTCATATACTCCATGACCCTTCATATACTCCATGACCCTTCATATACTCCTGTACTCCATGACCCTTCATATACTCCATGACTCTTCATATACTCCTGTACTCCATGACCCTTCATATACTCCATGACCCTTCATATACTCCATGACCCTTCATATACTCCATAACCCTTCATATACTCCATGACCCTTCATATACTCCATGACCCTTCATATACTCCTGTACTCCATGACCCTTCATATACTCCATGACCCTTCATATACTCCATGACCCTTCATATACTCCTGTACTCCATAACCCTTCATATACTCCATGACCCTTCATATACTCCTGTACTCCATGACCCTTCATATACTCCTGTACTCCATGACCCTTCATATACTCCTGTACTCCATGACCCTTGATATACTCCATGACCCTTCATATACTCCATGACCCTTCATATACTCCTGTACTCCATGACCCTTCATATACTCCATGACTCTTCATATACTCCTGTACTCCATGACCCTTCATATACTCCATGACTCTTCATATACTCCTGTACTTCATGACCCTTCATATACTCCATGACCCTTCATATACTCCATGACCCTTCATATACTCCATGACTCTTCATATACTCCTGTACTCCATGACCCTTCATATACTCCATGACCCTTCATATACTCCATGACCCTTCATATACTCCATAACCCTTCATATACTCCATGACCCTTCATATACTCCATGACCCTTCATATACTCCTGTACTCCATGACCCTTCATATACTCCATGACCCTTCATATACTCCATGACCCTTCATATACTCCATAACCCTTCATATACTCCATGACCCTTCATATACTCCTGTACTCATAACCCTTCATATACTCCATGACCCTTCATATACTCCTGTACTCCATGACCCTTCCATATACTCCATGACCCTTCATATACTCCTGTACTCCATGACCCTTCATATACTCCTGTACTCCATGACCCTTCATATACTCCTGTACTCCATAACCCTTCATATACTCCATAACCCTTCATATACTCCTAGACATAAAGATACATGTTTTAGGTGTTTTCGTTACATTTACCAGGAAATAATATTAAACCCACCTCAATACCGGGGGGCCTATTCCGGCATTTCTCTCCTACATGTACAAATCGTCATTCTTTTGCTAGAACATTACGCAGAACCCCCAAACATTATATATGTTTTTTTTAGCAGACACCCTAGGGAATAAAATGACGGTCATTGCAACTTTTTATCTTGCACGGTATTTGCGCAATCATTTTTTAAACGGCTTTTTTTTTTATGGTTTCATAAATTAAAAAATAACAAAACAATGGGCCAGATTCTCATACAAATTCGCCGGCGTAGCGTAAGCCATTTGCACTACGCCGCCGCATCGTACTAGAGCAAGTGCCGCATTCTCTAAGCATTTGCTCCGTAGTTTGCGTTGGCGTAGCGGAAATGGCCCAGCGTAAGCCCGCGTAATTCAAAGGGGGCGGCTTCTATGTAAATGAAGCCCGCCCCCGCGTCGAACGAACTGCGCATGCGCCGGCCGGGGAAAAAGCCCAGTGCGCATGCTCCAGCTCACGTCGGAAAGCGTCGTTGAAACCGACGTCAAAACGACGTGATCGTCACTACGCAATGCCCCTATTCGCGAACGAGTTAGTAAAACGACGTAAGCGACGGAAAAAGCCGACGCTGACCTGACGCCATACTTAACATGGCATCCGACGGCACCCGACGCCATCCGACGGAACTTCGTAAGGTTACTCCACATAGAAGCTGGGGTAACCTTACGCGGACGAAAACGACGTACGCGACGACGGGGCGGCGTAAAAGCGATCGGGAATCGGCGTACTAACCTCATTTGCATAGGCAAATGAGAAAACAACGTAAAGGCCACCTAGTGGCCGGAGTTGTCATTACAACTACGATCCGCAAGTGTAATGGTATTACACTTGTCGGATGTAGAAGCGTATCTATGCCAAAGTGATGCTCAGCACCACGCGCATAGATACGAGGCAAAAAAAACGGCGATACGACGGGGTATCTGAGAATCTGGCCCAGTAACGTTAGCCCAATTTTTTGGTATAATGTGAAAGACGATGTTACGCCGAATAAATAGATACCTAACACGTCACGCTTTAAAATTGCGCACACTCATGGAATGGCGCCAAACTTCAGTACTTAAAAATCTCCATAGGCGACGCTTTAAGATTTTTACAGGTTACCAGTTTAGATTTACAGAGGAGGTCTAGTGCTAGAATTGTTGCTGGCGCTCTAACGCACGCGGCGACACCTCACATGTGTGGTTTGAACGAGGTTCACATTCGTGAGATGCCGGGGGGAGGGGTCAATAAGACCTTCCCCTCCCCCCACATTTCTCCTCCAGGCTGGAAAGAATGAGATTGTGAAAAAAAATTCACAGATCTCATTCAAACTAGCCGCAATTGCGGTTTGTTTACTTACGGGGACCCGGGCGTGACGTCATCACATCGCGCCCGGGCCACCGACGGTCAGAGAGATGACTGGTGACCATCTGGTCAGCAGTCATCTCTATGGCAAACATGCGGCGGACGGCGATGATCTCTCCGGGCCCCCGATGGGACGGGAGAGCCCGGAGAAGCACCGGATGGTGTCGGGAGGGGGGGGGGGGATATAACCATCTTCCGATATTCAATAGAATAAATTCAGATTCGAATAGAACAGATTAGAAATTAATTGAATAGAATAGAACAAAAAAAGAATAGAATAGAATAGAAAAAATTGAATAGAATAAAAAAGAAAGAATATAACCATCTTCCGATATTCAATAGAATAAATTCGGATAGAATAGATTAGAAATGAATTGAATAGAATAGAAAAAAAGAATAGAATAGAAAAAATTGAATAGAATAAAAAAGAAAGAATATAACCATCTTCCGATATTCAATAGAATAAATTCGGATAGAATAGATTAGAAATGAATTGAATAGAATAGAAAAAAAGAATAGAATAGAAAAAATTGAATAGAATAAAAAAGAAAGAATATAACCATCTTCCCATATTCAACAGAATAAATTCAAATTCGAATACAATTGATTAGAAATGAATTGAATAGAATAGAACAAAAAAAGAATAGAATAGAAAAATAGAATAGAATAAAAAAGAAAGAATATAACCATCTTCCGATATTCAATAGAATAGATTCAAATTCAAATAGAATAGATTAGAAATTAATTGAATGGAATAGAACAAAAAAGGAATAGAATAGAAAAAAATGGAATAGAATAAAAAAGAAAGAATATAACCATCTTCCAATATTCAATAGAATAAATTCGGATAGAATAGATTAGAAATGAATTGAATAGAATAGAACAAAAAAGAATAGAATAGAATAGAACAAATGAATAGAATAAAGAAGAAAGAATATAACCATCTTCCGATATTCAATAGAATAAATTCGGATAGAATAGATTAGAAATGAATTGAATAGAATAGAAAAAAAGAATAGAATAGAATAGAAAAAATTGAATAGAATAAAAAAGAAAGAATATAACCATCTTCCGATATTCAATAGAATAAATTCGCATAGAATAGATTAGAAATGAATTGAATAGAATAGAACAAAAAAAGAATAGAATAGAATAGAAAAAAATGAATAGAATAAAGAAGAAAGAATATAACCATCTTCCCATATTCAACAGAATAAATTCAAATTCAAATAAAATTGATTAGAAATTAATTGAATAGAATAGAACAAAAAAAAGAATAGAATAGAAAAATAGAATAGAATAAAAAAGAAAGAATATAACCATCTTCTGATATTTAATAGAATGAATCTAAATTTGAATAGAATAGATTAGAATTTAATTGAATAGAATAAAAAAAATGAATAGAATAAAAAAGAAAGAATATAAACATCTTCCAATATTCAATAGAATAAATTCAAATTCAAATAGAATAGATTAGAATTTAATTGAATAGAATAGAACAAAAAAGAATTGAAAAAACAGAATAGACTAAAAAAAAATTATCTAGAATAAAAAAGAATACATTTAACCATCTTCCAATAGATAAATTCAATAATTTCAATAGAATAAATTCGAAAACGAATTTGAAAATGAACCACCAGGTCTTATTCATAGAGGTCAACCCAACAGTTGGCTTGTCAGATTTACAAGCTGACTTCAACACCCCCCAGGGTCCATCCACCCATCCCCCATTGCCAGGGTCCATCCCCCCATCCCCCATTGCCAGGGTCCATCCCCCCATCCCCCATTGCCAGGGTCCCCCCCCCATCCCCCATTGCCAGGGTCCATCCCCCCCCTCCCCCATTGCTAGGGTCCACCATCCCCCATTGCAAGGTCCACCCCCCCCATCCCCCATTGCTAGGGTCCACCCCCCATCCCCCATTGCCAGGTCCATCCCCCCATCCCCCATTGCCAGGGTCCATCCCCCCCATCCCCCATTGCCAGGGTCCACCCCCCCATCCCCCATATTGCTAGGGTCCACCCCCCATCCCCATTGCTAGGGTCCACCCCCCATCCCCCCATTGCTAGGGTCCACCCCCCATCCCCCATTGCCAGGCCATCCCCCCATCCCCCCCCCATTGGCCAGGGTCCACCCCCCCCATCCCCCATTGCCAGGGTCCATCCCCCCATCCCCCATTGCTAGGGTCCACCCCCCATTGCTAGGTCCACCCCCCATCCCCCATTGCTAGGGTCCACCCCCCATCCCCCATTGCCAAGGGTCCATCCCCCCATCCCCCATTGCCAGGTCCACCCCCCATCCCCCAATTGCCAGGGTCCATCCCCCCATCCCCCATTGCCAGGGTCCATCACCCATCCCCCATTGCCAGGGTCCATCCCCCCATCCCCCATTGCCAGGGTCCACCCCCCATTGCTAGGGTCCACCCCCCATCCCCCATTGCTAGGGTCCACCCCCCCCATCCCCCATTGCCAGGGTCCATCCCCCCCATCCCCCATTGCTAGGGTCCACCCCCCATTGCCAGGGCCACCCCCCCTCCCCCATTGCCAGGGTCCATCCCATCCCCCATCCCCATTGCCAGGGTCCATCCCCCCCATCCCCCATTGCCAGGGTCCACCCCCCCTTGCTAGGGTCCAACCCCCCATCCCCCATTGCTAGGGTCCATCCCCCCATCCCCCATTGCCAGGGTCCATCACCCATCCCCCATTGCCAGGTCCACCCCCCCATCCCCCATTTGCTAGGTCCCCCCCCATTGCTAGGGTCCACCCCCCACCATCCCCCATTGCTAAGGGTCCACCCCCCCATCCCCCATTGCTAGGGTCCACCCCCCATCCCCCATTGCCAGGGTCCATCCCCCCATCCCCCATTGCAGGGTCCACCCCCCATCCCCCCATTGCCAGGGTCCATCCCCCCATCCCCCATTGCCCCCATTGCCAGGGTCCACCCCCCATCCCCCATTGCCAGGGTCCACCCCCCATCCCCCATTGCCAGGGTCCATCCCCCCATCCCCCATTGCCAGGGTCCATCCCCCCATCCCCCATTGCCAGGGTCCATCCCCCCCATCCCCCATTGCTAGGGTCCACTCCCCCATTGCTAGTCCCACCCCCCATCCCCCATTGCTAGGGTCCACCCCCCATCCCCCATTGCCAGGGTCCATCCCCCCATCCCCCATTGCCAGGGTCCACCCCCCATCCCCCATTGCCAGGGTCCATCCCCCCATCCCCCATTGCCAGGGTCCAATCCCCCCATCCCCCATTGCCAGGTCCACCCCCCATCCCCCATTGCTAGGGTCCACCCCCCATTGCAGGGTCCACCCCCCATCCCCCATTGCCTAGGGTCCACCCCCCATCCCCCATTGCCAGGGTCCATCCCCCCATCCCCCCATTCCAGGGTCCATCCACCCCATCCCCCCATTGCCAGGGTCCAGTCCACCCCCCCATCCCCCATTGCTAGGGTCCACCCCACCATCCCCCATTGCTAGGGTCCACCCCCCATCCCCCATTGCTAGGGTCCACCCCCCATCCCCCATTGCCAGGGTCCATCCCCCCATCCCCCCATTGCCAGGGTCCACCCCCCATCCCCCCATTGCCAGGGTCCATCCCCCCATCCCCCATTGCTGGTGGGGTCCACCCCCCATTGCTAGGGTCCACCCCCCATCCCCCATTGCTAGGGTTCCACCCCCCATCCCCCATTGCCAGGGTCCATCCCCCCATCCCCCATTGCCAGGGTCCACCCCCCCATCCCCCATTGCCAGGGTCCATCCCCCCATCCCCCATTGCCAGGGTCCATCCCCCATCCCCCCATTGCCAGGGTCCATCCCCCCCATCCCCCATTGCCAGGGTCCACCCCCATTGCTAGGGTCCACCCCCCATCCCCCATTGCTAGGGTCCACCCCCCATCCCCCATTGCCAGGGTCCATCCCCCATCCCCCATTGCCAGGGTCCATCCATCCCCCCATTGCTAGGGTCCACCCCCCATCATCCCCCATGCCAGGGTCTCCCCCCTCCGCTCCCCGGGTCCATCCCCCCTGGGGGGGGATCCCCCACCCGGGTACATAAGTCCCCCATTGCTAGGGTCCACCCCCCATCCCCCCATTTCCCCCCATCCCCCATTGCCAGGGTCCATCCCCCCATCCCCCATTGCCAGGGTCCATCCCCCCATCCCCCATTTGCTAGGGTCCACCCCCCATTGCTAGGGTCCACCCCCCATCCCCCATTGCTAGGGTCCACCCCCCATCCCCCATTGCCAGGGTCCATCCCCCCATCCCCCATTGCCAGGGTCCACCCCCCATCCCCCATTGCCAGGGTCCATCCCCCCATCCCCCATTGCCAGGGTCCATCCCCCCATCCCCCATTGCCAGGGTCCATCCCCCCCATCCCCCATTCTTGCTAGGGTCCACCCCCATTGCTAGGGTCCACCCCCCATCCCCCATTGCTAGGGTCCACCCCCATCCCCCATTGCCAGGGTCCATCCCCCCATCCCCCATTGCCAGGGTCCACCCCCCATCCCCCATTGCCAGGGTCCATCCCCCCATCCCCCATTGCCAGGGTCCATCACCCATCCCCCATTGCCAGGGTCCATCCCCCCATCCCCCATTGCCAGGGTCCACCCCCCATTGCTAGGGTCCACCCCCCATCCCCCATTGCTAGGGTCCACCCCCCCATCCCCCATTGCCAGGGTCCATCCCCCCATCCCCCATTGCTAGGGTCCACCCCCCATTGCCAGGGTCCACCCCCCATCCCCCATTGCCAGGGTCCATCCCCCCATCCCCCATTGCCAGGGTCCATCACCCATCCCCCATTGCCAGGGTCCATCCCCCCATCCCCCATTGCCAGGGTCCACCCCCCATTGCTAGGGTCCACCCCCCATCCCCCATTGCTAGGGTCCATCCCCCCATCCCCCATTGCCAGGTTCCATCCCCCCATCCCCCATTGCCAGGGTCCACCCCCCATCCCCCTTGCCAGGTCCATCCCCCATCCCCCATTGCCAGGGTCCACCCCCCATCCCCCATTGCAGGTCCATCCCCCATCCCCCATGCTAGTCCACCCCCCATTGCTAGTCCACCCCCCCATCCCCCATTGCTAGGGTCCACCCCCCATCCCCCATTGCCAGGGTCCATCCCCCCATCCCCCATGCTAGGGTCCACCCCCCAGATCCCCCATTGCCAGGGTCCATCCCCCCATCCCCCATTGCCATACCACCCAGTCCATCACCCCACCCCCTCCCCCCCATTGCCCGGGTCCACCCCCCCCACCTCCCCCATTGCCAGGGTCCACCCCATCCCATTTCCCATTATAGGGTCCATCCCCCCCCTCCCCACCATTGCCAGGGTCCACCCCCCCCCCCCCCATTCCCGCCACCCCCCATTGCCAGGGTCCCCCCCCCCCATTGCCACCCCACCCCCCCCCCCATTTCCAGCCTCCATGGTCCATCCCCCCCCCATCCCCCATTGCTAGGGTCCCACATCCCCCATTGCCAGGTCCACCCCCCATCCCCCATTGCCAGGGTCCATCCCCCCATCCCCCATTGCCAGGGTCCACCCCCATCCCCCATTGCCAGGGTCCATCCCCCCATCCCCCATGCCAGGTCCACCCCCCATCCCCCTTGCCTAGGGTCCACCCCCCCATCCCCCCATTGCTAGGGTCCATCCCCCCATCCCCCATGCCAGGGTCCATCACCCATCCCCCATTGCCAGGTCCATCCCCCCCATCCCCCATTGTAGGGTCCACCCCCCATTGCAGGTCCCCCCCCATCCCCCATTGCTAGGGTCCCAGCCAGGTATCCACCCCCCCGCCCCCCCATCCCCCATTGCAGGGTCCCCCCCATCCCCCCCATGCCAGGGTCCATCCCCCATCCCCCATTGCCAGGTCCACCCCCCATCCCCCATTGCCAGGGTCCACCCCCCATCCCCCATTGCCAGTCCACCCCCATCCCCCATTGCCAGTCCACCCCCCATCCCCCATTGCCAGGGTCCATCCCCCCATCCCCCATTGCCAGGGTCCATCCCCCATCCCCATTGCCAGGTCCATCCCCCCATCCCCCATGCCAGGGTCCATCCCCCCATCCCCCATTGCCAGGGTCCACCCCCCATCCCCATTGCCAGGTCCACCCCCCATCCCCCATTGCCAGGGTCCACCCCCCATCCCCCATTGCCAGGGTCCATCCCCCATCCCCCATGCCAGGGTCCATCCCCCCATCCCCCATTGCCAGGGTCCATCCCCCCACCCCCATTGCAGGTCCCCCCCCATCCCCCATGCCAGGGTCCATCCCCCATCCCCCATTGCCAGGTCCACCCCCACCCCATTGCCAGGGTCCATCACCACATCCCCCATGCTAGGGTCACCCCCATCCCCATTGCCAGGTCCACCCCCCATCCCCCATTGCCAGGGTCCACCCCCCATCCCCCATTGCCAGGGTCCATCACCCATCCCCCATTGCCAGGGTCCATCCCCCCCATCCCCCATTGCCAGGGTCCATCCCCCCATCCCCCATTGCCAGGGTCCATCCCCCCATCCCCCATTGCCAGGGTCCACCCCCCATCCCCCATTGCCAGGGTCCACCCCCCCCATCCCCCATTGCCAGGGTCCACCCCCATCCCCCATTGCCAGGGTCCATCCCCCCTCCCCCATTGCCAGGGTCCATCCCCCCATCCCCCATTGCCAGGGTCCATCCCCCCATCCCACCACCAGCGTTCGACCATAAAAGGGTTAAAAAATTAAGTGATTAAATCCTCTGCTGAATTTTTCATATCACTTTATTCCTCCGCTTTCCTCCCGGAGATCCCGAGTGTCACCGAGCGCTCTCGCAAAAAAAACTGTCCGTCAGCAGCTCGCGGTCTCTGAAGACGAGGGGTGGGGGAGGGGCATTTTGCAAAGTGATTTTACGTGCCCCCCTCCGGGGGGGGGGCACTCCTGTCACGTGACCCTCTCCACTTTAAGGAAGATGCAGCCGAAAAAGCACTTATTTTGTTTTTTTTGGACGGCCAATTAAGTCCCGAGTTTCTCCCTCCACCGCCGCCGCCGCCGCCGCCGCTGGCCACGTCCCAGAACGCCACTTTGGCTCCCGCTCAGCTGTAGGAAGACGCCAAAACGGGAATCTGTAATTTTAGGCGCATTTAGAGGTTTTTTTTCCGGATGAAGCCAAATTGTTTAAAATGAAATGTTTCTGCTCTACCGGGAGTGGAATGACTTCATTCACCCCCCCCCCTCCCCTCCCCCTCGTGTCCCGACGTCAGCGCAGGAATTATCGCTCGCTGAAGACGCCGATCATGGGAGATGCTTCAATAACGTGCAGAAAATATTCACTCACTGGACACTTTGTTAGGTACACCTGTTCGATTGCTCGGTGACGCGAATTGCTAATCAGCCAATCACGCGGCAGCAACTCAATGCATTTAGGCATCTAGACGCGGCGAGAACGACTTGCTGACATTCAAACCGAGCATCAGAATGGGGAAGAAACAGGGACTTTCGAAAAGAATAAATTCTCATTTCGAATAGAATACATTTTTTATTTCAAATAGAATACATTTTAATTTTGAATAGAATAAATTCAAATTTCGAATGGAATAAATTCAAATTTCAAATAGAATAGATTCAAATTTCGAATAGAAAACATTTTAATTTCTTATAGAATAAATTCAAATTTTCGAATAGAATAAATTCAAATTTTTGAATAGAATAAAATTTAAATTTCAAATTGAATAAATTCAAATTTCGAATAGAAATTCAAATTTCGAATAGAACAGATTCAAATTTCGAATAGAATAGATTCAAATTTCGAATAGAATAGATTCAAATTTCGAATAGAAATTTTAATTTCTTATAGAATAAATTCAAATTTCTAATAGAATACATTTTAATTTCTTATAGAATAAATTCGAATTTTCCTATAGAATAAATTCAATTTTCGAATAGAATAAATTAAAATTTTTGAATAGATAAAATTTAAATTTCAAATTGAATAAATTCAAATTTCGAATAGAAATTCAAATTTCGAATAGAACAGATTCAAATTTCGAATAGAAATTTTAATTTCTTATAGAATGAATTCAAATTTCTAATAGAATACATTTTAATTTCTTATAGAATAATTTCAATTTTCGAATAGAATAAATTCAAATTTCAAATGGAATAAATTCAAATTTCAAATGGAATAAATTCTAATTTCAAATAGAACAGATTCAAATTTCTAATAGAATAGATTCAAATTTCGAATAGAATACATTTTAATTTCTTATAGAATAAATTCGAATTTTCTTATAGAAAAAATTCAATTTTCGAATAGAATAAATTCAAAATTCGAATAGAATAAATTCAAAATTCGAATAGAATAAATTCAAATTTCGAATAGAATAAATTCAAATTTCCAATACAATAAATTCAAATTTCGAATAGAATAAATTCAAATTTCCAATACAATAAATTCAAATTTTCTTATAGAATAAATTTTAATTTCGAATACAATAAATTCAAATTTTGAATGGAATAAATTCTAATTTCGAATAGAATAAATTCTAATAGGACAGAAAAAAGGATAGAATAGAAAAAATAGAATAAAATAAAATAGAATTAAATTAAAAAAAATTGGAATAGAATAAAAAAAATTGAATAGAATAAAATAGAAACAATGGGCCAGATTCACAGAGCCATTACTCCTGTGTAACTGGTGTTAGACTGGAGTAATTTCAAATTACGCGCGTTTTTTAGCTAGTCGGAAACCTCAAACCATGAATAGACGGCTGCGGGCTTCAATTCGACTGGATTACGTGTTCGTACGCCTTCGGATCTACGCTGCAATAAAATTGCGGCCACTGGGTGGACTTCCCGTCGTTTTCCGCGTCGGGGTATGCAAATGAGCTTTTGCCGGCGATCCCAGAAATTACGATCTTCAATCGCAATCTCTTACGGCGCCTTTAGTCATCTTTTATTTGCGTAACACTATACCAGCTTTTTGCTGCTCTAATATTAGACAGCCCATGTTAAGTATGGCCGTCG